>OZ022557.1:89999737-90532228 GCA_963991005.1 Barypeithes pellucidus | reverse complement strand
ACTTTCGCACCCGTAGAGTAGGACAGGGAAAACGTAACACCTGACCATTCGGGTTCTGAGCTCTAGACTAAGGTTTGATGTTGTAAAAAACGTTTTCATGCTCATAAGTGTTTTCCTCGCTTGTTCAATCCTTGACCTTATTTCTGTTTTCGGGTTACATTGGCTATTGATATTTACTCCCAGATATTTTATCGAGGTTACCTGTTCTATTGTTTGTCCCTTGACATTTAAATGTACATTTCTTGGCGTCTTTGAGAAGACTAGTATTTTGGTTTTCGAGATATTCAGATACAGCCCGAACATTTCGCTATGACGCACTACGGAATTTATTATATTTTGCAATTCTTGTTCGTTGTCTGCTATTAAGACTGTATCGTCAGCGTATCTAATATTGTTTATTATCGTTCCGTTGATCTTGATTCCCCCTTGGGCCTCGTGTAATGCTTCTCTAAATATAGACTCCGAATATAGATTAAATAAGAGTGGGGACAAGACGCACCCCTGTCGAACTCCCCGTCTAATTCGTAGATCTTCCGATGTTGTTCGTTCTATTTCGACTGTTGCCGTTTGGTGCCAGTAGAGTTCTGAGACAACGCGTAGGTCTTGCTCGTCAATCCCGGTTGATCTCAGAATTTCGATCATCTTTTGATGGTTGACGCAGTCGAACGCTTTTCGGTAATCTATAAAACACGCATATACATCCACATTCATGTCTCTGCATCTTTGTGTCAGTATACTTAGGGAGAAAAGGGCTTCCCTCGTTCCCAATCCATTTCGAAACCCGAACTGAGCATCATCCATCTGAAATTCGCACTTCTTGTAAATTCGCGTATGGATGACCCTGAGAAAGGTTTTTAGGACATGAGACATCATACTTATTATCCGGTAGTCATCGCATTTTGAGGAATTAGTTTTTTTTTTGGTAGTGTCACGAATGTTGACATCAGCCAGTCTGATGGTATTTTGCCTGATTTATATATCTTATTGAATAGTGATGTTAACAAGTCTAGGCTTTTACTTTCGTTTTCTGCGATTAACTTGAGTATTTCGGCGTTGATTTTGTCGGGGCCAGTGGCTTTGCCATTTTTCTGTGCCTTTATTGCATGAACGACTTCTTCTTTAGTTATTTCTGGGCCTTTTTCATTTATTCGATCATCCGTGGGTGGTGGAATAGAAGGTCTATTATCGTCGAAAAGTCTTTGGATGTATTCTTTCCATCTCGCAAGTTTGTCTTCTGTTCCCAAGATTATTTTGTTATTATTATCTCTTAGGATTGTTTCTTGCCGCTTTCTGTGTCTGCCTGTCATTTCTTTTACCTTCCTGTGCACGTTAAAGGTGTCATATCTTTTCTGCAGTTGTTCTATTTCTTGACATTTATTTGACATCCAATTTTCCTTAGCTTCTCTACATTTTTTTCTGATGGTCTTATGGAAGTGTTTATATTGTGTTGGGTTTGCTTTGTGTCTTCGTCTTTGGTCCATGAGGTCCATAATATCTTGTGTCATCCATTCTTGCTTTCTGTTGTTCTTCGTGAATCCGATGTCTTTTTCTTGAATATTTGTTATTTTAGTTTTTAAAGCATTCCATGTTCCTTCAACGTCTTCTCTCTGTATCATCCATGGTGTGTTATAAATTTGAAAAGACAGTATAAAATGATATACAGGATATTCCATTTAAAAAAATGAGGTTAGGTCCGATAACTTTCTTACCTGACCCCGTATACTTATTCTGAAAACGGCAGATTATTCAAAAATCATTACAAATAAACATTTGTATAAAACATTTTTCTGTATCTTTTTTAACTAAGAAAATATATGGTAATTTTGAAAAGGTATCATTTAACTGGTTAGCAAAATATTATTATTTTTGCGAACAGTAAAATGTAATCGGTCAGCCAAAATGGCTAGTTGGTCAGCAACTTATGGACAGCAAACATTTCTGAATCGGTCAGTAATTAATGTCATACTAGAGTGCTCTAAATTATTTTAGTACGCAAATTAAATATATAAGCTGCTATGAGCGACTTTTAATCAGATATTAGTAAGCAATCAGCGCGTAAGCAAAATATTTAATCTTGGTCATAAAGAAAGCAATAAAACGTGAAATAGTGACAGTGCCCTTGGAAAACAAGTGAAAACCCGCCCCCGCTACACCTTTTGTAGCCAATTTCCTTCTGTATTCGGCAAAAGAACACACAAGAAAGTTACTTAAATTGACAGTGCCTTGGGAAAACAAGTGAAAACCCGCCCCGCTACCTTTTGGGTCTTGACTCCTGCATCGAATGAAAACACACGCACGCAATTAGCTACTCGTATCACGCGACTGCTTTCGCTTCGCCCACAATAACGAACTTTGCCGATTATTCAAAACAAACGCAATCCAATGATTTATATTGATAACCATTCTTTTAATATGCAAACCTCTGAAGTAAACTGCTTCCATGTTTTTTTCTACTGACCAATTGTAAAATCTTGCTGAGCAAGTAATCATTTCGCAACTCGACTGTTTAGTTATAGCGAACACATTATATTACAAGCGGAATGATATCGGTTAAATTGTTGACAGTTTGTAGCATTTTTGCAGAACAAGTGTTTCAGCCCGATTTTTATTTATTGCAAGCAAAATCTTTTTAGGCTGATCAAATGATTTAATGGCTATTTTTTGCTTCGAACCAATTTTAATCACGGCAAACCATTTAGTTACTTCTCATTTTGTAATTGTTAATTTGTTGATTTTCCCCCGTATCTCTTAAGCGAGCGAATATTTTCGAATTTCCATTTTACCATTTTAAGTTTGACCCAAAAAAAGCACATGACACCTACATTACTTTTTTGATAGCACTAACAATAACGGCCCTATAAAAGTGTCGAAAATGGGACACCCCCTGTACTGTATTTTTATGAACGAGCGGCCTAAATTTATACTATTTATTAATGTTAATCTAACTCACTCGACTGCAGTATAGCAATTGGCAAGCGTTTGTTATTTTAATATAAAATTTAAGTTTAGTCTAGCGTTTGCATGTAAAATATGCGCTCGTCTATGAGATGCGATTTATTTATAGGAGGGTAAAGCCGCAGTGTTTACCAACATAATTTATAGGCATTTAAACTAAATATGCCGTGGTTTTACAACTTTTGATTTTTTGGCATTTTAATAAACTTGCTTTCATATATACTTAATATGTTTAATGTCATTCGGAAAAGGTGTCCTATAAATAACAAATTAAATTCACACTTCGAAGGTGTTAATTTTACAACACGGTTGTATTTAATAAGTTCGCATTGCCGCCTTTCACAGCGACTTATTAAGCTATTATTAATTCCTATCTACAGGGTATTATTGTCTAGCTTCCCAAGTAGCATTTTTAGACACAAATTGGACACACATTCTTTGCTGAGAAAGGTTTGGAAACATTTTCGATTAAAATTATAAAATTGTATCGAGGCACATGTGTTACGAAACTTCTGCGACACATTTTCGAATCCAGTTACTACAAACATTAAAGACGTGCTTGTTTCGAAATCTTTTACAAACCATAGTGTCGATACATTAACGACACGCGAAGATAAATATTTTTCGAAACATTTTTAGTTAAAATGGTAACACACATGCGCTTCCAAATTGTAGCGATACATTTTCGAATTAAGTTGATCCAAACAAATTGGGTTTTTTTGCTTCGAAATATTTACCAAACAGTGGTATTTATGAAACTTGTGGCGAAAATATTTGTCGAAACTTTCAGAAACAAATACTCAACCTTTGTTTTCTGTGCATCACCTTGCCATAATAATCTATAATTTTTGCACAGCTTTTAGCACCAATAGATTGTTTCTTTAGTTTCATCTACGGAGTAGGTACATTTTTAGTTTCGGTTCAGAACAGAAACAGTTAAAAAATATCTGAATTTTGGTTTTAGGTTATGTATGTTCATCGAAGAAATGTTTAGCGCCCGAACAAACGTGACGGTAAAATTTCCTTTAGCTACGTTTGTTTCGCACTCTGTCGATACATTATCGCAATAGTGTTTATGTTTCGACATATTTTGTCTAAATTATAGCTACATGATGTACGAAACCTTATAGAAGCCAAAGACTGGAAATTGTGTCTTGACTGCATTTTGGGCCAGAATAATTTATTGCTTTCTAGCGGCCATTTTGTGAAATGAATTTTTATTTTGTTAAAATGAGTTTTAATGAAATTCCTGCTTCTCGATTTATAAAAGAAATAAATAAAAATATGAAAATATTTTAATTTTTATTTTTTTGGCAAAGAATATTTTTTTCTGTAAATGCGACAATTATTTTTTGGTTCTTATGTGCAATAACTAGGTATATGATAGAAAATATACTTCAAAATGAATTCATCATGGCGAAATTATTGTTTTTCTTTTATTTTACAACAGTGAAGACTGAAGGTATCCTAATTGGTTGTTTCCTTATTTTGTCCATTTTGACATGTTCACATAATACAATATCAGCCACACTATGAAACAATATTGTTGCGCATGCTTTAACATAGCCCCGCCCCTTTCTACTGTCATTTTTGAATAAAGTAACATTTCCGAAACATTCTCGATAAAAGTTTCGATTGTGCATCGAAACTGCGAAAGTCACAGCTAGAACCAACCACTTGGAAACACGTGCAAATGTAACATTTAAAATGTATACGTTTCAAAAATATTTCCATTTTTGTTGCCAATTTTGATCAGAAACAGAAACGATAGTTACGATATATTTACCATAATGTGTCTAAAAATGCTACCTGGGTTTCTTAAGGACCGTTCTTTGCAAGTGCCGATTGACAGATTTCTCTCGGAAACCCTCATCGTCAATGCTGGTGTCAATGCTCGAAGGACAATATTGTTATTGTGTCCCACCCTCTTGTTATTGTGCATCGACGACCTGAGAGACCGAGTGAAAACCAAAAATCCATTATAGGTATAGCTTTGCTGACGACAGCACACTTGTTTCATCTTTCACTTTGAATTCGTAAACATCGGCTGGAATAAATCTTGTCTGGGATGCCAGTAACCAAGTCGTATTTAATGCTAAGAACAAACCCGAACAAACCCCAGGCAGCAGCAGTTCTCTAATAACGTTAAACATTGCAGAACCGGATATAGTCGTGGCAGGACACGCAACCCAACTGGCTTTGTCTATTAATTTGCCGGGCGTCAATCTGGGAGCAAATGGCATAATCGCGTTGTGGCAATCGACAAGGCAGCTTCGCAGGATATTGGTGTACTTTTCCGGACCAATAAGTTGTATACACCTCAACAACTTTCAATACGTACACAAAGCCCAGATTGGACCATCACTAGAGTACTGCTCTCATATCTGGAGCTCTGCACACAAACATACTCTTCGGCTACTGGATTCCATCTAGTCTGATCGGAGACCACGAGCTGACTAAAAACCTCGAGACCTTGAACATCGAAGACTGGTTGGTGATTTGACTCTCTTTTACAAATATTTCCATGGCAAATGTTCCATTGCCCCTTAATTCCACCTAGAGCGACGAATAGCAGCAATACACGACGAACCACTGCTTCTTCATTATTTACGAATTCCATCATCTGGAGGACATCATCCTTGTGGAACGACATTCCTGAGGCCGTGTTTCCCAACGAATACAATCTCCCAACGATTAAAAACCAACTTGATCTTAACTGGTTCACAATGAAATCACTCTCTTGACGTGAAATTAAAAATGCTCTTAACACAATATTATTTTATTATCGTGTGTGTAAAAGTGTTTCAAGGTAAACATTTCAATCGATCAAAGAGGATCGACCTAAAAATGGCGAGAAAGTTTAATTTTCTCGGCATTCCTCAACATCAAACTTGTCAAATTTCCATACACTTTTATGTATTTATTTTAGAGACCTTTTAAAAAGTGCTTCGGAAAAACGTATACAGAAAAGTTTATTTTTCCACCGCGTTGGTGTTTATGTTCGAGATTTATTTTAAGGATTCCTCGTTTCAATCAATTTATTATAAATGCTTCTGGATATTTTTAAATCTTTATGGTTTAAAGAACTTAATTATTTTTGAATATTTTCTCTTTTAGTTTTTGTATCGTTTTCGTCGATGAAAAATATTACTTCTCACGAAATTCTTTAAAGAATTTTTGTTTCCACTTAATGACATACTACCTCACTTATACACTGCTCAACTTTGATGTTATGTATTCTCGAACTTTGTTGGTCGTTCTAATTGATTTTTTTTCTAATTGTAGGTTTTTTTAATTAATAATATCACCGACTTTATTGTTTTGGTTCAAAAAATGTTATAAACTGTTGTGTTTTTTACGAAAATTCAATCACCCTGTGAGGTATACTAGCCATTGCAAGTTATTGCAGATACAGCCAACTGAAAGTCTCATATTTCTTTTACATTTTCTTTTTTTTTTAATCATTTGTTTATCTCTGGTACTGAAAGTGAATAGAGAAATTTGCTGGGCGTCAATCTGGGAGGAAATATGTCTTGGCATAACCACGTTGTGGCAATCGCTAAGATAGCTTCTCAGAAACTTGGTGTACTCTTCCGGACCAGAAAGTTGTACACACCTCAACAACTTTTGACACTATACAAAGCCCAGATTCGGCCATCACTAGAGTAGGTACTGCTCTCATGTCTCTGCTCAGTTCTGCACCCAAACATACTCTTCGGCTACTGGATTCCATCGAAAGGAGGGGCATTCGTCTGATTGGAAACCACGAGCTGACGAAGAACCTCGACAGCCTAGAACATCGAAGACAGGTTTGGGGATTTGACTCTCTTTTACAGATATTTTCATGGAAAGTGCTCGGCTGACCTTGCCCTCTTAATTCCGCCCAGAGCGGCGAATAGCACAAATACACGACGAGCCACTGCCGCCCATCCATATGTGGTTAAGCTTAGTACTCCTCGAACGTCATTATTTAAGAATTCGTTCATCTGAAGGACTTCATCCTTATGGAGCGACCTTCCCGATGTCGTTTTTTCCCAACGAATATAACCTCCAACGATTCAAAACCAACGTGAATCGCTTTTGCGCACACGCACCACTTCCAAATGACCTCCTGACATCTTTGACTGATACTCAAAAACCACCAATTCTTGTAAGTTTTGAGATTGTAGTTCTTGATTTTGTAACCAAGCCAATAGGATCCCTAATATATTAGGTCGGGGCTTCGGGGCTTTTAAGTAAAAAAATCTAGGCAATAAAAATTGCTTATTTTATGAAGTAACAGAGATAAACAAATGAACCAAAAAAGAAAATGTAAATGTAACATGAGATTTTGATTTAGCTGTATCTGCAATAACATGCAATATCTAGTAGTATACGTTCGAGTCATACACATAAATACACACTCTTTAATCCAATCTCTGTATGTAACTTCATTTATTAGGACCCAGAACAGAACCGTAACGTATGCCACAGTCAGTTTTTTTTTACCATTTAACTTCCGCATTAATGTGTTAGTTCTTTTTTATTGCAGGTGCTGTACAGGACGGCAATGGCCATCCTGCTTCTATTTCACAAGTCTTCGTCCTCCAACGCGTCCGAGTGGTCGGCGGAGATACAGAAGAACGGCATCGATCTAGCTCTTAATAAGTTTTGCCGGGAAATGCCGGTTATACCGCAAAAAGTATTAAAGGTAAGAGATTTTAAGGTAAAGTATATCGTTGTCTAAAAAATCACGTGCAAATCATACGAGAACATAATGAAATTAAAAATTTTATTTTCAAAATAATTTCGTAAATTGTAATCGTAGATACAAAGCGTGTCGTGAAATTGAAATTTATAATCTTAAAAACAAATGCGTGTCGTAAAATTGAAAATTGTAATTGCAAAGACAAATGCTTATCATAAAATGAAAAATTGTAACCGTAAAGATTGACACGTGTCATAAAATTGTAAATTGTAATTTTAAAAATAAATGTTTGTGTCATAAAAATTAAGTGTTCATTTTCTTACTTGCCTATACGTGATACCTCGAGATACGAGTTTAAATCGTTCCTTAACCTTGCTCGTATGTCAATTTGCTCGTATCTCAAAGCAATTCTCCCCATTGAATTTAATTGAAATGCCATTAATCCGTTCCGGCCCCAAAAATGCTACCCCCAATTGTTTTTGTTACGTGTTTTTGAATAAGAAAAATGTATTTCTAAATGACAAATATTATACAGGGTGTTATGGAAAAGACGTATTATATTTAAATGGTTGACTCCTTGGGTGTCCTAGGGAAGCGTTATATATTTTTTTAAATTTTTAAATCGACCGTTTTAAAAGTGGGGTAACAGACACTCTTACTCACAGATCAGTCCGCGCTACTGTACAACATTTCACCCAGACCCAATGGCGATGTTGCCAAACTTAATGTAAAACTGAAATTCCATATAAAATTATAAAAATAAATTATTTTCTACCTACTTGTATTTATCTTTATACTTACAGACCGAGGAAATCCAGGCACAAGCACAATCAGTTTTTTTTTTCTTTTTCATGGGAACACTCCTGGAAACACTTTATGTACACACAGTAATAGTGGAACAGAACCGATAGTTAGCTTTTGAAAATACAATAATACAGATTATACTACAGATTATTAGATTTTATTACACGCGACGAAATTTGACGTCCAGAAGAAACGCGTCAATAGAAACAATATTCAAAGATTATTTATGGACGGTCAAGATACACGCGTAAACCGAAAAAACAGAACGGATTGCTGAGAGTGTGTTGGTGATCGACGAGACACAACGTATCCGGCCGCTGGTTGGTCTTCACCTAACAGACCTCAAGCGTGCGGCGTTATATGAAACTACTTCGCTCAGCCGATGTAAGGCGTCAAGAGGTCATTGGCATTTGACCTAGTGACGTACGTGCCTATTTAAAACTTATTTAATACTATTCCATATGTTTTTTCGGGTTGTTTAAAACATGGTTCGTCGTAAATGTTATTCAATTAATTGTACAAAAAGGCATTACCGAATGGAAAACTGTTTAAATTATTTTATTTTGTCTAAAGAGGTTAAGGTGTACATATGACAACACCGGCCAGAATTCCTTGATTGCTTACATATATCGCAGTGCCACACAGATGTTTTTCTGGTTTGACGTCAGGTCACTTTTACCGCTGAATGAATTAAAAGCCCCATTTATGGGTATTTTTCTTCAATTTGTCTTTATCTTAGGAATTGCCGGTTTAAATATAATACGACATTTCCATAACACCCTGTATAAAAACATAATATCTTACACACAACGTAAATCCTACTGTATGCTTAATTTTAGTCACTGTTTCTCTCTTCACTGCTCTTTGCCTTTTTCACCGGATTAAAAAAGAACTGTCCAAGGAGGTTTGTTTTCTTCTCCCTTTCAGATTGCTGCGGAGATGAGTTAGGCAAGTGTCATTAAATAGCTCCGATGCACGACCAGTTGCAACTTTTTCGGAGTGTTCTTTTCTTCTCCACGAACTGTGAAACTCTCTCCCACATTCCCAAGATCTCTTTTATCTCACTTGTAGAGATCGCGTCGCAGCTGATCGTTCCTCGTATCTCAAATGTCGCTCGTATTTCAAAACAAAACTTCGCTCGCTCGACAGCTCGTATCTCAAATAACTCGTATGTTAGGGCACTCGTATCTCAAGGTACCACTGTACTTCCCATTTTAATACACCTATTTTTTCTCGTCATCTCCGAAACGTAGTTTCTCGCTAGATTTAATTAATAAATTTTAATTATGGTATACCTACCCAAAATTGAGTGCGAAGCAAAAATCATAAAAAACACCGTTGTTTTACGAATTATCGCTTGCACCGTCAGCTGGGCTAGGTCAAACATTTTATTTATCCTTTCGTTCTGAAAATTGATTTTTCTCTCGATATTTGCGTAGCATTTATCAATAATTATGTAATTTTCCTTAATCCACCTACTTATTTTTTTTGTGCATATTTTATAAAAGTCGATAACCGGTTCGTTGTTGTTTTATCGATTTTACAATCATTTCTCCATTCTGATATCATTTGAATAGTTAAAGTGTTCAGCTCTTACTTCGATACTTTCATAATTCATTTGACCTATTTTGAAAAACGTTAAGGGTAATGTCTTTTTTATAACTTTTTCCCATATCACGTCTCAAAAATATCATATCTTATTCCTTCCTGTAAAGGACGAGAAAAATTCGCGACAAATGTTTAAACATTGCACCATGTGTTTTTAAAAAATGCAAGCATATGCTTAAAATATGCAAAAATATGCAAATTATTTTGGATTGGTATATGGAGAATCATTTTAATATATACTTTTTCTATTTGGGTTTCATAATGGCTACATTATGAAATGCAAGTGCAAGTGCTCTAATTGTCTTATGAACCGTGTACTTTATAATAATTTTTCTATTGGGTCTTTAAAGCCTGAAGACATAATAGATTTTTCCATTTGAATTAATATTTTCTTTTTGGGTTGGCAATACTTTTACAATTTAATAAAATGTTACAAGTATCAAATATGCCATGATAGAAACAATTGAATACAACCAAGCTTCTTCCCATCCGTCATAATTAAAAATAAATATATTATTAAAGTTAATAAAAATGAGTCAGGAAGAAATAAGTTGTACTCCGTCAGAAATACGAGAAAGTTTTAAAAAGAATATGCAAAACTTTTAGTTATGGTGCGAACAGAATAAACTTCAAAATATTGAACAAAATAATAAATAATAGTATTGAACAAAATATTGTGTCGACACAGAATCTGACAGGAATAACAATTAATGCCCAGGAAATGTCTACAGTAAGTATAAATATGTATACAGGGTGTCCCATAACTAACGGTACACAGGAAAACTGCAGATTCCTTGGGTAAAAATACTGCGATTTGGCCATACTTAGTTTAGTTCAATAGCTGGTAATAACCGAGATACAGGGTGTCCAAGTAAAAATTTAATTTTCAATTTTCATAAATAACTTATTTCTGAATCAATATTTTTGCACAAAATTTTGTGACTAGGTTTTTTTTGGGGAAAGGAATTTGAATTTGTTAATAATTTTGATATAGATTGTAGGGGGGCGCTCTTTGCGGTACTCTGAATACATAAAAAAGAAGTGTAACTTTCTTGGGCCTTAGTATAATTATGTTTTTATTAAAAATATCAGTTTTTCCGTCATTTTTAAGCAATAAAGGTATACTTTGTAAATGTCGCTCCGACTAACCGTTTTCGAGATATTTTCAAGTACAATTTCTAATGCGCCCGTTTAAATTTTGATTTGTAAATGTGAAATTTGTCACAGTAGGCTTTGGTAAAAACAAATACAATGAAAGCACTTTGAAACCTCATTTCTCTCAAAGTTTATTTTCATTTCTCAGCATTGTGGGTGTTTTTAAGGAGTTACTGAAGATACTGATATCAAAAATTAAACTAAAAATGCCGCACACAAGGAAATTTTAACAGACGCGGGGGCACATCGGCGGTATTTGGAAATGCATCCAAATAGAAGGCAGCCAGATTTTAAAATTTTTAGAAGCCTATACTACAGACTGGGAGAAACAGGACCCTTGCGTCCAAAACGTAATAGTGGAGGATCCTGTTTCTCCCAGTCTATCATATATATTTCCGGGGCATTAATTGTTATTCCTGTCAGATTCTGTGTCGACACAAAATTTTGTTCAATAGTATTATTTATAATTTTGTTCAATATTTTGAACTTTGTTCTGCTCGCACCATAACTCAAAGTTTTGCATATTCTTTTTAAAAGTTTTTCTAGATTATGGTCTGCAATTTCTCGTATATCTGACGAGGTACAACTTTCTTCCTGACTCATTTTTATTAACTTTAATAATATATTTATTTTTAATTATGACGGATGGGAAGAAGCTTTGTTGTGTTCAATTGTTTCTATCATGGCATATTTGATAGTTGTAACATTCTATTAAATTGTAAAAGTGTTGCCAACCCAAAAAGAAAATATTAATTCAAATGGAAAAAATCTACTATATTTTTAAAGCATTTCAAACTTTAAAGACCCAAATAGAAAAAGTATTATAAAATACACGATTCATAAGACAATTAGAGCACGTACTTTAGAAATGTCTAAATTAAACGCGTGCTCTAAGATAATGTCTTATGAAACTTGTATCTTAATATACTATTACGTATAAAGTACCAAACATATGACCGTTTACAACACAACACAAGTTACATTTCGCAATGTACTTTACACGGGAATCCTTTTTAGGTAGCCTTCGGTATCAGAGGACTCAGCTCGTCGTACATCTCGCGGGTGTTTATTAAAACCGAGATGCTCCTGAAGAGTCGACAGGTCATGCACGGCTCGAAGCAACTGGTCCGGTCGAGATCGAGCGAAAATCTACCCAACAGCCAGAGCCAGAACAATATCCAGATGGTGTCGCACACATTGACCATCAGAGAGGTAAGATTTAAGTTATCGCTAAGCATTTTGCCCGGCTTTATATGTCAATATTAAGGTGCGCCAACTTTTTGTCGCCGACAAAGGTCGGCGTCATAACGTGGCCGCGCTCTTTTAGATCTCTTGGGTTTCTTTAGTAGACTACCTCATAATTCAATGTTGATATATTCATACGTACAGGGTATCCCATTTTCGACACTTTCTGGGGGTATTAGAGTTATTATCACAGATAGAATGTTTAGATTTTCACTTTCACTTTTTCCGGTGTCAAATTTGGCATAAGCTCCAGGATATTTTGAGAAACTTCGCTTTTTAGACACCCCTTGTATTTCCGTTACTCGTTAACTTATCAGAAAGGTAAATACTCATCTTGTTAGAGATTTTCACGTGAAGTGCCATGGCGTAGTCAATTTTTCTCTAAAAAGTTTATTTTTGTATTGGATTGTATAAAACATGCCAACATATCATACTTTTTATAATTCTTATCATAAATGTTAAGAATAAGAAACATATTATAAAAACTTACGTAATGCGTACATGTTATAAAAATATGAAAGATCTGTCAAATTTTGACCATTCTTTCTAAAAAATTGACCATGGCCTACTGTTATAAGCAACAGCAATTAATAAAAATATCGCATTTTTAGGTTATTTTTGAATAAAAATATAAACATATACATTTTTGTAAAGCCCAATGTATGCTTAATTAATTAAAACAATAATATACAGGGTCCGCAAACGAAGCGTGGACGGAAGATTAAATCGTTATCGAAGAACTTATCAACAATACTGAAACAGCATGAGATATTGGACTAATAGCGGCATGTTTTAAAAATATTTTACATTATACAGGGTGGCCCAAAAAAGTGTGACAGCATAAAGTTATATTTTTTTAAATGGGACACCCAGTATTTTATTGCATATTTAGGTTCGTATTACTATCATTTATAAGTGCCTCAAATTTTATTTAATTTGGTTTCGTAGTTTCGGAGAAATAAATTAAAAACTAAAAAAAAAAGTTTTGCAGTCCTGAATAAAAAAATAAAAAAAAACAATCCAGAACTATTTTTTTAACCTCGCCATTGCGTGAAATTTATGACAAGAGGTCTAGAGATACTATGAATGTAATTGCGTTTATTTATTTTATACAGGGTGTTCATAATAAGCTTTCAAAAACCCCATATTTTAAAATAATTTTTCTCAAGTTTTTCAAATGGAACACCCTGTATATTATTTGGCTATTTGACGTAGAATTCGTAGACAATTTTTTTTTGTAATACAAGCATATAAGTTATATCCAGCCGTTTTCGAAATAATTATAAATATCATAAATTATGTTGTTTAAATAGAGTTTTTATTGGGAAATTTTGTTATAGGCGACTAGACTAATAATTGTAAACTAAAGTAAATGTTCAAAATAGCATCCTTTTACTTAATTTAATGATTTTCCTCTACTGCCAACAGAACTCTTAATTCATTTTCTTCATTAATAACGGGTTTATTGATTATTATCCTTTTTGTGTACACAGTGCTTCCTGTTGCTACAAATTTTTGCAACAACTTCTCGAAGGTTTTTGCTATCGGCTTTCTCTCAATATCTAGATATCTTTCAGCATACACTCGGCTCGCGAGAAGGCAATTTCTTGCACATTCATCCAGTATAAAAATCATATTTACCATTTCTAAAATTCGACATTTTGTGTAAGTTAGTACTTAATTTCGACGACTGAACAAATGTAAATAATTTTATTTAACTGTCATAGTGACAATCTAAACAAAAAGAAATTATGGCAACTCGATTAAGAATAAAAAATAAAATTAAATAATAAAAGTAGCAAAAATGTATGCTTTTAGAATTTATATCGAAATAACTAAAATACGGTAAACTCTAGAGTAAAAGGAAGCTATTTTGAACTTTTACTTTAGTTTACAATTATTAGTCTAGTCGCCTATAACAAAATTTCCCAATAAAAACTCTATTTAAACAACATAATTTATGATATTTACAATTATTTCGAAAACGGCTGGATATAACTTATATGCTTGTATTACAAAAAAAAATTGTCTATGAATTCTACGTCAAATAGCCAAATAATATACAGGGTGTTCCATTTGAAAAACTTGAGAAAAATTATTTTAAAATGTGGTGTTTTTGAAAGCTTATTATGAACACCCTGTATAAAATAAATAAACGCAATTACATTCATGTATCTCTAGACCTCTTGTCATAAATTTCACTCAATGCCGAGGTTAAAAAAATAGTTCTGGATTGTTTTTTTTGATTTTTTTATTCAGGACTGCAAAACTTTTTTTTTTAGTTTTTAATTTATTTCTCCGAAACTACAAAACCAAATTAAATAAAATTTGAGGCACTTATAAACGATAGTAATACGAACCTAAATATGCCATAAAATACTGGGTGTCCCATTTAAAAAAATATAATTTTATGCTGTCACACATTTTTGAGCCACCCTGTATAATGTAAAATATTTTTAAAACATGCCGCTATTAGTCCAATATCTCATGCTGTTTCAGTATTGTTGATAAGTTCTTCGATAACGATTTAATCTTCCGTCCACGCTTCGTTTGCGGACCCTGTATAGGGTGTCCCATTTAAATTTTTTTATTTTTGTTTATATCTCAAAACGAAACTTTTTAGAGAAAAACTGACTGAACAAACCCGAACTTTACTTGAAAATCTCTAACAAGATCAATTTTTACCTTTTTGATTGAAGTTAACGCATAACGACGATTAAAAATTCGGGGAGCCTTGCCAAATTTGACACCGGAATTTCGTTTCGTTAAAAAATGGACACTAAAGTGAAAACAATACAACTATTAGCAGAAAGTGCCGAATCTTGTATACAGGGTGTTCCTTAATGACGTGCTAATATTTCAGGGTCTGATTCATTTTATAAAGAAAAGTTCATATGAACATATGTCCGCAACGGTTTAAATGAATTTTTATTTTTTAAATGGTTATTTTTTAATATCTCCGAAAGTATTTTAGATATTATGTTCAATTTTGGTATGTGTTAATAGGATATAGAACCACAAATTTTAGTTAGAAAAGTTATTCAATTGTTCCACCAGTGGCGTCCCTGCAAACATGTCCTCTGATATTTTTTACAAGAAAGATGTACGCCACTGACATTTATCCATGCGAATATTTTTTCTGATTAGCCTGGTCAATTCTACATGAAAACAGTATCTTGAGGTTTTCTCGTCAGATGCACCGTTCTTGATTAAAACCACTAACGTTGTATTGAAACTCATTATTATTAACATTGATAAAATAATTAATGATAAATATTGGTTTATAAAAATTGTTGGAGTGGGCAATTCATGCGAAGACTGGCGAAAGCGTGCCTTTTAAGTGAAATGCAATTTCCAATGAAACAAAAATTTATCATTAATTATTTTATCAATGTTAATAATAATGAGTTTCAATATGTATTTAGTGGTTTTAATCAAGAACGGTGCGTCTGACGAGAAAAATTCAAGAGACCGTTTTCATGTAGAATTGACCAGGCTAATCAGAAAAATATCCACATGGAAAATTGTCAGTGGCGTACATCTTTCTTGCAAAAAATATCAGAGGACATGTTTGCAGGGACGCCACTGGTGGAACAATTCTTTTCTAACTAAAATTTCCCGTTCTATATCCTATTAATACATACCAAAATTGAAAATAATATCTAAAGTACTTACGGAGATATTAAAAAATAACCATTTAAAAAATAAAAATTCAACACCCTGTAGCAAAAGATTTAAACCGTTGCGGACATATGTTCATATGAACTTTCCTTCAGCAATCACACCCTGAAATATTAGCACGTCATTAAGGAACACCCTGTATATTACACGGTGTTTCTGATGACGTGCTTATATTTTTCCAAAGTTTATATCCGATAAACTTCACTGTGTCTAATGGGACACCCGGTATATGAACACACCGGTAATATCAACATTTTTTTGTTTCGGTTAGTTTTTTGAATTATGTCACTACTAAACCCCATGAGCGACTTTGATTTTGGTGACTGTATTTTGACTATTAAAACAGTAGAATTTATAGGTGTGTGTGTTTGGTAGTAGATATTTGCTCATTTAGTCTCGATTTATCTATTTCTTCTCTTTGGTAGTGTCGAAGGTTTTCTTCTTCAAAACGTTTTGTTATGTAGATTCTAAAATCTTTCAATTAACACGTTTTTAAATTTTTTTCTGGTTTGGTAGATGTTTAATAAAATAACAATATTATTACGTTAATATTAGCTAAAGGTAGACATTATAGAACGAAGATTGTAAAGTAGGAAATTGGGTTTTTCGCACTTCAACCCAAGAGGGTCACTTTGTTTACCTTGTTTGAAACTTATCAGTGACGCACTCGCCATTTTATTATTCGATTAATTTTCTGTTTTACCCAATTATCTAAATAACACTCGAGAATAAATATTTTTAAGTAAATAAATAGTTTAAATAATTTATGAATTAGGAAGACCAAACCCGTCCCGTCCCTGTTTAAGCCAGGGTCCTGTACCCAATATACCGCGTGTTTCAGGAGGAACGCTCACCCCCTATAACTTTTTTATTGTTTAAATTGTACAAATGGAATTTGGTGGGTTTGTATGTGACGGTATTATGGTGGATTTTAAATTTGTAATTATGTTCATTGGTTCGTTAGCATTATGGCGTCATGGGTACCTAGATCAATGCCAGAGGAAAAAGATATCGAGTTCACACTGTAATTAGGCGTGTGCCGGCATCGGACGCAACCACCAGTGGCGGAGCGAAACCCTTTTTTGTTATAGTTAGAGATGTAAAATTACCGGTAATTTAAAAATCGGTAATATTACGTAATATTACGGTAACATTGGTAATTTATAAAAAAAACAGCTTTTTAAGTAATACTAGTTTTTTTTATTTCAAAACTGTAAAAACATTACGAAAAACAATAAGAACGTTTTTTAAACTAGTCAGAGTCAGAATGGACTACGTAATAGAGTGGATAATGGTAAATCATCCTCATCATCATCCCCAACCTCGTCATCTGATTCTTCTTTCTCTTTCGTTAATTGAGTCAAGTCTATAACTTCGAAACCGATATCTTCTTTTTCTATTTCTTCCTCAGTATCTTCTACTATTCTCGAATGATCTTCTTCATTTAGTAAATTATAATTATGGGCAATATAAGTTAGTTTTCCGGCCCTCTCCACGGTTAGTCTGTTTCTTTTTTGCCGATGAATAAATCCATAAGTACTAAAGGTTCTTTCGGTTGCGGCTGTTGACGATGGTAAATTTAAATTGTCTACAGCTAACCTACTTATTTTAGAACTGGAGCAAATTCCTGCCCACCAAACAGATCCAGACATAGATTTTTCGCTGGAAATGACGAATTCCTTAGCAAAAATATTACCTCTAATTTTGTACTGTGCGAGTGCTTCCATAATAAGATCTACTTGTGAAGAATACTTTGGATGACGCCTTGCAGTTTCATAGATGAACTCCGTTGCAATTAAAATTTCAGCTTCAGTTAACTTCTCGCCGCGTTGACTTGGTTCTAATAGGTAAGCAGCAAGATGAACGGGTTTTAAACATATATTTTCTCGTTTTTCAAGAATTGAACACATTTTCTGGTTTTCAAACATAGTAATAGATAAATTTGATACTTTGTCACGTAATATAGACCTTATTTCAAAAAAGCAGATAAACTCTTTTGAGATTGTTGGCCCGTTAGCTTCAAAAATCGTTATCCACTTAGACATTGGCGGGAACAAGTCATAAGTTGCTTCTATTTGCAACCAAAATTCGTTTTGAAGAAGAAGTCTTACTGTATTTGATGAAAGAACATCAGAAATATCTGGGCTATCATCAACTGCTAAACTTTTTAATGAATGTTTAGTCTCCAAAAAGCTTTTTATACAAGAAACAAAGGAACCCCATCTTGTTTTCACCGGCAATTTTAAAGAGATGTATCGCCCCGTTTTGTTCAACTGGATTTGGCTTATGGAAAAAAAAAAAAAAAAACAATATTTCCAATGTTACCGATCTTGCGGTAATATTACCTTTACATCTCTAGTTATAGTACTGTGTTTTGCTGTTCGTATTTGGTAGGGAACGGTGATTTTAGCACGCCTATGCTTGGAAGAAAGTTTAATTACTTTTTGACCTTGCTTTTCCTTCCGTCCCTGTTTCAGATTCCTGTGTCATATAGTGTCCCATTTTCGACACTTTTATAGGGTATCTCCGTTATTGTTTGTGCTATAAAAAAAGTAATGTAGGTGTTATGTGCTCTTTTTGGGACAAACAAACAAATCAAATTTGAAAATTTTCGCTCGCGTAAGAGATACGGGGAAAAATCAAATTGACAATTTCAAAATTACTATATATTTCCTTAGTTAAAAGAGATACAGAAAAATGTTTTATACAGAAGTTTCTTTATATTGATTGTTGAATAATCTGCCGTTTTCAGAATAGATATTATTTTAAATTTTCTTTTCAAATATATAACACACCATGGGTTTCCTAGGCGATTTATTTAAACTTTATGAACAATTATAGACAATGAACCAAAAGCTAATATCATAGGGACAACTATGTTGACGTTCTACTTGTTATTAACATCTAACGTCAATTTAATTGTTTCATATTCATTTGTGAAAATTACTTATACAAATTTTGAAAAATTTGATAATTTTGAAAAATTTGATATGATATCAGTTTATATTGAAAGTGGAAAAATGAAGAAATTGCTCAAAATTTATATTTTGTTCACTATCCGGAAAGACGGCAACTATTTAAGGACATATCCCGAACATTTGCGATGATTCCCGTTATTTTTACCTTAATCTGAATCTTTTATTTCATTATAAAGTAATAAAGTTTAAATAAATCGCCTAGGAAACCAATATCCATGGAGTGTTATATATTTGAAAAGATAATTTTAAATGCTACTTTTTAGATTAAAATATACAGTGTTCCATTTTAAAAAAATTCGGTCCGTTAACTTTTTTACCTGACCCTGTATACTTACTCAAAAAACGGCAAATTATTCAAGAATCATTATAAAGAAACTTCTGTATAAAATATTTTTCTGTATCTCTTTTAACTAAGAAAATATAGGGTAATTTTGAAATTGACAATTTTTTGATTTTCCCCCGTATCTCTTAAGCGAGTGAAAATTTTCAAATTTTTATTTTACCATTTTAAGTTTGACCCAAAAAGAGTACATGACACCTATATTACTTTTTTGATAGCACTAACAATAACGGAGATACCCTATAAAAGTGTCGAAAATGGGATACCCTGTACTTAGCAACATTTGTTATAGAAAATAATTGCCAAAAAGATGGATTTTAAGTTGTTTAAAGTCGCATAAAGTTACTTTTGACACTGGAATGACACGATGCGTCCAGTTAATACTGGAATTTTGAATTGTTCTCTTATACAGCGGTTGTGAAAGATTTTAGAATATTCTTAACACATTATTTAACAGTAGTAATGCTTCTTTCAGCAGGATAAACTTAAGAAAGCCCTTCACACTATTCACTGTGTTTCGAATCTTTTTGTAAGTCTTCAGTTTTAAAAAAAAGTTTGAGAGTGCCTTTTTCACTTTTAGTATCTTTTGCAAACACTAATTCTGAACGTGATTTGTTTTCATTCATAGACAGGGGGAGGGCCCGTAATTTGAATTTCTTGCCGAAACAGGATTATACAGGGTGTTCGGATAATATTTAGGGATGCTTTAATAGCCATAATTCAAGATTTAAAGAAAATTTTGTTTAAATCGGTTGTCCCCATGCTAAGCTGTGAAGAATGACCTTTTTGTCTAGAAATGAAAAATAGGTCCATTTGTGGGAGAGGTAACCCCATCCAGGGACACCCTGTATATTTAACACGTAGAATTCTCGTGATCTGTTTCCAAAATAGGCCGCTCTGTATATTATTAAGTGTTTCTGATTAATTAATGTTTGCAAATCTGTTTTATTTGTTTTACACCGAATTTGTGTTAGACACCTTTTGATAATGATCTGAAATCTGTAATCGAGGAAACGATTTTTACAGATGTATATTCCAATGCATATTTTGTACTTGGTGCCCCGTTTACATTTACATAAGAATGTATCGAATGAGGCGAAATTTACACGTACATTTAAATTGCAGAGTCAACAGAAATGTGTTAAAAATAGCTTATTTATGGATGTTCACTAAAAATAATCCAAATAAAGAAGGCGCTCGTCAATGAAAAATATTCATTGGAATAAATGGTTCCGCATTTCAGATAATATAGGCTAGTCCCTGGGCAGAGTGACAGTTACATATTATTACATTCTAAACGAAATAGTTTCAAGATATATTTTTCTTTATTTGAGGATATACAACGTGTCCAAGATAGGGATCTCGGAAACCGTAAGAGATACGAAGTCGGTTAAATGGAGGTAAAGTTGCGCATTTACGTGCCTAATAATATGCCGTTTAGAAAGTTTTTAAATTCCGAGTAGTTCCGGAGATATCCGGAAAAAAACGAAATTCTGAAAAATCGTTTTATTGTTTTCCTGGGTTTTTTTGAAATCGAATTCTATCTAATCGATAAATTGCACTTTTGCATTGCCACTTTTTCCGCTCTATCTAACAGCGCTAATTGTTTTGTAATCCAACGAGTCGTCTTCGAAGGGCCATTATCAACTTTCTTTCTTTAAATACGGTCCTGTTTTTCTGATATTGGAATTTGATAACTTTTTTTCTTCCGAATGCAACGATGTATGACATTTGACACATAACATTTTGGTTTAATGACGTTTCGAGGGTTTTTTGAACAACATCAGGAAATTTTGGGATACGGTCCTGTATTTCTCCTAATTTTATAAATAATATCTCATAAGTAAGCTCTAAATTTTGACTTATGTTGAACTAGTTCAATAAATAACAAATAATTTAATAATAAACCACAAATAAGTGAACAAAATACAGAAACATTATTTCAAACTTCTGTTGATTCGGGATTTAAAAGAAAAGTAGGCGCTTGAAACAAAAAATTAAGTTGGTGACGCGGGATTTGTTGCACTTGACATTCCCATTGTGATCGTTTTAGAGCGTTTTAAGAGGTTTTCTATTTTCCAGAAAATATGGAACATAAATTTACAAATGCTGAAAAGTTTGATATTCTATCGCATGTTTTATTTTATCTTAAGAAAACTGTGATGTGGCATTAGAAGATGATATTTGTGCTTAGAGAATAACGGAAATCATTTTGAACACCTGATTATGTAGTTCCTTACTTTTTTCGTTGTTCGTTTTATTAATGATTTTTGTTTAATTATTTGTTATTTATTGAACTAGTCCAACATAAGTAAAAAATTTAGAGCTTACTTATGAGATATTATTTATAAAATTAGGGATGTTGTTCAAAAACCCCTCGAAACGTCATTAAACCACAATGTGTCATACATCGTTGCATTGGGAGAAAAAAGCTCTCAAATTCCAATATCAGGAAAACAGGACAGTATTTAAAGAAAGAAAGTTGATAATGGCCCTTCGAAGACGACTCGTCGGATTACAAAACAATTAACGCTGTTAGATAGAGCGGAAAAAGTGACAATGCAAAAGTGCAATTTACTTTAGAATTCGATCTCAAAAAAACCCAGGAAAACAATAAAATTATTTTTCAGAATTTCGGGGTTTTCCGGATATCTCCGGAACTACTAGGAATTTTAAAACTTTCTAAACGGCATATTATTAGGCTCGTAAATGCGCAACTTTACCTCCATTTAGCCGACTTCACATCTCTTACGGTTTCCGAGATCCCTGTACTGGCCCTCCTTATTCTGGACACGTTGTATTCATTATAAATAAAACCTAAGGAAATAATAATAACAATAACTTATTATTATTATGTATAATTCGTTTGCCGGTCTTTTTGTTGACCAGTTTATATTGATGTTAAATTAAATACTATTTTGGTTCGTATTTAATTTGACAACGATGAATTCTAACTAAGATAGCTTAGCCTCGTTACCAATTTAAGTGTAATGTAAAAATACTATAGTCGTTGAGAAGTAATTTATGTTTCTAGGAGCTAGCCTAATATGATTTTTAAAACTTAGTAGGTAGATATTTCGGGCGCTTTCTTTTCACGTGCCGAAATGTTTACAACTTTTTTTTCCAACTCGATGTGAATACTATCCCCTTAGTATATTTTTTCTCCTTTTAACTTCTCTTGGACAGATAGACTATCCCCGAACTATATTGTTATTTTTTATTTGCCATTTTCATAAGTTTCCTTGTATTTTCATTTTTTGTTTTACATGCTTTTCATTTTTTTTTCTGTGTATATTTTATTTTTCATACTCGTTTATGTGTGGTGATTGGTTCTTCTTTCCCTTTTGTGTAATATTTTTTCAAACAGTACAAAATTTTAAAATAATACGTTCATGTATTATATTCTTGCAGATATGTTAAATTAAACCGGTTCTTCTTTCCCTTTTGTGTAATATTTTTTCAAACAGTACAAAATTTTAAAATAATACGTTCATGTATTATATTCTTGCAGATATGTTAAATTAAACCGGTTCTTCTTTCCCTTTTGTGTAATATTTTTTCAAACAGTACAAAATTTTAAAATAATACGTTCATGTATTATATTCTTGCAGATATGTTAAATTAAACCTAACTTTCTTCCAGGCTCATTTGGATACACATGGTGTTTCTTCTTAGTAACATGTTAATATTTAAGGAGGGTATTTTTGGGTCCATTGTCAGAAAAAAATCTTCATATGACCATATATCCTCCAACGTTTTAACTTTTAAGTGACAGGGTGTTTTCCATGTTTTTCTTACTATTTTGTTATTGTTAATACGTGACGACTAGACTGGTGGACAAATGTCAAAACTGTTTCTGCTTCTTACCTACTAAATCCCTTTTAAATCTTTGTTAATACCTAATTTAATAACAGAGTGCAAGGGAATGAATTTCATTTTTTTATACGAAAACTGTACGTCAAACGATAAGAAATCAAGAGGCATTTGCTCAGCAAGGAATGAGAATTTCAAAAATAATTTTTATTGAAAAAAAAATAAGTGGCGTACCATTATTTTCTTCAAAAATACCGAGGACAAGTCCCGCACGAAAGCCAATGGTCGGAATAAAAAAAACATATTATACAGCATAAAATCCGTCTTGATGAATATAAAGTGTGTACCAAATTTCACAAAAATATGTAGTAAATATGTAATAAAAAAAGATTTTTTTGAAAATCCATGACACCCTGTATCTCAAGAGTTAAGACGTTTAGGACATATGTTCACATGAAGTGTTGAAAATGGACCCAAGAATAGCCTCCTTAAATATTAGCATGTTTTTAAGAAACGCCTTGTATATAATTCTTTCATATGTACAGGGTGTCTCGTTTTCGACACTTTTATAGGGTATCTCCGTTTGTTAGTGCTCTAAAAAAAAGTAATGTAGGTGTCATGTGCTCTTTTTGGGTCAAACTTAAAATGGTAAAATCAAAATTTGAAAATTTTCGCTCGCTTAGATATACGGGGAAAATCAAAAAATTTACAATTTCAAAATTACCCAATATATTTTCTTAGTTAAAAGAGATACAGAAAAATGTTTTATACAGAAGTTTCTTTATATTGATTGTTGAATAATCTGACATTTTCAGAATAAGTATACGGGGTCAGGTAAAAAAGTTATCGGACCTAACCTCATTTTTTTAAATGGATCATCCTGTATATTTTAATCTGAAAAGATACTATTTTAAATTCCCCCTTTCAAATATATAACACACCGTGGATGATGGATATCATATCAGATTTTTCAAAATGTTGATAAGTCTTTTTCACAAATGAATATGTAAAAATGAAATTGACGTTAAATGTTAATAACAACTAGAATGTCAACATAGTTGTTTCTAGGATATTAGCTTTTGTTTCATGGCCTACAAGTAATAAAGTTTAAATAAATCGCCTAGGAAACCAATATTATCCATGGTGTTATCCATCTTTTTAGAATAAAATTTACAGAGAGTTCCATTTAAAAAAAATGAGGTTAGGTCCGTTAACTTTTTTACTTGACCCCGTATACTTATTCTGAAAACGGCAGATTATTCAGAAATCATTAGAAAGAACCTTTTGAATAAAGCATTTTTCTGTATCTCTTTTAACTAAGAAAATATAGGGGATTTTAGAAATTGTCAATTTTAAGTTTGACCCAAAAAGAGCACGTGACACCTACATTAATTTTTTGATAGCACTAACAATTACGGAGATATCCTATAAAGTGTCGAAAATGTGACACCCTGTACTGTCCTGCTCCCAGTTGTAGTTCCTCATGGTGACCAATAAGTAAACTGGCAGAACTATCCCCCTCTCCCCCCAGATTTAGATATAAAATTAAAAAAAAATTTTTTGTTTTATTTGTATACCAAATTTTATTAAAATCAATGGGGGAGCTAATTACGCCGATCCTTGTCTGCAAGACAAGAAGATAAAATTAAAAGACTTAATTTTTTATAGCTAAAAAAAAATGCACCTTACGGAACTATCGAACATGTTTTGTACTGTTTGTGATTCTCCCAAGCCTTTTGATTTTATACTGTAAATTTATTTCGTAGTATATTTAGATAACATTTTAACACGTTTTAATAATTATTTTTGTGACAGCACTGTGTTAAAATTAACATGTTACTACATTTTGTTTGCAATCAAAAGTTCCTGTTAACAGTACTATAGCTTTATAATTTTGAAATTTGATTATTGTTTTTTTCTTTTACTTTTTTGCATTCAAAACGTAGTAAGTACGGTTACATAAAAATAGCGTTAAAGATTATTACATTAAACAATAACTTTTTGACGCTATGAAACTACTAAAAAGCAAAGCGAAAATCTTTGGAACGTAAAAATGTTGTTCGTTTTTCAGAAAATGTCCGAAGAAGTGTACAATGATATGGTATTGTATTAGTTTTATTTTTCTTTATGACTTGCGTATGCGTTTGTCCACGTCTATCCATATTCTATGTGCAGTCTTTATTATTAACCCCTCTATCTTTCTCTGTATCATTCATGTTATGTTAAAAATATGCTTGGAATTGAATAGGAAATGCAAGTGATCTTAATTATCAACCATGTCGATTTTACTACAATTCGATCGTCAAACTGGAGCTTCATAGTCGATTGTTTACGATCAATCGGTATATCGATTTTGTTTACACGCGTACAGCCATAAATTTCGCCATTTTTACCATATCCAATTATCCCAGAGGTCAGTAGAAGATGGGTGCTGATTTGCTGACTTTCTAATTATCTCTAATGTAACCGAAAGTTGATATTTGAAAAAGAAAGACTGTGAAAGCACATTTTTACATTTGTTCCACTGCAATGGACAATTTTCATAAAACTATATATTTATTTTAATATCATAATTCGCAAACGGATCGACGTTTTTAACTGGAATCATATATATTGTATTGCTAATACCATGTGCAATTATGTCCCCGCTATGGGCATCGAAGGGGTAATAGTGAGTATGCGCAGTTCGGAAATTTCCTTGTGAAAGTAAACATTCAACAGGACCGGATTTCAACTCTTTTAATGTGAATTTCACTGGTTAGTTAGGAAAAATATTGCAATCAAAATTTCGATTAGTTCGATTTAAGACGTTCCATGCATACGATTTCTGACGATATGATGATCCGACGGTGCCCTGATTTGTGAATATTTGTAACAATCGACACGATAAGCTTTATTTTAACTTTCATCCGACGTCGTATGTTTCTTAACCGCACTTTTTTCTAAACCAAAAATTAAGAATGAATGACTATATTGACTATTTTGGGAATTATTATCAGCTACTAATGCACCAAATTAAAAAATACATTAATTTTGAGGTTAGGTAGTGACAACAGATATATTATATTGTATACGAGTGGCACTCTCTTCTTTTCTTACAAGCTTTTTAGTGAAATTCGGTTCGGAAGATCGGATAATGTGATATGTACATACCTGAAATACTTTATACCTGGTATTGATCCACGACTTTTGCAAAAAAAAGCACCATGCACTTTGTCCTTTAATCTTAAACAAAACAAGCCACTAACCTATCAAACAGCGAATCACCACAAATTAAAAACTCCTTCGCAAAAATTGTTGTTAGGTAATGAAAGTTTATAAGCACTAATATACCGACAACAATGTGGATGAACCACTTTTTATTCTGTAATTTGAAGAAGCATCCAGAACCAAAGATGGCGACGAATAACAACAAACAAATAATGTCGGGCCGGCTCTGACGCGATCGATAAAATTTCCACCCTATTGCGCAAACTCAATAGTACCCCGCCATCTCCCATAGCGGGGACACTTTTTGTATTTTGGCAATATAATGGTTATACAGGGTGGCCCATCGAAAACAGTCCAGCAAGGTTTACGGCTGTGTACGTGAAAATTAAAAAAAAAACCTCGGACCCGTAAACGTGTTTTCAGGGGGACAAGTTTCACTATTAATTTCATCCCTGTAACCTCAACCCCCCTAGCGGGGGCGGCTGCTGCCCTTGTTGTTTCAAATGGGAATGGGTATGTTGTGATACATCTTTTTAAAGGGCATTAAATTCTCTTTAAAATGGCGCTTCGTTTTGTAAATTTGAGCTACGCGCCGCCGAGCAGCGGAATTTGAAACATTTCACTGCACCTCTTATCAAGTACACAGGTTTGTGCGTAAACAATTTTTTTTTAAACTAATGAATGTCAACAAATTACACCAGATGTTCTTCACAATGTCCGAGAACACTTTGAACAGTTGTTGTACTATTGTATGGAGGTGAATGGCGGACATTTTCAACATTTAATAAGATAACATGTAAGTATTACTCAATACAATTACATTTTTTAAAACGCAATTTCTCGGCGGCGCGTAGCTCAAATTTACAGAACAAAGCGTCATTTTAAAGAGAATTTAATGCCCTTTAAAAAGATGTATCACAACATACCCATTCCCATTTGAAAAAACAACCGCCCCCGCTAGGGGGGTTGAGGTTACAGGGATGAAATTAATAGTGAAACGTGTCCCCCTGAAAACACAAGTTTACGGCTCCGAGTTTTTTTTTAATTTTCACGTACACAGCCGTAAACCTTGCTGGACTGTTTTCGATGGGCCACCCTATATATAGTTAATTTAATATCATAATTCGCAAACGGATCGACGTTTTTAACTGCAATGCGTAAATTGCGCGATTTAAAACGGAATCCATAGAAATATTTGAACCGGTGAATGCTGCAGTATTAGTAACGTTATAATTTTTTATTTAGAAATACCAATTCTATGCTATACCGGGTGATGCGTCGTTAAGGTAATGTAGGGCATGAGTAAAACACATACTGGTCACAGGACGATAGAATATACCGGGTGATCGTTGAGGTGAACATAGGAAATCCCATGTATTTTTTGTGGCGGCTGAATATTGGCTCCCCTGTACATTTTATAGAAAAACTCCATTATAACTTCTGGAAGAGGTCGACATGGTGAACCCATGTGCCGAGTTTGAATACATTTTGGTGAGCCAATCCTAAGCTATTCAATTAAACGAGATGGCAAAACCACGAAACTCTCATAGTTCAGGTAATACAGCAAACACCAGCAAATTCAATTTTGACATTGACAGAACGAAAATTACTGACAGTGTTCATTACGTTAAGCTTTACGTCAATTTTTGGCAATAGCGCTACAGAAATTATTTGCTGGTGTTTGCTGTGCTTATACCTGAACTATGAGAGTTTCGTGGTTTTGCCATTACGTTTAATTGAATAGCTTAGTATTGGCTCACCAAAATGTATTCAAACTCGGCACATGGGTTTACCATGTCGGCCTCTTCAAGAAGTTATAATGTAGTTTTTCTATACAATGTACAGGGTAGGCAATATCCAGCCACCTCAAAAATTAAATGGGATTTCCTACCTGTTCAACAGCTCAACGATGGTGTACACAGAAAAGAAGGAATAGTTCCACGAAGGCAAGAATTTTTAAAGTAAAAATTGGATATGTATGTAAAAGGTCTTTACAAAAAACCTACCACATATTCTTCAGACCACAATTAGCCGATTGAAGTAAACTTACCTTAGTACAAAGTTGCTTAGTTTGGGCACTAGACGGCGCTGAAGTGACAATTTTAAAATCGTTCTTCTGGATTAATTCAAAAACTGCTCATACTATTTTGCCGAAATTTGGTACGTCGACATAGCTTTATGGGGCAAGAAAACCCATGTTACAATTCTGACCAATATCAATTCATGGGCGTAGAACCTGGGTTTCTTTACTAATTGCTTGTTTCAGATTTCTACGCCAATGAAAGAAAAGGGGTTTGGGCACAAAATTCAGATCAACCAACTGATTTGCTACAAAAAAGGTCCTTGATAAGACTCGATTCCTCTGACGGTTTTCGAGAAAGCATTTTAAAAATTTGCATTAGTTTTTAGCAAAAAATCAAGTGACAGCATAGCTCTAAAAGGTCTTTAAAAAAACTCATTACATAATTCCTTAGACCAAAATTGCGCAAACTTATCCTAGTACAAAGTTGCTTACTTTGGGTACTAGACGGCGCTGAAGTGACAATCCTTAAATAATTTTTTCGGATTAAATTTAAAACGGTCTATACTATTTGTACTAAGATAAGTTTACTCAATTGGTCTAAGGAATTATGTAATGAGCTTTTTTAAAGACCTTTTAGAGCTATGCTGTCACTTAATTTTTTTTAATAAAAAAATTTTTTAAATGCAAATTTCTCGAAAACCGTCAGAGGAATCGAGTCTTAGCAAGAGGACCTTTTTTGTAGCAAATGAGTTGGTTGATCTGAATTTTGTGCCCAAACCCCTCTTGTTCCAATGGCGTAGAAATCTGAAACAAGCAATGAGTAAAAAACCCAGGTTCTTCGCCCATTGAATTGATATTATTCAGAATTGTGACATGGTTTTTTTTGCCCCCTAAAACTATGCCAACGTACCAAATTTCGGCAAAGTAATGTGAGCAGTTTTTCAATTAATCCAGAAAAACGATTTTTTTTCAATTTGTCACGTCAGCGTCGATTTGTTTTAACATTATTTTTCTTCAAATAAATTGTTTTCAAAATTATTATTTGACTTAAATTATAAATGAACTAAAAAGAAAATCTATGTTCTTGATACATGAACATTATTTTGTCCGTGTATGCGATCATACCGTGAAATTGCCTTATTTTATAAAACGATATAACTATTTTACTTTATACGTTTTTTTAGTATTATAGTAATTGTATGATTTACAATAAAAATAATTAATTCAAAAAAAAAATAGCTTTTTAATAATTTTTAATAAATAATAAAATCTCGCCTGCATAGAAATTAACTAGAAAATTCGGGTTTGCAATTCATAACAATATGCAGTGTCAATGTCAAATTAATAATACTATGATTGTATGAAATTTGTTCATTAAGTGTATTTTTCTCATTTAACGTATTACCGCGACTTTTTCTAAATAATCGTCGTTTAAACAGTCCGTTATTCTAGTGTAGGTAATTAAGGTCGCTGCATGACACCTATTCTCTCTGTCCCTCTCTCTAAACATAGATGTAAACCATGTGAACCTGTCATTAGCCCGACTAATCGAATGGCCAAACCGTAACGAAACTAACCATAACCAATCGAAAAATAGACATTTAGTTTAGAATGCATAATAGTCGCGATGAAAGGAAAAATTGAGTTATTTATTACCCAAGACGAACGTTCACAATCATAAAATATCCATTTCATTGTCATTTCTCTCCACGATGTGCCGTCCATCTATATTAGAATAGATTTATTTCAATAAACACTAAAATCGTTATTATTTATTACTGGTTCTGAAATTGGACTTTTCCCGTGTGCGCATGACATGTTCCGCCAAAGGCCCAGGCTAACCACGAGAGCCATGCCAAAAAACAGTTTTTCTATTTTGGTTTCATAATGACTACATTATGAAATGCAAAAAATTGGTAGTAGGGTTCGAATTTTAGACCTACTTCGATTTCGTTGAAATTAGTTTTCTAGGCATTATGGACTCGACAGAAATTTTTTATAAAAACTTTAAAATACTAACCTTTAACCTTGCAAATAGATCATTTTTACTAGATATTTATCCGAAATACCTATACTCGGAAATATATAACATATAACATACTGACGGTGTCCGTCAACTAATTTCTAGTCACAACTATAAAACAACATAACCTCAAAATAATAAAAATATCTTCCAGTTTATGCTCTATTTCTAAAGTTTTATTGAATAAAGTACTATTTTTATTTTTAATTCAATATAGTATTATACATATTACTTTATTTATACATATTTATAGTTACTGTAGGCATTAATTGTTATTCCTGTCAGATTCTGTGTCGACACAATATTTTGTTCAATAGTAATATTTATTATTTTGTTCAATATTTTGAACTTTGTTCTGCTCGCACCATAACTCAAAGTTTGGCATATTCTTTTTAAAAGTTTTTCTAGATTATTTTCTGCAATTTCTCGTATTTCTGACGGAGTATAACTTTCTTCCCGACTCATTTTTATTAACTTTAATAATATATTTACTTTTAATTATGACGGATGGGAAGAAGCTTTGTTGTGTTTGTTTCTATCATGGCATCTTTGATACTTGTAACATTTTATTAAATTGTAAAAGTATTGCCAACCCAAAAAGAAACTATTAATTCAAATGGAAAAAATCTACTATATTTTTTTAAGTTTTTCAGACTTTAACGACCCAAATAGAAAAGGTATTATAAAATACACGGTTCATAAGACAATTAGAGCACTTGTACTGTACTTCTAAATTAAACGCGTGCTCTAATATAATGGCTTATGAAACTTGTATCTTAATATACTATTATGAGTGTAATGAATGGTATTTTTCTACGATCGTTATAAAAACTGAATTTTTTTTGCACAAATGAATGCATACATTTAACAAGTTAAAAAAAGTTCCGTAACTTGATATTTTTTCGCTCTCCCTCTCTCTCTCTCTGAATGCTTATAATATCAAGTTGCTATGAAAATAGCATCCGCGTGGGCCTGGGATTGTTATTGCTACCTTACAAATAATATTGGAAAACATCAAAAATGGAAAAAGAAAATTCCGACTTTTCATTTCAATGCGCTCCAGATGAAACAATTAATAAAGCCAATTACACAAAATTTAACGCCTGAAAATTCGAAAGACGCTTATAAAAGGGAATATAATACGTTTATTAAATTGCACTGGACCAAAAGCATGTAGTGAATAGTTTCAGCGAACAAATATTGTTAACGTATTGTCAAGAAAGGTAAAACATTTTTAAATCTTCGACTTTATGGTCCAGCTAAAACCAACAGTAATTCTGAATAATCAAGTCTATATAAGCCAATACCCAAACTTATTGCAATCAATATATATTTTTTAATTTCGAAAAAGACAACTCATACGATCGTAGAAAAATTATTGCATAAATTTACTTTATGCATTTGTTACATAAATAACTATTTTCATATCATAAGTTAATTGGTTTTATTATTCGTTAAATTGTATTTTGAAAATTACGAAAAATATAATAGAAGCAAGTCTATTCCGTCAGTGTTCCCAAGGTAGTATAACAAAACTATATTTTTTCTAGAAGTGGCATTATAGTTAAAAGCTTGTACGTTTTAGCACTAATGTGAAAACCAGTTATTTCCACATTCAGATAAGCATTCGAAAATGCGGTTTAGTTATAACTGACTGACAAATTCATAACATTGCTTACCGCAATGTGAATTTTTACTGATTGGAATATAATAACCATCTTTTGCATCTCAACAGGGAGCAGAGAATAAAAATAATTTTAGTAAAAGAACATCGAAACAGGGATCCTCTATTATTAGTTCGGGAAATTTATCTTTATCAGAGACTTCTTCGTTTGTGAAGACTTCTTTATCTGTAGATAATGGTTTCGATATTCTGTAATGTATATTTAATAATGGAAAATGGTGAATCAATGAATCAATATCTGCTTTGAGTGCTTTAATTGATAGATTCCAATATTGGATACGATGGATTCGGTGTCGTTGTTGATTCCAGTGTTGTTAATTTGAACATTATTATGTCATCAACTCCAAAGTTGCGTTTATAAAGAGTTCTATCTTTCCCCTTGCACAGGATGTCCCCTTTTTAAATCCTTTCTGGGGGTATTACAGTTTTTATCAAAGATAGAATGTTACGTTTTTACTTTTGCGTCCCACTTTTTAACGATACGAAATTCCGTTGTCAAATTCGTCATGGCCCTCTTAGTTTTTAACCTACAGGGTGATTACGTGTTAACTTATCAAAAACTATAAAAACTGAAACTGAATTTTTTTTTCAGATTTAAACAAAAGTAAAATATTGAAGACAAATATAAACAACTATACATGTTTGTAAAGCTCAAAGTATGCTCAATTAATTGAAAAAATATTATATAGGGTGTCCCACTTAAAAAAATTTACTTTTGTTTATACATACATATGTCAAAAACTGAACTGTTTAGAGAAAAACTGGCTACGCCACTGGACTAAGTAAAAAATCTCTCACAAGATCAGTTTTTGATAAGGTAACACGAACTAAAAAGTGAAAATTTTCAAAATCACCCTGTAGATTAAAAACTAAGAGAGCCATGACAGATTTGACACCGGAACATTCTATCTTCGATAGTAATTCTAAAACCTCCAGAAGGTGCCGAAAATGGGACACACTGTACCTAATCAGTATACTAGGTCAGGAACAGCTATAGTATCAATTTATTGAATACAGGCCATCGATATTTCTCTGATGGAATACAGCTTTGTCCTTATTGTATTCTGTTGAAAATTTTAACTGAAGAGAGATATGAATCAAATTTCCTTTTAGTCGTTATCGGTCTAGTCTGGTGTATTTTATGAGCTTCATTGTTCCTGATTGAGGAATTTTGATTGTTAAAAATACGGTGAAAAATTATCCAAAATCCTTAATTTTTCTAATCTGTAATTTTTGAATGTTCGCTTCAAAAACTGGATTTAGACCAAAGCCAATATTGCGTCCTTTAAGGTTTTTTTCATGTATTTTTTTAAAATATGTTCATGGAATATCTCTGCCAACAATTCGGTGCCAACGCCAACCTGTTGTGTATTATATCAGTACCAAGCTTCGTCTAAAATAAATAGCCGACTAAATATACATAAATCAAACTATATTTTCTCGCATATTCCTGTTATTCAGTTAACAAAATTTGTCTAATTTAAATGTTAATATTTTAACTTTAACTGGATTCGTACAAATCGTCGCCAAGGTATATACAGGGTGTTTTTTTAATGACGTACTAATATTTCAACGTATGATTCCTTTATGAACAGTTCAATGGCTTAAATTTTGTGTGGAAATTGTATTTCAAATCGTTATTTTCTTCGAAAGTATATACTTGAGATATTGTTTTCAATTTTGGTATGTGTTAATAAGGTATAAAACCGCATAATTTAGTCACAAAAGTTCCACCAGTAGCGTCCCTAAAACATGCCCCGCGATATTTTTTACAAAAAAAGTGGTACGCGCCACTGACATTCCTCCATGTGGATATTTTTCTAATTAACCTGGTCCGTTCTACATGAAAGCGGTCACATGCGTTTTTCTCGTCAGGTTCTTGATTAAAACGATTAAATATCAGAGGACATGTTTGCAGGGACGCCACTGGTGGAACAATTGAATAACTTTTCTAACTAAAATTTGTGGTTCTATATCCTATTAACACATACCAAAATTGAAAGTAATATATAAAGTACTTTCAGAGATATTAGAAAACAACGAACGAAAATTGTAAGCATTTAAGGTCTTTATGAAACACCCTGTATAAAAATGTAAAAAAAATATACTGTCACTAACTAATGTTATTAGAACTTACCTGTACCGAGATTTATGGTTTTTTAGGTTATTATTTAAAAAAACATTATTATGTTGACTCCTCTTTTAATAGAATGATTAAGGGGTTCATAGATAGTCACTCTGGGTTACACCCTTTCCTATTCTTTACTAGAGGCAAAGTCACCGCCTAAAAATTTACATTAATACGTCCATGACCCCTTCTAATTTAAGATTTTAAGGGTAACATCTATCCCTCCCATGGGGTTAAGCCACCAAACACATTGACGTCTCTTTCCGAGTTTTAATATTATTTACTGGAAGCGAAATATAAGATAATGTATAAAATGCAAGCATTCGTAAGAAAAAAAAATCCTTCTGACTGCTCTGAAGGTATCGGTGAAGGTCCGCCACTGACGATATTGTTACAAGATTCGCTATGTCAATAAATCTGTATTTTGCCTGGCCGATAATATTTTCATAAATAAAAATAAATAAACATGTAGTAGGCTGTTTGGTTATTTTCATAGCAAAACAAAAACAAACAAAGCGATAACATTAAACGATGCTATTTGCAATTTTACATTGTTGATTATGTTGACGGATATAATAACAATAAAAATACGCTTCGCTTTTGAGTTCAATATACATTTTACAAAATAAAGTTGTTTTGATATTATTATATTTTAAAAGCTCGATAAAATGGTAACAAAATTATATGGATTATTTGATCACCGTTTGCCAAATAATTCAGAGTCGGACAAAAACATGTCCTATAAAAGTTGCTTAGAATTTAATGATTAATCGAAAAATATAATAAAAATTACCATGTTGTATTTAAAAAACGAAAGTTAGAAATTACAGAAACATGTCAATATATTAGTTAATCAACCTGTATTGTAGGCCTGTTTTAATTCTTATTGGATTCGGTAAGTGTGAAAATAATTACAAAATCAGACATAGTACCACTTCACACTCGAAAATATTCTTATTTCTTCGCGTTGTTTAAACAATATGATTAATTATGTTAACAAAAATTTAGAAATTAATAAACCTGATACATACCGACTCCCGTTTTCAAAATTTATAAATAGACACATGCGAATTCATAGGCGAATTAAAAAATACAAAAACATTATTGTTTATTTAGTCTACATATAATTTAGATTATTAACTCGTGTTACGAAATTACGCGACCTTCGAAAACAATGTTATAATGAATTTAAATTAAGTGTAAATAAATTACTTACCTTACTTTAAAGAAAGCATAATTTAATAAGTTTATTGGTCTGTTGTCCAGAAACAGATCTTTTCAAGACGATACTTGTACACCGAACAAAATGATATTTTGAACATTTACTGTAGTTTACAATTATTAGTCAATGCGCCTATGGTACTTAAACAACATAAATTATATATTTTAGAATTATTTCGAAAACGCCTGGAAATAACTTGTGTTACAAAAAAATTGCTATTTGAAAATCTTGAGAAAAATTATTTTGAAATGTGTCGTTTTTGGAACCTCATTATGAACATCCTGTATAAAATAGACAAACACTATTGGATTTGTAGTATCTGTAGATCTCGTGTTATAAAGCACACCCAAGCCTGTGTTTGAAAAAATACGTTCAGAATGTTTTTTTGATTTTTTTTTTCGTGACTACAAAACTTTTTTTTAGATTTTAATTTATTGCTCTTAAACTACCCACGTTTATTTCAATATTTTTCCCATTTTCCAATGCTTGAGAAAAGAAACATTTTTTCCCAATTTCCAAGCTGTTAAATCTCTACTCCCACATATAAAATAACGCAATTTCTTTTCCACTGAAATTTCTCAGATATGGCGCAGGCCTTTTTTCCTTTCATTATTTCCTTTTTTAATTAAAAACTTTATCTCGCAATGGGTAATAAAAAGGCAACAACAGGTAACAAAGCAACGGGAAGACTCATTTCTAGAGGGATTTTAATTAGAGCGAGCAGATAGAGCACATATTATAGCGAACATTAAATTCTGCGGCAAGAGTATTAAAGTGAGCTGTGCGTTGCTGCGCTGCTTCCAGGTATAAAGTACATAATTTAATGCTCTGCAAAGCACGCCAGTGGCGGCGCTCCCAAAGGAGCTAACGCTTAGAAAGTCCCTCGTCGATCTTTAAGAATGATTTGCACGCTATACAATTTGGGCGGTATTTTGTTCCGCGATAGCTTCAGATTGTCTAGTAGATACTTCCATGTTGTAAAAAGTAAAACTGAACATCAATGAAGTTCGAGGAGTACTAGCTGAACCACGTATGGATGGGCGGCAGTGGTTCGTCGTATACTTCTGTCATTTGTCGCTTTAGCTAGAATCGAACGTTTGCCATGGAGATATCTGCAAAAGAAAGTCAAATCACCAACATGCCTTCGATGTTCTAGGCTGTCGAGGTTCTTGGCCAGCTCGTGGTTTGTGATCAGACGAATTGCTCTCCTTTCGATGGAATTCAGTTGCCGAAGAAGGTCGGATGCTGATCTGCAGACATGAGAGCGGTATTCCATCGATTGTCGAATCTGAGTTGTTGAGGTGTATACAACTTTTCGGTTCGGATAAGTACACCAAGTTTCTGCGAAACTGCCTTCGCGACTGTCCCAAACGTGGTCGTGCCAAGACTTATTTCCTTCCAGATTGATGATCCTGACGCCCGGAAAATTAATAGACGACGCCAGTGGAATTGCGTGTCCTGCCATGACTATATCGGGTTCTACAATGTTAACCTATTTAGAGGAAACTCCTGTGTGGGTTTTCTTAGCATTAAATTTGACTTGGTTACTATCACCCCATCAGTATCAGCTGTGTCTCTCCATGAACTCCCATCACCGAAACCCTGGATTCAAGGCGTGCCTCAATCCATCTGGATTCTTATGCTCACACAAAATTACTTTTGCCCAACGTATATAGTAAAAATGACTTACATGCAATAATAGAACGCCATTTATATCTATCCTGTTTGCATTTAGATTCATGTAATTCTGTAATTAGAGACATCAATCGACAATAGGATAATTAATAGTTTAAAAGTTTTCTGTGTCCTATCAGGCGACTTTGTACTATGCGACGATGTCACTTGTTCTCAGGTTTGTTCGCGCAACGTTCAAAACGAATTCAAAAGGACAAATTTACATGATCTGTCTTCTTCTATTGCGTTTAAAGCTATATTACAGCACCCAGATGTTTTCTTTGAAATGGTAAAGAAATGTAAGCGAGAGTAAGACAAGAATGCTAAGTGGATCGCATTTTTCAAGTGTTTAAATGGTTCGATTACATGGTTTTTGTTCCAGTACGTAAACGGTCGTAAATGGTTGCGTTGTATCTTGTTTTTAACGTCGATGAACTATTTTTTTAAATGTTTTTGTATTTGTGTGCATATTTGAGTGCGGTTTTGTAAGAATTTATCCAATTCGTAATTATAGCCGTAACAATTCTTAATAATATTTATTTAATAGTACACACAAAAAAATTAATATTTAGTTTAAAAATATAATACTCCAATAGAATAAATCTTACGCAAAGAAATATATATACAGGATGTTTCAGAATAAGATGCTGATCCTTAACGTTGTGAATCCTTAGCCTTTTTTTAGTGTAACCAGTGGCGTCCTGAAAGGGTTTGGACTAGACATTTTGGAAAAATATTATGTACGCCACTGCTTTTTCTCAAGATAAAAATTATTTTTAAAATACTCATTCATTTTAGGCCACATTTAATATCTTGCCTTTTTATCGTCCGACAAACAGTTTCCGACAAAAAAAATAAAAAGCATTAAATGCACATTCGCTATGTGCCTATGGTTTATTTTTAAAAATTAAATTAAAACACCTAACATTAAATAACGTGTGAACAAAAACGAAAATAATTTAGATTAGCTGTTGAAAGTGGCCACCACCTGCAAGAATGCATACTTCAGCTCTTCTCCTCATTGAGTCTCGTACCCTTTGAAAAATTCCTGGAGTATTCCTGATAGTGTCGAAACAAACTATTATGCGGTTTCTCAACTCCTCTTCAGTATTTATTGGGATGCTGTAAACCAACGTTTTCAGATGTCCCCACAGGAAAAAATCTAGACTGTTTAGATCAAGGGATCTAGGTGGCCACGATTGTGTTCCTCTGCGCCCTATCCATCGATTACGATAATGTTGATTTAAAAACTCTCGTGCTAAGAGACTGAAATGGGCAGGTGCACCATCGTGCATAAACCACATACGATGTCGGGTAAAAATAGGGACGTCGTCTAGCAAATTTGGTAAATTGTGTTCAAGAAATTGGCGATAATTGATTCCGTTCAATCGGGCTGGTAAAAAATAAGGCCCAATTAAATAATCACCAATAATTCGAGCCCAAACATTTACCGAAAATTGCTCTTGGTGGTGGGATTCCGTAATGGCATGTGGGTTTTCTTCTGCGCAGAAGTGATTGTTATGAAAATTTTGTATGGCGTTGATTTTCGGTAACCATTTGAATAATCCATTGGCAGAAATTGATGCGTAATGGAAAATCCCTAGGAACTAGGGCCTGGACCCGTTGAATATGGTACGGATATAACAAATAACTTTGAAGAATTCTCCAGACTAGGACATGAGTAATATTTAAAATATTCCTAATTTTTCTGGTACTTATATTAGGGTTTTGTTCCACTAAATTTAAAACAGCTTCTTCGGTTTCCGGTGTTCGTGTAGTTTGGTGTGCCCCTTTTAAGTAGTTTTTTGTTTAAAAGATCCCGTTTCACATAACTTTCTGTGAGTTCCTGAAATCGTTCATGCACCCGGAAGTATTCTATTTGGATAACGCTCTTGGTTTAATCATCTGGCTTCGAATGCATTGCCGTCAGCAAGCCCGTACAGGTAATGCATATCCGCAAACTCGACATTTGTAAAATTTACCATGATACTTATTCGTTTAAAAAGTATTACGTTTTTAAAATTTAAGTTAAGTTGAAAGCCGTGTACATAAATAAATAGCTGTCAAACTATTATGAAATATTTCGTTATTGTCATTGTTTCCTTAACAAAGTTCATAGCCTACTAGTCAGAAACCGTAGGCACATAGCGAATGCGCATTTAATACTGGGTAATTCAAGCAAACAAAAATTACAAATTACTTCACAACATAAAATTTAATAAGTATGCTTCTGTTTTAAATATTTTTTGTTTATGTACTATTTTCTAGTTGTTTTGTATTAAGTGGTTCGTTTTTCAATAAAAAAAACTGTCTCGCTTCAATAATCCGGATTATTTACCAATCCGGATGATCGCGATTTTAATTAGTCCGGATTATCGAGGTTGCACTGTACTTGTTTTGAAAATACACTTCTTTGCGTACGATCTTTGCTATTTGTATTTATGTTTCTAACCTAAGTATTTATTTTTTTCTGTCTAAAACAAAAGACTTATGTTTATAATATTGAGATAGATTTTTAGGAAAAATAATGTATTCTTTATAAAAAGTTCTGCTTATTGAGAAAATAATATAAAAAATGTTGAGCCAGCATGTACGGGGTGTCAAAAAAAAAACAATGGAAAACTCCATAAATAACCCTTAGGAGGCGAGATTTAAAAAAAATATATCTTCCAGAGTAGGTCGGAACTATGGGTAGAGATGTAAAATTACCGGTAATTTAAAAATCGGTAATATTACCGGTAATATTACGTAATATTACGGTAACATTGGTAATTTATAAAAAAAACAGCTTTTTAAGTAATACTAGTTTTTTTTATTTCAAAACTGTAAAAACATTACGAAAAACAATAAGAACGTTTTTTTAAACTAGTCAGAGTTAGAATGGACTACGTAATAGAGTGGATAATGGTAAATCATCCTCATCATCATCCCCAACCTCGTCATCTGATTCTTCTTTCTCTTTCGTTAATTGAGTCAAGTCTATAACTTCGAAACCGATATCTTCTTTTTCTATTTCTTCCTCAGTATCTTCTACTATTCTCGAATGATCTTCTTCATTTAGTAAATTATAATTATGGGCAATATAAGTTAGTTTTCCGGCCCTCTCCACGGTTAGTCTGTTTCTTTTTTGCCGATGAATAAATCCATAAGTACTAAAGGTTCTTTCGGTTGCGGCTGTTGACGATGGTAAATTTAAAATGTCTACAGCTAACCTACTTATTTTAGAACTGGAGCAAATTCCTGCCCACCAAACAGATCCAGACATAGATTTTTCGCTGGAAATGACGAATTCCTTAGCAAAAATATTACCTCTAATTTTGTACTGTGCGAGTGCTTCCATAATAGGATCTACTTGTGAAGAATAATTTGGATGACGCCTTGCAGTTTCATAGATGAACTCCGTTGCAATTAAAATTTCAGCTTCAGTTAACTTCTCGCCGCGTTGACTTGGTTCTAATAGGTAAGCAGCAAGATGAACGGGTTTTAAACATATATTTTCTCGTTTTTCAAGAATTGAACACATTTTCTGGTTTTCAAACATAGTAATAGATAAATTTGATACTTTGTCACGTAATATAGACCTTATTTCAAAAAAGCAGATAAACTCTTTTGAGATTGTTGGCCCGTTAGCTTCAAAAATCGTTATCCACTTAGACATTGGCTGGAACAAGTCATAAGTTGCTTCTATTTGCAACCAAAATTCGTTTTGAAGAAGAAGTCTTACTGTATTTGATGAAAGAACATCAGAAATATCTGGGCTATCATCAACTGCTAAACTTTTTAATGAATGTTTAGTCTCCAAAAAGCTTTTTATACAAGAAACAAAGGAACCCCATCTTGTTTTCACCGGCAATTTTAAAGAGATGTATCGCCCCGTTTTGTTCAACTGGATTTGGCTTATGGAAAAAAAAAACCAAAAAAAAAACAATATTTTCAATGTTACCGATCTTGCGGTAATATTACGTAATATTACGTAATATTATGGTAACATTACCTCGGTAATATTACCTTTACATCTCTAACTATGGGTGCCAATCACGAAGCTTTGTTCCAATCCCGGGATTCTCGGGATAAAAAGTATCTAATCCCGGGACTAATACTCAAAAAAAAAATCACATGAAGAAGATGTGTTTGCTAACTAGGCAGTGTGTCTTCTTCTAAACTTGATCGTAACTTATTGCAAGTATAACCTGCTGACGAGAAGCAGCCTTAAACCCTCAAACTAAGGAATTAAAAAAAACATTTAATCCCTAAGCGATAAAAATTTAATTCTTGATGATTAAAAAAAATTATCTCTCAAAAGTCAATTAAATGAAATTTTTTTTTTTTTTTATTATTTTAGGACTCATTTTTTCCAATCTTGGTGCATAAAATAGTATATAAAGCAAGTGAATAAAGTGTCCTTTTAGTCCCTAGCCCCTTTATAATGCACTATTAAAAGCCCGGCAAAAATGGTTCTACGTTAATTAATGCTCTTTTTTAGTCATCTCTCAAAATAGGCGCTAAAAAATACATTATTTTGTAAATTGTATATGTATTTGTATTAGGGGACAGTGGCGTATGTAAGGGGAGGTCCCCCCCCCCCCCCTCAAAAAAATATATATGCCACTGTTAGGGGATATCGAAACATGTTGCCAAGTTAAGGATTTATTAATAAAATATAATTTACAATAAAATTTTAAAGTAAATATTTGAAGAAACAAGCTAATTTCCCGGGATTTGACGGCTTAATCCGGCATTTTCGAGATTGATTTTAGAAATTAGAAATTAGAAATGGATAGTAGAACACAAATGTCTCATCTGAGCGAATCTCATCTCGTTCCGATGGCCGCGAAGTCTGTATTACGTAATTTTTACTTCATATAATACGAACTATTAATAAAAGTCGCCGGTTATCTCATAGTACATTAATTAAAAACTCCAGGTTATTTATAAAACATTGTTTAAGACAATTAAAAACTGGATTCTGTGCAAAACAACGATCTACGCATATAGAATAAGTAATTTTGCAATTAATTTTTTTTTGGTCAGTATTCGTTTTGCATGTGCAAAAGTGGTGTGCTAAGATTCGTGTCTAGAAGAAAAATAATAAAACTGTATGTAGAACGTATCCTACTAATAAATATAGCCACAGACTTGCCAAAGTCATCGGTTTAAAAAAAAAAATAGAACCAAAACTGGATCGTTAGTCCGATATTAATGATTTTTTCAGAGAACTGTAAGGATAACTATGAGTTTTAACGTCCTTCTACAAATTTTAAATATCGTTAGCTATTCGACATAGCGGCGTTTTAGTACAAAACGTCGTAAGCCAACCATAAGACCGAACGTAATTAAAAAAAAATCTCGCACGTCTTAAGGCCTTCATCTCGCCAAGTTCAGGATCGGTCAAATGACCTGTCCGTAATTTTCGGGAGCGCGGAACAAAAAAGCAATTTTCACGGATCGTTTCTCAAAAACATATTACGCCGGCCAACAAAAACGCATCGCTAAAAGCGTTAACTAGGGCATTGTGTCAAAAGCGGTAAACTCGGGGGGCTCTTTTTGTAATAAATGAACTCTCTGTTCGTGGTTAATGTACCGCTTGACGTGAATTCTTTTAAAAAACATCGCGGCATATGTACGTGGTTGAAATATCAATATACACGGTGTTGAAAAAAGGTCGGTACTCCAGAATAACTCCGGTGCATCGCACTGCAGCGGAAAATGTCTAGGGAAAAAGTTGTTTGGTTTTGAAGGAGGAATAGTTAGCAATTTAAACCACCCCCTCAACCCCGGCGCGGGTGGAGTTAAGTTAAGATTTTCAAATGGAACCCAATATTTTTCATTAGCGTATCATGTTCTCCGACCAAAAATAAACATCTTTTGTTCGAAAGAAATTTTTATTCGGGCCCATCCTTCACCAATAATCACCATGAGATCAAGTTTTATCCCGGAAATACTCTTTTTCTCTGTCTTGTACTCAAAAATGCCCGTGGAAAAAGTTGTATGTATTCCACGGCATTTTTACCATGAGAAAGACAAAATCAGAACCGTGCGAAAATCAAGTTTTATCCCGGAAATACTCTTTTTCTCTGTTTTGTACTCAAAAATGCCCGTGGAAAAAGTTGTTTGTATTCCACGGCATTTTTACCATGAGAAAGACAAAATCAGAACCGTGCGAAAATCAAGTTTTATCCCGGAAATACTCTTTTTCTCTGTCTTCTACTCAAAAATGCCCGTGGAAAAAGTTGTTTGTATTCCACGGGCATTTTTGAGTAGAAGAGAGAAAAAGAGTATTTCTGGGATAAAACTAGATTTTCGCACGGTTCTGATTTTGTCTTTCTCATGGTAAAAATGCCGTGGAATACAAACAACTTTTTCCACGGGCATTTTTGAGTACAAGACAGAGAAAAAGAGTATTTCCGGGATAGAACTTGATTTTCGCACGGTTCTGATTTTGTCTTTCTCATGGTGATTATTGGTGAAGGATGGGCCCGAATAAAAACAAATTTCGGACAAAAGATGTTTATTTTTGTTCGTGGAACACGATACGCCAATAAAAAGATGGCACGTCATTTTAAACGTCGTTTAAATCTCTCCCATAATACGGTATACGGGTAAAATTAAAATACTAACTTAAAAACCATAAATCTCAGTGCATGTAAGTTCTACTTGCGTCCATTCTTGGAAAAGCTTATACGTAACCTGCTGGATACTTTTTTAGATTTGTACGACAGTATAGAAGTACTCAGGATCACGACCTCATTTATGTCGAGCACCACGATATACAGGGTGTTTCAAAACACAACAGGAGCCATCGATCGTGTGGTGATTCTTTATCCAAAAATTGCTTTGTTTGAAAGATACAGGGTATTAACATTTTTAAAATTTTGTGGTGTTTTCAAGATATTTTCTGAACGGCTTTAGTAATTTTAGTGACATTTGGGTTATGAAAAGTACCTAAAATAGTACATATTTTTTTAGCAATAGACATACAATATAAAATGGGAGACAAAACATTCCATTCATAAAACACCATTTATTTACAATCATACACAGTGCTACAGTTTCAAATAAGTTAGAAGATGATGGCTTTAAAAAATGGCAACGCTGCAATAAGGTACACGTTTAGATAATTTCGATCTAACATTAGTTATAAATACCTTGTAGGTTTTTTACAGAAACAGGCTAATAAATAGCTCTAAATAGTTTTAGTTCGAGAAAACACTCAAAATTAATCCAAAAACACAATAGATCACAAACAATCACAAAAGCGGCAGCGATAAACCGGTAACAACACCGCCGGCGAAAATGAATGAAATTAGTAAACTCCAGGCTCATTTTTACACTAGCAGGTAAAAATGAGCATACAGCTTTGCCACTGTGATTTCCTTAAAACATTGCAATTTGATGTTCTTGGGATAAATGTATATAAATAACTTTTTGTCATACGTGCGCCGTAAGCGCCTCTTACGCGACCTCTTTTCGTGACCGTAAGTAGCTCTTTTCAAGCCTCTCGGAGACAGGGCTGTAATATACCTAGAAACAGGGCTGTAATGTTTTCATATATTACAGCCCTGTCTCCGAGAGGCTTGAAACTTACGGTCACGAAAAGAGGTCGCGTAAGAGGCGCTTACGGCGCACTTTTGACAAAAAGTACGGTACGAACCTCGGGCAGTGAAGGCCTCGGTACGTAATGTACTATTACGAGTAGAAAATTAAAAAAATACACACATATTTAATACAATATTTTTACTTAATATTATTACACATAATATTATACATAATTAATTAATATTATTAGTATGTTAACACCCTATATCTTTTAGCGGATCCGTGTTGATAGGAACTTTATTTTTGGGTAAGGAATCACCACATGAGCGATGATTTGAAACACCCTGTATATAAGGGAAATATAAATGGAAAAGTGGTGTGGCGACGTGATTTCATGAATTCGCTTTTAGATAATCAGAATTACTTTACGCACAATTTTTTTTTATTTTTTTTTCTTCTTTTTTTCCCGTTTTTATTTTACTCTTCATTTATATTTTATTTAATGTGCTAAAAATCCCCCTTTCCCAAGATTAAAATATTCAAGCCAATTTGTGACCAACTATTGCTAAAATTTGTGTTTTATTATATTTTATGCTAGTGTAGTATAGTGTTCATACTGTTACGTGCATGTATATGTAAGTGTTGTCAGTGACAATTAGTGTTGTGATCCGTTTTACCCGTTAATTTTTAAGGCGTTTATTAACGAGTCTGTGGGTGTTGTCGATTATACGGCGCCGAGTTGATAACTGTAAAGCTGGCGACATTTTTACTTACGTCAAGTTTCATATTGTCCAGGTATTCTAAAGTTTAATACGAAAAGGACTGTCTGGCTTCCTGACGTGAGATTGCCTAGTGGCTCGAGCCCAACGAAGGGGCAGGAAAAAAGGATAACTTAATTATTGTTCAGCAGGAGTATTTTGATTTTATTTAGTGTATCATGCGAAATGAGATTTTAGAAATAAGGTTAAATTTGATACATATTACACATTTCTTTGAAAAGTAGAGCGAAATAGAGATCTTTAGAAAAATACTCGCACGAAGGCAATAATTCGTAAACTAAATAATAATTTGATTTGTATATGGGGCATTCTTTTACGAACCGCACACTTTTTAATCTTGAAATTTTAGAATCGTCCAAAAACACCTTATACAACGAAGTCGGTTAAATGGAGGAAAGTTGCGCATTTACGTGCCTAATAATATGCCGTTTAGAAAGTTTTAAAATTCCGAGTAGTTCCGGAGATATCTGGAAAAAAACGAAATTCTGAAAAATCGTTTTATTGTTTTCCTGGGTTTTTTTGAGATCGAATTCTAAAGTAAATTGCACTTTTGCATTCTTTTTCCGCTCTATCTAACAGCGTTAATTGTTTTATTCGAAGGTCCATTATCAACTTTCTTTTTTTAAATACGGTCCTGTTTTTCTGATATTGGAATTTGAGAGCTTTTTTCTTCCGAATCCAACGAGGGTTTTTTGAACAACATCAGGAAAATTTGGGATACGGTCCTGTATTTCTCCTAATTTTATAAATAATATCACATAAGTAAGCTCTAAATTTTTACTTATGTTGGACTAGTTCAATAAATAACAAATAATTTAATAATAAACCACAAATAAGTGAACAAAATACGGAAACATTATTTCAAACTTCTGTTGATTCGGGATTTAAAAGAAAAGTAGGCGCTTGAAACAAAAAAATTAAGATGGTGACGCGTGATTTGTTTCACTTGACATTCCAATTGTGATCGTTTGAGAGCGTTTTAAGAGGTTTCCTATTTTCCAGAAAATACGGAACATTAATTTACAAATGCTGAAAAGTTTGATATTCTATCGCATGTTTTATTTTATCTCAAAAAAACTGTTATGTGGCAGTTAGATGATGTTATTTGTGCTTAGAGAATAACGGAAATCATTTTGAACACCTGATTATGTAATTTACTCCATTTAACCGACTTCGTATCTCTTACGGTTTGCGAGATCCCTGTACTGGCCCTCCTTATCTTGGACACGTTGTATATATGATATTAGTTGACCCGTACATATTTCAGGATTTTGCTGAAAAAAATTTATATTCCAAAATATCTGCACATGAATTTTTGACAAATTGCTGTAGCTTCTCCAATCTACTCATTCTTGAAATTTAATATCTCCAGTTGTACTGATCGAATGTCGGTCTTTTTTTATGTTGGCTGTATTAAAGAAAATTGTCATTGTGAACAAATGCCAAATAATGACAAATTGTTTGAATTGTTTTAACAAGCTCGCCCCCTGCCTTAAATTAATTTTAAAAAATACTGTTTTGTTCTTTATCCTTTTACCTGTTTTACGAAAAAGTGGCACCATTATTAGATCGGTAGTTATTAAATATTTTCGATCGCAAGTCACGAAGAGCGCGGCGAATGCATTCGCGATGGGTCGAGGCGTCTACAATCCAGTCGGTGCAGTGTGAATCATTCATATTTCCATCCTTTGCGTCGGTCGACAGCGTAATTCTGTCACGATTCGACCAGTCGCGCGCTGGGTCACTTGCCATCGAAAATATGTAATAACTACCGATCTAATAGAGGTGCCACTTTTTCGTAAAATGAGTTTTGCAGATAAAAGGACAAAGAAGAAAACTGTATTTTTTAAAATTAATTTAAAGTGCGCGGCCAGCATGTTAAAACTATTATTACAAAATTAAATGTTTGTATTTGTTCACAATGATATTTTTCTCAATACACTTCGAAAGCTGACATAACAAAGTGTTAAATAAAAAGACCGACATTGATACGATCAGTACAACTGAAAATATTAAATTTCTAGTATGAGAAGGTTGGAGAAAATCCAGCAAATTATGAAAAATTCATGTGTGGATATTTTATAAAATAAATTTTTCAGGAAAATCCTGAAATACGTGTCAGATAAGTTGTAAAAAAAGTATTCTAAAGTGCCCAGTGTGTAAAAGAATAACCTATATACGCAAAGGCCTATCAGTTTCAATTAAGAGCTTAATGTACTTAATGTCAGGGTGTCCCATTTTCGACACTTTTATAGGGTATCTCCGTAATTGTTAATGCTAACTTAAAATGGTAAAATCAAAATTCGAAAATTTTCGATCGCTTAAGAGATACGGGGGAAAATAAAAAAATTTACAATTTCAAAATTATCCTATTTTTTCTTAGTTAAAAGAGATACAGAAATTTATTTATATTGATTGTTGAATAATCTGCCGTTTTCAGAGTAAGTATACGGGGTCAGGCAAAAAAAGTTATCGGACCTAACCTAATTTTTTTAATGGAACGCCCTGTATATTTTAATCTAAAAAGATACTATTTTAAATTCTCCTTTCAAATATGTAACACATCATGGATGATATTGGTTTCCTAGGCGATTTATTTAAACTTTATTACTTTGAAACGAAATAAGAGATTCAGATTAAGGTAAAAAATAACGGGAATCATCGCAAATGTTCGGAATATGTCCTTAAATGGTTACCGTCTTTCCGGATAGCGAACAAGATATACATTTTGCGCCATTTCTTGGTTTTTTCCATTTTCAATATAAACTGATATCATATCAAATTTTTCAAGACGTTGATAGGTCATTTTTGCAAATGAATATGTAAAAATGAAATTGACGTTAAATGTTAATAGTTAACATAGTTGTTTCTAGGATGTTAGTTTTTGTTTCATGGTCTACTGTGGTTTAAAGTAATAAAGTTTAATAAATCGCCTAGGAAACCCATATCATCCAAGGTGTGTTATATATTTGAAAGAAGAATTTAAAATAGTATGTTCTTAGATTAAAATATACAAGGTGTTCCATTTAAAAAAATGAGGTTAGGTCCGATAACTTTTTTACCTGACCGCGTATACTTATTCTCAAAACTGCAAATTATTCAACAATCAATATAAATAAACTTCTGTATAAAATATTTTTCTGTATCGCTTTCAACTAAGAGAATATAGGGTAATTTAGAAATTGTCAATTTTTTGATTCCCCCCCGTATTTCTTAAGCGAGAGAAAATTTTTGAAATTTTGATTTCACCATTATAAGTTTGGCCCAAAAAGAGCACATGACACCTACATTACTTTTTTGATAGTACTAACAATTACGGAGATACCTTAATAAAAGTGGCGAAAATGAGATACCCTGTACTTAATATTTTATGTATTCACACTAAGACCGTATTAAATTATTATATACTTAAATTAAAGTATTTAATTAATAATTAATTTACCGTAAGATTATTTATTATGTCATTATAGCAAGACGACTATGTTCTGTAGTTTTTTAAACATCTTTATGTGTCAGCTCACATATTGCTGAAAGTGCAGTGAGGTATTACTTTATTTTAATATAAACGATTGTTTTGCATAATAGATCACAATACAGTAAGTAAAGTTACCCCTTTTTCCTGCTATTTTTAAGCTTCAAGATGATTTAATCGCTTTGGAAATAATTTGTAGAGACTAAGCCAAAGTTTTTCTAGCTTCTATTTGAACCACCTGAAAAATTGGCGCCTTATAGGTTACTTATCGCATACATATTCCGAAGTTAAATGTGAAGCTGCTGCATACAAGCTTAATTATTATCCGTCTTTTATTGTTTACGAGCCATAGATAGTGGACAAATTGTTATTATCGTGCAAACAATAACGCACGTCGTCCGGTAACATTGGGGCTGTTTTATTGTTTTTTACGATATATGAGAAAATACCCCCACTATGGTGAGTGACGAAAGTTAATCATGTTTTATCCAGCAGCACATAACGTTAACGTAACGTGATCGATAACCCTCGGGCGCGTTAACGCACCCTTAATCGTACCAGTCAGTGATCGTATGTGCGTCTCCGAACTGTGGACCGTCTCGATTGTATAACCCGTGTGCGTTTGCCTTTTGTTTCCTGCTGCCTCCAGGGAGCGCATTCTCCGGGGCCGCGCACGCTCTCCATGGGCGTCTACCCTATCCAGAACGTCGACTCGTGCATCCTGGACCCGCAGGATGTAAGTTTACTGTTGTAGTCTCCCCTAGCTGCTCTTCCTTGTTTATTTATGTAGTAATAAGTACACGATTTCCATTAGGAAAGTCAAAAATTCAACAATTTTGTACGCTAGTAAAGGATTTATAGTCTATTCATTTTACCACTTCAGTAGACCAAAACATATGCACGCGACGAGCATGTGAACAGCACACAGCATGAATAGACTTGAAATAAGAGCCTACACACACTGAACAACGACTCTATTCGAAATGCAAGTTTTATGGCCGTTTGACCAATAGCAATTGAGCTTAGGCATCGAGCATATGGCTATCCCGCTCTGTTCTTTGTCTATGCTCCCGAATTGGTAAAATGAATAGGCCGAGTTCATTTAAATATGTAGTAGTTGAGCAGCCGAACGCATCAAATGTTTAAAGGTTGTTTTATACTTATGCACCGGTTTCTTAGAAACCTATTTGTTGCACTGCAAATAAATTTTAAATGTTAAGAGTAATGGGAGCAGTTTTCTGCTCTTTCTGTTACTTTTCTCTAAAGGTACGCTGAACTTTTTCACATGCCATAGCCGAGAAATAGTTCTGTGTACAGTTAGCATATGAATTTCTTGAAGGTAGCATGTACATATCACATCATTAATTTTAACACATCCAGGGCTCTGAGCTCTGGATGGATTATTAAATTCCGCCCTGTAATTGGCTTCCCATTTGGGATTAGTGGGTCCATAGAGTAAAAAACCAAGGGAAACCAATCAGTGGAAGAATATGACGGCTTCTTGTCATTTAAATCGCAACATATATACCGGGTGTTTCAGGAGGAACGCTCACTCCTATAACGTCTTTATTGTTTAAATTACAGAAATAAAATTTGATGGGGTTTGTATGTGATATTATTTTGCACTTTGTGACATGGCGGACTCTATTTTGTCACTTCCAATTTAACCGGAAATGACTTAAACTGTGGATTTTTAAATGGAATACCTGGTATATTTTTGGCAATTGGCGATTCAAATTCAACGACACCCTAGACGTCACTTTTTGACATTTTAAATCACTTTTATTTTTTCAGCAAGACTGCTATTAACTCCCTAAAAGGACTTCTAAGCGAGATTATGGCGGATTTTAAATTTGTAATTATGTTCATTTGTTTGTTAGCATTATGACGTCATGGGTATCTAGATCAATGCAAAGCTGTTTAGCTTCTTGTTGTATTTTTTGTCATGAATTGATATTTTTAATAAGTTATCTCTCTTTTTTAACTTAACATAAGGGCGTGTGATATTAAATTGTTGGAAAAAGTGCTCTATCTATTTGCCCGAGAGAGCCAGTGTATCCAAGTTGAGTTTTCTGGAAAAAAACCTTCTTACAAAGTGTGTAAAAAACTTAAAACACAATAAAACCTGAAAGTTGCATTTTTATCAAGAATTTGCAGAAGTAAACTATTTTAGGAAGTTCATAGCAATCTAAATGAAAAAATAAAAAGAAAAATTATTTAAAGTGTCAAAAAGTGACGTTGGAGTCGATATAGTCGAAAATATACTGGGTGTTCCATTTAAAAATACTAAGTTGAGGTCATTTCCGGTTAAACCGGAAGTGACAAAATGGAGTCCGTCATGTCATTCATAAAACGCAAAATAATATCACATACAAACCCATCAAATTTTATTTCTGTAATTTAAACAATAAGAAAGTTATCGGGGTGAGCGTGCTTTCTGAAACACCCGGTATACTTACTTCTCGCAGAGGTTTATTCCTGACGTCGCGACTTCGCTTTTGTTTAATCGGAAGATTAGATTATGTAGATTAACAATACACGGTGCAATCGGTGTAATCTTAGTTTAAGGCGAGATTGCGTCTACGATTACAAATATTTGCATTTTACCAATAAATGACCTAAATTTACGGCTAATGTACAATGTGTCCCATTTTCGACACTTTTATAGGGTATCTCAGTAATTGTTAGTGCTATCAAAAAAGTAATGTAGGTATCATTTTTGGGTCAAACTTAAAATGATAAAATAAAAAAAATTGACAATTTCAAAATTACCCTATATTTTCTTAGTTAAACGAGAGATACAGAAAATGTTTTATACAGAAGTTTATTTATATTGATTGTTGAATATTCTGCCGTTTTCAGAATAAGTATACGGGGTTAGGTAAAAAAGTTATCGGACCTATTTTAATCTAAAAAGATACTATTTTAAATTCTCCTTTCAAATATATAACACACCAGGCGATTTATTAAACTTTATTACTTTAAACCACAGTAGACCCTGAAACAATAGCTAATATCTTAGAAACAACTATATTGACATTAACATTTAACGTCAATTTCATTTTTACATATGCATTTGCGAAAATGACCTCTCAACATTTTGAAAAATTTGATATGATATCAGTTTATATTGAAAGTGGAAAAAACGAAGAAATGGCGCAAATTGTATATTTTGTTCGCTATCCGGAAAGACGGTAACCATTTAAAGACATTATTCCGAACATTTGCGATGATTCCCGTTATTTAATTTGAATCTTCTAATTCGTTTCAAAGTAATAAAATTTCAATAAATCGCCTAGGAAACCAATATCATCCATGGTGTGTTATACAGGGTGAGTTTTTTAAAGTGTTACAAGGCGATATCTCGCAAACGGTTTAAAATATTTTCTTGAAATTTTAATAAGGTAATAGTGAGATGGGGGGAAATATTTAAACATATTTTTGTTATCTACCCCCTTTCCCAATTTTGAGGGGTGGGGGGTAACTTTGAAATTTTAAATGGGAATATGTACTTTTGTTTATTAAATTCGGATCTACGTAAAAAACTACGTATTTGTACAAAAAAAAATTTTGATTAGCTCCACTGGTTACCGAATTATAATTAATTTATTAATAAATTTCTATTGGATTTAAAAAATAACTAAATTTAAAATAAATCAAGTTCACTTATTTCAAAATGTTATTCGTTTACATGGAAATGCGTTGTTTTGACTTCAGTCAGTTGAGAATTTTTACATATCAACGATTATTTCTCAGCTTGGTCAATTGAACATGGAAGCGAATTTTAGTGTGCAAGTTGATATGTTGTTAATGTTTGGGGAGTGCAGAAGAAACTACAGACAAGCTTCACTAAGGTGGGCGGAAAGATTTCCTAACAACCTGAAATCTCACATGGCATTTAAAAGGCTGGAAACTAGATGTCGCACTACTGGCAGCCTGAAGTCAAAGCCACGATTTCGGAAGCGAACTAAAACAGATGCAGATAGGGCAGTTGGAGTTTTAGGAATGGTAGCTATTAACCCGCATGTAGGTTCCAGATGGCTTACTGCAGATGCTGGAATAAGCCAAAAATCGGTTGTGACCATATTGCATATGTACAAATTTCATCCATACCACATTACACTCCACCAAGAGCTTTATGGGCAAGACTTTGAAAATCGCGTTACATTTTGCAATTGGGTAACAGGGCAAATGCAACGAAATAACAGGTTTCTAAAGAATGTTGTTTTTTCTGATGAAGCTAGTTTCCAGAATTGTGGCCAGGTAGGATTTTAAGTTATCCCTTGTCGGTAGAAATTAATTTTTTGTTATTGTTTGTTTTCTTAAAGGTAAATAGACACAATATGCACTATACCTGGGCATCGGAAAATCCCCACTGGATGAGAACTGTGCCAAATCAACATCCTTGGTCAGTTAATGTCTGGTGTGGTATAATTGGAGATATGGTTATTGGTCCGCATTTCTTTGAACGCCATTTAAAAGGAGAAATGTATACAGATTTTTTAAGGAACGAATTACCACTATTATTAAACCAAAACATAAATCCTGACATGTGGTTTCAACAGGATGGAGCTCCACCGCATTATGCAAGACAGGCCCGTAATCATTTAAACGAATTGTTTGAAAACAGGTGGATTGGTCGAGCTGGTCCGGTCAATTGGCCTGCTAGGTCTCCGGATTTGACCCCTCTTGACTTTTTCTTCTGGGGATTTATAAAAGACAAAGTGATGGCGACTGCACCTACAACTATAGACAATATGAAAGACCGAATCCGCTTTGCCTGCTTATTAGTGACACCTGAAATGTTAGAGCGGGTACGAAATTCGTTTAAAAAAAGAGTGAGAAAGTGTTTGGAAGTTGAAGGGAGACATTTCGAACATCTTTTGAAACATGACAGGCGATAAAGGGTAAATAATATTTTTTAATTTTTTATAACCTAATTAATTATAATTCGGTAACCAGTGGAGCTAACCAAAAATTTTTTTTGTACAAATACGTAGTTTTTTACGTAGATCCGAATTTAATAAACAAAAGTACATATTCCCATTTAAAATTTCAAAGTTACCCCCCACTCCTCAAAATGGGGAAAGGGGGTAGATAACAAAAATATGTTTAAATATGTCCCCCCATCTCACTATTACCTCATTAATATTTCAAGAAAATATTTTAAACCGTTTGCGAGATATCGCCTTGTAACACTTTAAAAAACTCACCCTGTATATTTGAAAGGAGAATTTAAAATAGTATCTTCTTGGCGTAAAATATTTCCATTTAAAAAAAATGAGGTTAGGTGTGATAACTTTTTTACCTGACCCCGTATACTTATTCTGAAAACGGCAGATTATTCAACAATGAATATAAAGAAACTTCTGTATAAAACATTTTTCTGTATCTCTTTTAACTAAGAAAATATAGGTTAATTAGAAATTGTCAATATTTTGATTTTCCCCCGTATCTCTTAAGCGAGCGAAAATTTTCGAATTTTGATTTTACCATATAAGTGTGACCCAAAAAGAGCACATGCACCTACATTACTTTTTTGATAGCACTAATTATGGGGATACCCTATAAAAGTGTCGAAAATGGGCCACCCTGTACAATTATTTTCTTATATAGTATAATATGTTGGAGCTGTGATAGACGATATAAGCAGCGCGGCGATACTAGCGAAGCGGAGAGAATTATTTCATTATTTTGTTTGTGCAGGTGTTTATATTGGAGCGACGCGTTGAGATCAACTCGATATTGAATCGCCGCTCCACCATAAGCGCACCCTTAGGTTAACCGAAAAAGGAACAAATTATTTTTAAAAAATATTTATTGACTTTGTTTTTATATTTTATTTTAGACCCCATCCTACTTGTACCGTGCCAAGTGGTTCCCGTTTTCCAATCCCATTTTCCACGATCGACTCCTTCATCATAAAGCACGGAAAATGGTACTAGATAATTAATATATTCTATTAATTTTTTTCCCAACCCTTTCCATAAACTCACCATTCCACATTAAACAATTAATTTAGTAAGTACACCCACAGAATTTACACAATGACGAAGATTCAGTTCAAATTTATAGTATATACAATAAATAATTCCGATTCCGAAGGGGAAAACTAATTTTAATTCGCTCCAGATGAAATAATTAATAACGCTAATGAAGCAGCACACAATTTATTGCCTGAAAAATCGAAAGAAGCTTATAAAAAGGAATATAATAGGTTTCTTATAATGCGTTTGACCAAAAGCAACTGAACAATTTCAGCGAACGTGTATTGTTAACGTATTTTCAAGAAAGTGTGTGGAACAAAATAACAACCTTCAAGATGATTGAATCTTCTCAATTGCAAAGCATACAAAACCAAAGCTAACCAAGATTTGAAAACGATAAAAAAGAACCAATTATAAGAAACAAACAAGGTTTTAAGGAAAATTAAAAAACATAAATAATTGTTTTAAAGAGTCACAGGATTATACACGTTGAAATTTCGTATTATTTTATATTTCCTACGGTGTGATCCAGTGAATGTTAGCATTTACTAGTAAAAGTGTGGTTCAAATATGGTTATTGAGCTTTTACTAGTATGGCTGTTCACAAATCAGAGAATGTATACTTACTAGTAATCGTTAACATTTAATGACTTCTCACTTTTACTGTAACATATACAATATCCTACACCTTACATTTATGATGGATATGAGCCGTATGATTCAGAAATGCGGTGAAAGATTGATTGATTGTTATAATAGAAATAGAACAAGATGGATTTTGTCAAAAAAAAAACGACCCCGCACGAATTTACATATTCAAAATTCATAATTGTTTATCAATTAACTAGTTATTAATAAAATTATTTAGATTACTAGTTTGATCGCCTGTTATCGTCATTGAAACTTGTAGGAATGTTCGGAACTATCGATACATTGGACAATTCACGTAAAATTACTATATTGTTTATAATAGTATAGTCTTAATCAAGGATTAGAAGTACGGTATTATTGCCCAGCCTTCGAGTTTAAATCATGAGGCGCTTACTTTTAATTATGACGGATGGGAAGAAGCTTCGTTGTGTTCAATTGTTTCTATCATGGAATATTTGATACTTGTAACATTTTATGAAATAAAGTATTGCCAACCCAAAAAGAAAATATTAATTCAAATGGAATGGTGCTCTAAGATAATGTCTTATGAAACTTTTATCTTAATATACTATTCTATATTGAAACTTTTGAAAGCAGGCAACCCGATTATTACTGCAAATTATAATAAAAACATAAAAAACAGTGAATATAATAATAATGTGACACGAAAAATTCTGTGTAACTTCAAATCATAGGTAACTCGACTTGAAATGACGAATAATTTAATAACTACAGCAAAATTTTGTAAATGGCTCAGTAGTGGAAAAAATAATAGTAACCACGGTTTAGGAAGCTCTTAAAACCATCGGCGCTTCGCGCCTTATGATTTAAAATCGACGATCGGGCAATAATAGCGTACTTCTAAACCTCGGTTATAATCAAAGATCTTACAAATTCCAGATAGAATTGTTTACAATAATTGAAGTCGACGTAAGGACTGTAAACGTGCACTCCCCACCTTGCTGTTATGCTTGCAGCATAGCCGATTGTCCTATTTATCGCTAAGGTATCTGCAAAATCCCAATTAAAAATTTGTTAATTTGACAATTACAACTGGTTTAAGGTTAATCCGCAATTGCTTTTAAAATAAATTTATTTCCCAATAATTTTAATATAAATTGTGAATAGGCCTTGAGAGATTTTAAAAAAAAAATATTATTATTATACATAAAAGTTTGAAATAACCCAACATCAAGTTAAAAGGTACTACGCTCGCCGGCAAAAGATCAAACTTTATCAATGGATCGGATTATAGTAAAGAATACACTGTTGCTAGTCGCTGCTAACTGCTTTTAAGGGAGTGTTTATATATTTTGGTTGTTTTTTTTTTTTTGTGAGTATTGGTGAAAAATCGTCTTTAGTATAAACAATGATGGTGCATTCATGTATAGTTTGTAAAAGAGTGGATCATTTAAGCAAGGATTTATCTTTTCTTCGGTAAGTATGGTTATGTTTTAATATGATTGTATTGATATGATTTCTGATATAACCATTGACGTTTAAAAGGTTATGGACCGGTCCGTGGTGCTAGTCCGGGCAAAAAGCAGTCGAGTTGGTTTATTTCTTAATATAAATCTTGCATTTACAAGATGGTTGAGTCTTGTGCGGCCATAAAATACTTCACTAGAAGATGCAATGGTGTTAAATTAAAATTTCACAGGTTATTAAATATATTTAGAAATTTGATTTTGAGTTTGCATCACTATGAAAATTCGGTTTGTTTAAGAATGTACCAAATGTTTATCCACTTCGTTAGGATACTAAAGGGTCGTAGCCTACGCCAAATTTGGATACATGCCCTTAGAAGGAATAATTATAGTCCAAGTGATACAACAGTTATTTGTGAGAAACACTTCACAAAAGAAGATTATGGAGGTAATGTACATGGGAATAAAATACTGAAGAAAGGAACAGTCCCGTCAAAATATTTTACATCTTTATTTTTCTATATTTAAACAACGTTTGCAGTGTAACAAGTACGTGAAGACAGGTTTTATATAATTTATTTATTTATTTTTATTTATTTGATCTAACTTGTTTAGGTACATATTATTTTAATTTACTTATTTAATTAATCACTTTAGTGTACAATATGCCTGAGTGGCTTGTGTGTGCATTTTTTAAAGAATCATCCTTTTCACAGTTTATAGTAAAATTATTAGAAATAAACTTATTTTAAGAGCAATTGCGGATTAACCTTAAACCAGTTGTAATTGTCAAATTTACAAATTTTTAATTGGGATTTTGCAAGATGTCTTAGTGATAAATATGACAATCTGGCTAGAAATATACACTCTTATATCTGGAGAGTATCATCCAGTAATGAATACACCAAAAATATTGATGCTAAGCATAAATATTTAAATCCATCCTTGGATACACTGTATATAAAAACTGGATCAATATTTCTATCTTTTTTATAAATATCTAATATTCGAAACTACACTTTTTGAATAGAAAATATAGTTAAACGTAAAGAATCTCAAAGTAAATTATACGCCCTTGTTGGGCTTTTTGCCCAGACCCGTTTCATTATTTGTGCTGTAAAAGATAAAAAAAAAACTATGTGGAACAAGGAAAATATGCAAGAGGCAAACAGTTATCTATCGATTTTGCTCTATAGTATCGATTGTTCTTGACCTCTACTGCATATTATACACTTTACTTTTTATATCCAAAGTTATTTTATAAACGATGTAATTTATTCGCGGTGCTTTCCGGTGTGGGTGCCAACAATCTGCCACACGAAAATAAACAAATGAAAATAACAAACAAGGTGGAACCGGTCCGCCGCTGATGCCGACGGGCACCTCGTGACTGTAGCAATTTTCTTTTGCCATGTTAAGGAGAATTCATAGGCGTGCGTACGGACTGGTTTTCTGGACGAGAACGAACGCTCGGTTTCTCGCATTGCGGTGTGACCATCGACCTATAACTATGGATACGGACAACTTATGGGATGCGCAGTGTTTACCGGTCATAATTTTTAAGGTTGCTCGTCGGTTGTCTTGCGCACAATGTTGTCGCCGTCATATAGGCAACCACGCCGGCATTGGTGCCGGTTTGGTTGCCAACGAACGACGTGAACCAACGGCGACTGTCCAGAACCGAGATTAGTCGTAGGGATCTAACGATATTAAAAATCTGTCGATACGTGGACAATAGATATCAAAATTTAGGATCTAAAAGTGGCGTTTTAGTGATGGCCACAAGTCCTTCTTTTATGCGAGACGATAGATTGTTTATTTCCCAGTAAAGAAGGTCATGATGTGCTAAAATATTTGCCTTGTAATTATTTTCATTAAGGGCGAAGTACGGTCCTGTTCGCCGGTTAAGGTAAATAGAGTATCAATCGGCATTGCGCATAACATCTGACGATCATCTTTGATTACATGCGCGAGGCCAGAAATTTTACAATTTGGCTGTTAGAATTTGGCTATCCATAGATATAAGTCGGTGATTGTGACCTACCGACTGGGGAGAGCGTACCGTGACCCGTACGAGATATTAGGAATGTTTCAGGAAAAACACAACTTGCTACTACTATTAAAAACGAAATATTTGATAGGATAAGTTGAGGAAGCCAGGCATGAGCAATTTTGATTCGGTACCTATCAAATTTGAGAAGATATTTATTTAACCAATAATGATGCGAAGACACAAGCAGATTTTTTGGTAACATATACGTTCACCACGACGAAATTGTAATTTTTTTTTTTTTTGGTAATATACTGTGTTATGGAAATGACGTATTATATTTAAACCTGCAATTCTTGAGATAAAGACAAATTGAAGAAAAATAGCCATAAATGGCGCTTTCAATTCATTCAGCGGTAAAAGTGACGTGACGTCAAACCAGAAAAACACCTGTGTGGCACTGCGATACATGTAAGCAATCAAGGAATGCTGTCCGGTGTTGTCATATGTACACCTTAAACTCTTTAGACAAAATAAAATAATTTAAACACTTTTCCATTCTATAATACCTTTTTGTACAATTAATTGAATAACAGTTACGACGGACTATGTTTTAAACAACCCGAAAAAACATATGGAATAGTATTAAATAAGTTTTAAATAGGCACGTACGTCACTAGGTCAAATGTCAATGACCTCTTGACGCCTTACATCGGCTGAGCGAAGTAGTTTCATATAGCGGCGCATGCTTGCGGTCTGTTAGTTGAAGACCAACCAGCGGCCGGATACGTTGTGTCTCGTCGATCACCAACACACTCTCAGCAATCCGCTCTGTTTTTTCGGTTTACGCGTGTATCTTGCCCGTCCATAAATAATCTTTGAATATTGTTTTTATTGACGCGTTTCTTCTGGACGTCAAATTTCGTCGCGTGTATAAAGATAAATACAAGTAGGTCGAAAATAATTTATTTTTATAATTTTATATGGAATTTCAGTTATACATTAAGTTTGGCAACATTGTCATTGGGTCTGGGTGACATGTTGTACAGTAGCGCGGACTGACCTGTGAGTAAGAGTGTTTGTTAACCCACTTTTAAAACGGTCGATTTAAAAAAAAATTAAATATGTAGCGCTTCTCTAGGACACCCAAGGAGTCGCCCAGTTAAATATACTACGTCATTTCCATAACACCCTGTATTTTGAGGCTTAGATTACGAATCTGAGAACGATTTTTTTTGTCGGAAACGCTTGGTTTTTAAGAGCGTTTTATCTTTTTCAGTGGCAATGATGAAAAATAATCGGTAAAGTAAGAAACATTCCAGATACAGAGTGTCAATTTGAAATCTCGAACCGATTTCAAGATAATAGATCGAGCTAAGTATACCTTTTTACTTCAGAAATTGCTCTTCTTTGAGAATATTTTATTAAAAATACTCAATTACAGATAAGAAAAAATTCATAGATCTATTAATCCCAGTGTAGTTGCATACAGCGCCCTCTAATGTGAAACTTAAAAATGTCTACAAATTCTCATTTCCTGCTCATAAAAACATCATACCGCCACCTTTCAATCCAATACATTGAGCCGTTTTCAAATTATGGTTTATTTTCAACTTTCACTTTTAACACCCTGTATTTCTAGAACGAGAAACATTTCGAAAAACGTATACGACTTAATCGGTCTAGTTTCATGTTCAGTATATGCAGTTGCTCTATGGCCCAGAAGTTATGGAAAAATTTCCATAACACCCTGTATTTACCGACATTTTCATCGTTGAAATCCGTATCAATTTAGTTAACTATTTTGGCTACCAAATATCCGATTCCTTGACCTTAGGTTTAAACAACGAAATTACTTTGTTACGCCTGTAATAATATATCCCTTGACCAGTACCAACTCTCATGATCTAATAAAAGTAACTCTAAAAATAGTTTAATGTACGGACGGGCACAGAATAATAATCTATTAATTACGTTGACAAGTGACACCTTGTTAGAAATATTTGACATTTTTAATTTTCGTTTGTCCCTTGGCCAGGTGTTTTCGTTGTTAATCATTTTGTTTATTTTTAATTTTTTTTAAACGTTTTTCGTAAAATTTCGGATAAATTTAGATTGTTGTAATCGTTTTAGGACGCTTTTAAAAATGGATATGTTACTGTTTTTACTATGGTCGTTAAAGATTATGTTGGAGTGATGACTGATACGAAAAAAAAATATTCTTGGAAAGAAAAACATATAAAACAGATGTTTAGATTTGTTTAATATCTGGTTATTTTAAATTTTGCTATCAAGCAGGCTTTTAAAAAAAAAAACTAACGTTTATAGTGATTAGGTATTAGTTATTTGCTTACCTAAAATGATTGGTCGGCTTTTAGAGCAGATTACTAGTTGGTACAAGGTACGGGAAAATGTGGGAAATATCCCGGATATGAAGAAAACAAGTGAAAAGAGTACCACAAGTTCATATACACTTTTTTTGTATAGGCCTCCTTTTAGGAGATATGGGCTCTCAAAGAGCTCCAATGGAATCAAGTTTTTTACACATAACCACCAGGTATATTTCAATATTTTTGATATATACCAGGAAAGACCCTTCAAATTACTATCCAAGAAATTGTTGTGAATTACTCCCAGCTGCAGGGACAGGCTAGCTGTGACACTCATGGCTCTTTTTTTTAACGCCCTGTATGATAGGAACTTTGGACAACTGGTTTTACATACCTTTAACTATTGACTAAAAATTAAGTGCTCTTCATTCATGTCGCTAATCCTAACCATCCATCATATATTTGGCGTATCTCGGTAAAAAATACATCTTTGTTCCTATGAAATGTTGAACCTGAAAATTCCCCTTTTTCATATTTAACCCGTGAGAGGTTAGGGGGCGTAATTAAAATGACGTTTTTTCGAAAACAGTCAGGAGCACATGCGCACGTGCACCCCCAAAACAAAACGAATAAAAAATATTAATTTATATTCATTGTATATTATTTATCGTATAAAGTCCGACCCTCCCTAAGATTTTATCATCCCGTCAAACCAAACTGTATAGATCCGGCAACCGTGCCTCCGTCGAGGTAAATGACGATTATGACAAGAATTGCTCGCACGTGCGATTAAGAAATGCAGTTTCTCGGTAGTATTTCGATAAATGATACTCGATATGATTTTAAACCATTTTATTTAAGGATTTAAACTAAAAAACACTGAAAATATGAAGAATGCCAACTTGTCAGTCTCTTGGCTCGATTCGTTCTCGTCATAAAACAGTTAACTATTGTTCTCGTCTTGGTTGCGCCTAATGACGTAGCGCGTAGATGGCGTTAGTGGTATTAGACATCATTCGGTTTTCTTGATAACTCGTAGATGGCGGTAGTAGTATTGGACATCATTCGGTTTTCTCGATAACTCGTAGATGGCGGTAGTAGTATTGGACATCATTCGGTTTTCTTGATAGCTCGTAGATGGCTTTAGTAGTATTAGTAGTGGACTGTATAAATATTGTTACGAGGGTTGCATGCGACGACGTTAAGATCCGACAGCTATACACACTAAGAGATCCTTTCTTATTTTCTAAAAGTTGTATTTCCTTGTGTAAAATTAAAAAATAAATAAAAATATGTTTTACCTAACGCATTTTCTTATTACTTTTTTTCTTTCTACATTTAAAACGCCTAGAAAGTAATTGTTTGGTCGTTACACAAAAATAAAATTTTAAAAATAATTTCACCATACTTGTGAACCCCCTCTCTATCATAGGTCACGAGCCGCCACTGATTAGCGACATGAATGAAGAGTACTTAACTTTTAATCAATAGTTAAAGGTACGTAAAAACCGTTGTCCAAAGTTCTTATCATACAGGGCGTTAAAAAAGGTGTCACTGCAGCTGTGACTAATTCACAACACCTTCTTGGATAGTAATTATCTTATTTTCTTCATTTCAAAATTGTGAAGGAATTATGAATTACATCAGAGTTATATCTGGAAATGACCAAAAGCTATTGTTTTCACAATAGAAAAATATGCTTTCTATAAGACATAAAAAAACCGTAAATCCTAATCCTAATTATAAAATAAATTGTATTACTCTAATTCGCTGTAAGCTGTATTAATGGTTCATCACGCTGTTGACGTATTTTTAACAAATAAAATTTTAAACCCCCCGATTTAAAGCGGATATTGCTAACTTGGGAAAAATTTCCAATATTCACTTTCAAGATCACTTAGAAAAATCGAAGCGGAATTAAATTATTAGCCTGCATGGCACGGTACATCCACAACAATCATTTTCAATTTGTTCATCGATATACATTTTAATCGTTGCTGTGTTCATTTGAAGCATGTTCTTAACACCCAACTAACACCGACTACTATTTTGTGATTTTGCGCAGCTATGGGTTTAGTGTTTTTGCAATTTTCTGCTTCCAACGTGTAGAATGTCACAAATATTCATCACATATGAATTGAATAATTTTCTTACCCAATCTTGGTCTTAAATTTAATCAATAATAGCCCTATTAGCTAATTATCATAATTATTACTAACTAGAACGAATAAGTGCTGCCAATGTCGTTAATGTCACAATAAAAGTTGTCGTGTAGCAACGAAAACAATTCCTGCGTATTAGACGGAAATGGCAAAATAAACATATTGACATTGACGTTTAAATTTTGTGTTTCGTATGGTTCACAAATTTTTCAAGTTTCTAAACGAATATACTTTGCTATACAGGGTGTTTTTTAATCGAGTGCCGATACTTAAGGTTGTGAATCCTTGCGTGATTTTAAGAAGAAAAGTTAATATTAACATATGTTCTAAAGCTCTTCATTTTTGAGCTGCTGAATGTTAAAATGTAAACAATAACTTTTTTATCATAATTATAATCACTCTTAGATATTTTTATGAAAGGACCCCGCAGAATCCTTATGGAAAATGGCTCCCGATCAAATTGGCCCAAACTTTCGTCACTGATAGGGTTCGGTGAGTAAAAAACTCCCTATCGAGAGATATCTTCGTCCGAAACTAGGTTCTTTCTCGCTGCCTAGTGTCCTGCAATAGTGTGTCTGGCTTCCATAGCTCCTATACGAATTAACTTAGGAATTTCATTCAAATGCCGATTTATACCATATTATAGGGTGCATTTCAGGAAAATATTTTTAATATACCCCCTCCCCAAAAATGTGTGGTAACATAATGCTGTCTTTTTTTAAATGGGACACCCAGTATTTTATTACATGATTAGGTTCGTATTGATGTCCTCTATAATTGCCTAAAGTTTTATTTCAATTGGTTATGTAGTTTACGAGTAATAAATTAAAAAAAAAAGGTTTGCAGTATTAGAAAAAAGGAAGTAGGAGTCTTAGAAATAAGGAAACTGCAGTGCATATGAGAGAGATTCAATTTTTTTAAAAGTTGCTCAAGAGTACGTTTATTTTTCATTTTAGATACATATTTAATTTGACAGGTTGTTTAGAATTAAAAGTTATGTCCCTCACGGCCTTCATTCAAAAATTTTTAAAAAATACTTATTTTCTTGCATTTAGCCGTCTTGCCAGTATTTGATCTGAAATGCTGAGGAATGTAAATAGATCATTTGAAGAGCGTATTAACTTGTGTTCAGATCAACATGGTAGGCATTTTGAACATTTACTGTAGTTTATAATTCTTAATCTAGTCGCCTATGCATAATTTTCATAATAAAAACTGTATTTGAACAACATCATTTATCGCAATTATTTGGAGAACGGCTGGAAATAACTTATATGCATCCATTACAAAAAATAATTATTATGAATTCTACATCCAATAGCCAAATAATATGCAGGGTGTTCCGTTCGGAAATCCGGAGAAAAATTATTTTGAAATGTGTCGTGTTTGAAACCTAATTATAAACACCCTGTATAAAATAGATAAACGCTATTATATTCACCGTATCTCTAGACCGCTTGTCTTAAATTCCACTCAATGCCTTGGTTAAGAAAGTTATTTTAGGTAGTTTTGTTTGAATTTTTTTCTAAAATTCCAAAACTTTTTTTTTAGTTTTTAATTTATTACTCTTAAACTACGTAACCAACTGAAATAAAACTTTAGGCAATTAATAAAGGACACTAAATTCGAACCTAATTATGTAATAAAATACTGGGTGCCCAATTTAAAAAAATAAAGCATTAGGTTACCATACTTTTTGGGGTCACCCTGTATATTTAAAAATATTTTCCTGAAATTCACCCTATAATATAGTACAAATCGGCATATGAATGAAATTCCTAAGTTAATTCGTATAGGGGCTATGGAAGCCTGACAGAGTATTGCAGGACACTAGGCAGCAAAAAACAACCTAGTTTCGGACGAAGATATCTCTCGACAGTGAGTTTTTTACGCTAGGCGCCATGGACACTTTTTATCTACTCACCCAATCCTATCAATGTGGAAAGTTTGGGCCAATTTGACCGGGAGCCATTTTCCATAAGGATTCTGCGGGGTCCTTTTGTACACACCATTATCAAACAGAAATAAAATGTTACTTTTGTAGTTTTTTACGTAGAATCCAGTGACGTACTCAGATTTTTTCTACATTCAATAATAATCATTAACGAGCATTTTTGATATTGAATGGTTGAATAGAAAAAAAAAGTTATAAAATTTTAACATTCTGTAGCTCACAAATGAAGAGCTCTAGGACATATGTTAATATTAACCTTTCTTCTTAAAATCACCCAAGGATTCACAACCTTAAGTATCGGCACTCAATTAAAAAACACCCTGTATAGAATGTAATCATCAAAATCAGTTCTTATACGAACTATTACTGTTACTACGACAAAAATTTCATCTCCGAGCTTGGTTTCTACGGAATTAATTTCGCTAACTCTAGCTGCTAACTATAGTTAGTAGTTTCCTTAAAACCACAGGATTCACAAGAAAACTTATCATAAATATCCTCTTGGCGTACCGATCAAGAATATACTTCTGACGTTTTATTTTTTGATAAATTTATACCTCGCTGCATTCAAATGCGAATGTAGTACCGAGTCTATGTGAACAACCACAAACACCGGAAAAAAACAATCAAGACCATTTTTATTATGTTTATTACTATAGTTAGCAGGACAAATGCTGTCAATTTACTTTTATTATAGAGAGTTATCAGGAATTTCGATACCAATCGCTATAAGAGAATTTTTATCGCTATGACGATGATGACAAAATTTGTGACGAACCGAATGAAAATTTCTTATCTTAATCGTGTTTGTCGACTGCCCCGATAAAAATATAATAACCACTACGACTGCATGCGATCACAATCTATTCGTTCGACCAACATTTGCGATAGGTCAGGCAGTTATTTATATAAAAAAAATTGCCCGATAAAAAAATTATTCTGCTAAATATGTTCAAAGAGAATGAAAACTTTTGTGCCTCACTGGGCCCTGATTGAGCCAGAGGAACAAGATATCACGTGCACAGTGTAAATAGGCGTGCGCCGACACCGGACACAACCACCAGCGTCGGAGCGGAAACCTTTTATCGTTCTAATACCGTGTTTTGCTGTTGGTATTTGATGCGAAACGGTGATTCGAAATGCATATTAGCACGCCTATGCTTGGAAGAAAATTTGATAACCTGCTTTCCCTTCCGCCCCTGTTTCAGACTCCTGTGTAGGTATAGTCGAAAATAAAATCATCCTAGCTATACATAATTGAAAACCGTTGTTATAAAAATAGCTTCGTCAATAAAGATGCAACAGATTTATTTTCAAAAGTAAAAATAAACCGACGTTAATTGAAAAAGCTTTCTTTTGGGTTGTTTTAATTTTGGAAAAATTATGGAGCTTTTTTTTTTTATGGTCATGCACAAGCACTATAGGAAAAATCCTTTAGGGCACTCAGGGAGTGGTGCGTGTGCGCAAAAGCGATTCACGTTGGTTTTGAATCGTTGGAGGTTATATTCCCTGGGAAAAAACGACCTCGGGAAGGTCGTTCCATAAGGATGAAGTCCTCCAGATGAAAGAATCCTTAAGTAATGAAGTTCAAGTTCAAGGAGTACTAAGCTTAACCACGGGCGGAATTAAGAGGGCACGGTCAGCCGAGCACTTTCCATGAAAATATCTGTAAAAGAGAATCAAATCCCCAACCTGTCTTCGATGTTCTAGGCTGTCGAGGCTCTTCGTCAGCTCCTGGTCTCCAATTAGACGAATGGCCCTCCTTTCGATGGAATCCAGTAGCCGAAGAGTATGTTTGGGTGCAGAGCTCCAGACATGAGAGCAGTACTCTAGTGATGGTCGAATCTGGGCTTTGTATAGTGTCAAAAGTTGTTGAGGTGTGTACAACTTTCTAGTTCGGAAGAGTACACCAAGTTTCTGAGAAGCTATCTTGGCGATTGCCACAACGTGGTTATGCCAAGACATATTTCCTCCCAGATTGACGCCCAGCAAATTAATAGATGAAGCCAGTGAGATTACGTGTCCGTCCATGACTATATCCGGTTCTGCAATGTTAACCTTTTTAGAGAAAACTGCTGCCTGGGTTTTTTTAGCGTTAAATTCGACTTGGTTACTGTCACCCCAAGCCAAAATTTCTTCCAGGTCTTTGTTGAGGCGTGTTGCTTCATTCTGCCTGCGAAGATGTGCGTCGGCAGCCGATGTTTGTGCATTCAAAGAGAAAGATGAGATAAGTGTGCTATCGTCAGCAAAACGAAATATTGGGTTTTTCGTCTTCACTAGAAGGTCGTTAATGTAGAATAAGAAGAGAGTGGGAGACAATATGGACCCTTGAGGAACACCGGCATTGATGGTGAAGGTGTCTGTGAGAAATCCGTCAATCGCCACTTGCAGAGAGCGGTCCTTAAGAAAGCTAGACAACCATGCACAGAATCGATTGGGCATACCATAGGATCGCAGTTTACTTAGAAGTCCCTCATGCCAAACACGATCAAAGGCTTTAGGAATATCCAGTGCAACAGCCCGAGACTCCCCATGATGTTCGATTGCTTTGTTCCAAAGATGGGTGACATAGGCTAAAAGTTCTCCAGTTGATCTGGACTTCCGAAAACCATATTGATGATCGCTGATAATGTTGAAGCCTTCCAGGTACTTTCGAAGATGTTGGTTAATAGCTTTTTCCATTACTTTTGATATAACTGAAAGCAATGCGACTGGTCGATACTTGTTAGGCAAGGTTCTCTTACCTTTCTTTGGTATAGGCTGGACTCGCGCCGTCTTCCAGCACGATGGAAATATTCCTTGTTTGTAGGATAAGTTAAAAAGTCTACAAAATACTGGTGTTAGTTCATCGGCGCATCTCTTGAGAACTATAACAGGAATACTTACTTAGTTTACTGCGAAAGTCTTTAAGTCGAAAAACTTCTTTACTGTCGTCATTTCAGCGAGCTTCATTTTTTATTGAGAGCTTTAAATTTATACGCTGAAAACAAAACGGATGTCTGGTTACCTGACGTCGGGTTCCTAAGACAGAAAATATGATAAAAAAATTTTTTTTGGTTGCGTCACGCATGATTAATTTTATTGGTCTTCAATGGAGATTTGCATATTTAATAAGATAAGGTTATATATGCTTAATTTCACACGCATGCACAAACAGTGGCTGTGATATGTGTAGCGGGCATTAGGTTTTTGTCTTATTTGATCTACATAATCTCGATTTATATCATATTGTAACAAGTGATGACGCACGTATTCATTCTTTTCCCGGTTCAACTGTATGCTCGAACGTATTTAGAACATATAAATATAGCTTGCTTTAAGGTACCACGGTAGTGTAAGAATTCGAATAATTGGCCAGCTGATTGAATGGATATGGTTTCAGCCCTCTAATATAGTTGCATATCGCATCGCCTTGCATGTGACATAAGTTAGCTAGCCTTAGCAGTTGCATAAAATGGCAATATACAAAATTACTCTTTCCCACACATTAGTAGTAGTACACCTGCTCTATATCTAATTGTATCATGCATTGCACTGGATGACAACCTTTTGATAGCAGGGCCACGCCGAAATAACTTCTAATCGTACTTTTTTTTGTATTATTTGACAGCTTCTCACCCTGTGGTCATGGTTGCCCGTTCGGATCACTATGTACCAACCGATTCTACTCTACACCACCGAGGAACATGGTTGTTCGTTGACGACGTTCTATGTTCGAGTCGAGCAGCACGAGCCGACGTTATTGATGATCAAAACATGTAATAATGAGGTAAGAAATATCCCATAACTTATGGGCCATAGAGATACTAAACATCAAACTATACTAAGGGCCGATATTTGAATGTTGCCTTGAGTTAGACCTTAGCTAAGGAAGCCTTAACGTTATGGTAAACATTAAAAAATATGTTTTAAATATATTTGTCAATTGACGCGGTTAGTCTAAGATTACCACGTTATTAAAGGTCTATTCCTATTCTATTCTATAAGAGTTAAAAAGAACTTTAATATACTGTCAAACTTGTGTTAAAGATTACTTATGTCATTCTGTAACTTACGGTCACTTTGGCCCTCAATCCAACGAAAAAAAATGCAACTCTGCACAAGCATTCTAACTTTTATAGGTTATGTGATATTGTTGTGACGCCCTCCGTTTGTTCGTTGAATATACAACGTGTCCAAGAGTACAGGAATCTCGGAAACCGTAAGAGATGCGAAGTCGGTTAAATGGAGGTAAAGTTGCGCATTTACGGGCCCAATAATATGCCGTTTAGAAAGTTTTAAAATTCAGAGTAGTTCCGGAGATATCCAGAAAAAAACGAAATTCTGAAATATCGTTTTATTGTTTTCCTGGGTGTTTTTGAGATCGAATTCTAAAGTAAATTGCACTTTTGCATTGCCACTTTTTCCGCTCTATCTAACAGCGTTAATTGTTTTGTAATCCGACGAGTCGTCTTCGAAGGGCCATTATCAACTTTCTTGTTTTAAATACGGTCCTGTTTTCCTGATATTGGAATTTGAGAGCTTTTTTTCTTCCGAATGCAACGATGTATGACACTGTGGTTTAATGACGTTTCGATGGTTTTTTGAACAACATCAGGAAATTTTGGGATACGGTCCTGTATTTCTCCTAATTTTATAAATAATATCTCATAAGTAAGCTCTAAATTTTTTACTTATGTTGGACTAGTTCAATAAACAACAAATAATTTAATAATAAACCACAAATAAGTGAACAAAAATCATTCCAAAACAGTAATAAAATGAACAACGAAAAAAGTAAGGAACTACATAATCAGGTGTTCAAAATGATTTCGGTTATTCTCCAAGCACAAATAACATCTTCTAAGCCACATAACAGTTTTTTTGAGATAAAATAAAACATGCGATAGAATATCAAACTTTTCAGCATTTTAAAATTATGTTCCATATTTTCTGGAAAATAGAAAACCTCTTAAAACGCTTTCAAACGATCACAATGGGAATGTGAAGTGAAACAAATCACGCGTCACCATCTTAATTCTTTTGTTTCAAACGCCTACTTTTCTTTTAAATCCCGAATCAACAGAAGTTTGAAATAATGTTTCTGTATTTTGTTCACTTATTTGTGGTTTATTATTAAATTATTTGTTATATTTTATTGAACTAGTCCAATATAAGTAAAAATTTGGAGCTTAATTATGAGATATTATTTATAAGATTAGGAGAAATACAGGACCGTATCCCAAAATTTCCTGATGTTGTTCAAAAAACCCTCGAAACGTCATTAAACCACAATGTGTCATACATCGTTGCATTCGGAAGAAAAAAAGCTCTCAAATTCCAATATCAGAAAAAACAGGACCGTATTTAAAAAAAGAAAGTTGATAATGGCCCTGCGAAGACGACTCGTCGGATTACAAAACAATTGACGCTGTTAGATTGAGCGGAAAAAGTGTCAATGTAAAAAACCCAGGAAAACAATAAAATGATTTTTCAGAATTTCGGTTTTTCCGGATATCTCGGGAACTACTCGGAATTTAAAAACTTTATAAACGGCATATTATTAGGCACGTAAATGCGCAACTTTACCTCCATTTAACCGACTTCGTATCTCTTACGGTTTCCGAGATCCCTGTACTGGCCCTCCTTATCTTGGACACGTGTAGTATAGACCTGTTGTTTTTTCGAGAAAATAGCAGGGGTTCATCCACACGCATCTGCAGTCGCTGCTTCCTTTATAGTCGTCGCAAAAATGTTGTATAAAAAGAATTATTTAACCCGAACAAATCCAACCTTGCCTACACCAGGAATCCTTCGATTTAATCCGTGATTTTTTCAGGTCTTCGGTGCGTACTGCTCTTCCCGATGGTGCGAACGTAATCAGAAGGATGATCGCGGGAACCGGCAGGCCTACTTCGGCACCGGCGAGACGTTCCTGTTCTCGTTGTATCCAGAGCGGGCGAAGTACCCGTGGGTGGGTGTGGAGAGCGATCGAAACGTGTCGCACGGTGCCGAGCTCTTCATGGCTGCCGATAGCAAGATGATAACGATAGGAGGAGGGTAAGTTTCGTTAGACTTTGGTAAATAATATCTTCGAACAAGGGCAGGAAAAAATAAAATCCGAAACGCAAAATTTTAGATTTTTTCAAATATTTTGTATTTTGTATTTATTTTTGATTTTTTGCGGGATATTATTGGGTCCATAATTATGCAACTTTATCCTTAATTTAACCGACTTCGTATCCCTTACCGTTTCCGTCATCTCAAATGGCGAAGGCCGAATTTGTAACACCCTGTATAGCATAACCAAAGTTGCGATAATTTTTAACAAGTATGTTTTTTTATTAAGTTAGATCACGTAGATTTACGTAAACAAGGTATGACGTCGGGCGACTTAAGTGATCGGTTTTATTTAAATCATTTTGCATAAACGAATCTGCTGGTAGTAAACCACGGCAGTGACCATGATACAATAAACACAAGGTAACGTCAAATGGTGACATATTTTTTTATGGAGATTCACGTTGTTGTTAGCGTTTTTCTCGCCCTGCTCGCCACCACTTGACGTCACTATAGCACGCCTCCTTGCGCGATATCATAGTTTGTGTTTATTGTATCATTAGCACTGAGGGGGGATTTTACATCAGGTTTTGAGAGCAAGTGAATGAAAGATACTAACATATAAGTATTTTTTCTTCTATTTCAGAGAAGGACAAGCGATCTGGATGGACGAGAACATCCGCTACGGCAAAACCGACCACTGCGCCACCTTCAATAATCCGCCCTTGTGTCCGAGCGGCGACTTTGAGATACGCGTCTTGGAAGTCTACGGATTCGCGACCGACATGAACTGATTGAGTTTCAGTTAAATAACACACAACGAATACATACCTACGAGAAAACCCGAACAAAATTATATTGTATCCATGAGAAACGAAGTCTACAGTGTGTCTACACTTACTTGTTGTTTTGTGTAGCGCGGTTTTTTTTTTGACACAGCTCAGGGCGATATATCGTCTCCCAGTCGTTAGAATGTTATGTGTGATGTCACGTAGGTCGGTTATTGCTGCTATAAGAAAAACGATTTACTTGGATGTGTGCAATTGTAAAAATGGATAGTTGCTTGTCAAACAAATTGAGTATCACACACTACCTTAAGCGAAACATGTAGGAAACCAATGATAACACAATAACTTGTTGTTTATTTTTAATTCTAGAGGTCAAATGGTTAACGGCAGTCAGATGATATCTATCTTTGTTATCCCTATATATGAGAAGGTTTACTACACTCCTATAACCTATCTTATAGTGTCAAGAGATTTAAATGTCAACATTCAGGGACAGAAAATGTATTTTTTCGTACAACCAAGTTAAGCGTTTTATCGGAAATAAATTTCGATTGGAATTTTTCTCATTTAGTGTGAGAACCGGCCTAAAGTTGAAATGGTACATGGTAAGCTTTAACTTCCCATATACAGGGTGTTCCTGATACGTATTCACTTCATAAATTTTGCATTGCAAAGTTTCAATCCGACGTTTCGTTTATCGAAACCAACATCAACGTTTTTTTAATAGCAGTAATTTTATTTTATGCTTTATGAAATCCACTTATATTCTGAATCCAACGATATATCACAGATTTATTATTATTATTTTTGTGTTCGAAAATGATACGTTTTTGAAAATGAAAAATTATCCGGGACACCCTATATGTCTTAAACGACATAATTTAATTTGCAAAACTACACCAGGTACACTATTTTCTTCCACTTCCCAGGAGTTCCCAATAGGTGGTCGAGTACCACCCAAAAAATACGGGGGTTCCAGTAAAAAATACTTGTAACATTTCAATTAACCTTCACTTTAGCCAAACTGTAATAGTTTCATGTTGTAGCTTAGTTTTTCTAATGCTTAAGCTGTAAAAAGATGTCATGTGATCTATAAATGTGTTTAAGTAGCTACCTCGTGCAGATAGCTACCGATGTCTTAAGAATAAGGTAGAGATGATAGCAAATGAATCAATATTAATTATTCAAATCGATGAGACTCAATTATCACCAATGAGACCAGTGAAATCAATAAAGTTTTTAAAATTTAAGGTAGAAAATAATGTCATTTTAAACCCAGTTCATTCCGATCGCCAACGTATAAAAAGTTTTTGGCAGAATGTGTGGAATCAAATAAATTAAAACGCATGTAGCAAGAGCAATCCTTTCTCTAAAAAGGTGCTAAGAAAATACGAAAAAATAGCAATACTTTTACAAGTCCAAGTATATCGAAGAAATATTTCTTTAAAGAATTTTAAAAGAGGATTTGCTACATGCACCGAATCTAATTTTCCGATATATCATAACATTTCAAAAATGTTGCCTAAGTGTCATTGTGATTTTTTAAAACCTACATTTAGGAAACTATATAAAAGTAATTGTTTCAATAGAGACTGTCTACCTATTGGCTAGTTTACTGCATTTTTTGTCGATGAGCTTTTTTCAATATACGTTTGTGCTTAGTTGATAGTGACGTCTGCCTTCGCCGGCTCAAGGTAGCTGTCCAATAGGAAGCCAGTCGTCCCCCGCAAGGTATCCAACTGACAAATACTAGAATCTAGTCGTATTAGCTTTGTATTTTAGTTGTTTAGTTTTAAATTCGTTCAGTTATAGGCGGTTGCGACGTGGTGATGAAGTAAAATACCATTTCAAGGTTCGTTTAAGAAAATTATAAAGGTCCCAAAGTGAACAGGCACAGATTGATTCCCGTAAAGGGAAAACTTTTTTATTTGTGGGTTTACGAAAAACAGTTATTCTTCATCAAAACTCCTGCTGGTGCCCGAACGACCCAAAAGCATATTATTTTCGCATATTTACGTACCGGGTGTTCAGAATTTAGAAAAATATGAGAAAAAACGGGATCAAAATACCTCTTAGGTGTAGAGATACGATAAAAAGTAATTGTGAAAGTTGTTAACAACTTTTACTAATAACTTTTTATCTTATCTTTACACATAAGGGTACTTTGTTCTTAGCTTTTTCATATTTTTCCCGGTATATTAATTTCAGAAAATAATATGCTTTTGGGTCGTTTGAGTTCAAACAGAGGATTTTATGATGTTTAATAAAAAAAAGTTTTCCCTGTTGGGGTAATCGCTCCGTGGACACACTGTATATACAGGGTGTTATGGAAATGACGTATTATATTTAAACCGGTAAATCCCGAGATGAAAATAAATTGAAGAAAAATAACTTTATATGAAATCTCAAAATTTACGTGGCCGCTCCTGAGGCCCTTCGCAATCAATATTTTATTGAGGCAGTCTCGAGGTTCAAAAGAAGTTAGCGCATTATAGCGATGTTGTCATATTGCAACACAGAATTCGAAACGCACGTGTTCAGTTTTTGACAACAAGACGTCTTTGACGCGCGTTATCACTTCTTTTTCAAACTTTTTAGACAAATAAAACTACAATTTTAAGGTACATACTCTCTTATCTTCGATCCGTTTTATAATTAAATTCCATAAAATAATAAAACACAAAAAGTATGTTTTTCAACAGAATCAACAGTAGATAATATCACTGTCAAATTTGAAATCACATCACAACATTTCTTATTATGAATTATTTCACAACTAGGAGTCACCCATTTAAATATAATAAGTAATTTCCATAACACCCTGTATATTGGAACAAACCCACCTGAACATGCCTTACACAATAAAAAATAAAGAGATAATGATACTGCCAGAAATACATTAACGTTTAAAAGTCGTATACAGGCACGTGGCAAACGTATCAAAGAGCGTTTGCGCACGCGTTGTGATCTGGCATCACTGCTAGTCTACTGACCAACATACACTTGTTATCTGAAAACAGATGTGTATGGCGCGGCAACGCTTGGCATAAAGGGATTTTTGTCTAAGTATTTAGACTTGCGATTTAAAAAAAAAAGTATGGAGGCTTTCTCTAGGACAGTCCCATTTAAATATAATAAGTCATTTAATTTTCCAACACCCTGTAGAAAAAGCTCCATTTACTTGTTAATGTCATTCAATCTGAATTAGTAATTTTCATATCTATTATAATTTTTTACTCTGTAAAAGCATTAATTGTTTAATTCCTTAATGTGTTTTTTGGGTGGTTAGGGCATAATTTTTCTCGCATTTTTTAATGAAGATTTTACTTCATCGCTTTTTTTGGGACACCCACATATAAATAGTTGTGTACATTTCGAAGTATAGTCTGTGTAAATATTAGTCCTATGTTATATTAAGGTACAGTAACAACTATATTGCTTTCCATGTTTATTATTTGTCCGTAAGGGAAATATATTTAAGTGCCAAACCAGCAGTGTCGTCGGCATTATGTACAGTATGTACCTATTCGTTTGGAGGGTTTCCTGTACAGGGAGGGTACGCGGATACATGTTTAAAATCTTTTTAAGAAAATCATTTTTTTATCCTTACTCTTTGTTCCTTAACCGAATGAAAATTTAGTCTAGCCAATAGAAAAATCAGATGCGTTTTTTCTATGAAGTAAAAAACCATATTGCCAATGCTCGATGGCTATCTAAACGTTCAAAGAATCGTTCATTTCACGTAATTTACCAGAATAAATGTTTACTGCAAAAGATAACGAGACAGTCATCAGTCTTTCTGCGTCCTACAAGTTTATAGTATGTTGTTGCATTGCGGTTTTTAAACTTTAGGAAAAAACTATTCTTCATGAAAAGGCTTGCCTTAAAAAACCCTAATCCACGAAAAAATTACTCATATAAAACGTACAGGGTGATCAGAAAATGTGCTGAAATTAAAATACTAAGAGTAAAGTAACATTAATTTGCATGGTACAAAAAAAAATTATTAGAAATAAGATGTAAGAATCAACTTTAATATCAAAATATGAAATAACAGCGATCTACGAAAAAAAATACTTTCATCTATTTTTGCTTGCCCCAGATATATGGAAAACATTTTATTAAAATGAGCCACATCATTTTCAATGCATTTACCGAGGTTTGTTCTAAATCTTCAACAGCGTTTTCAATTTCAAATCCTTAATTGCACGCTCGTGTAATTCTGTTTTTTAATTCATTATTGCCCACAATAAGCAAAATTGTACTTTTTCTTGGTTAATAAGTCATTTTGAGGCAATTAAGTTTTAGAATCACATTGACGATTATTTTAACACCTAATTGTTGCCATAATTTCGACAAGAAAAAATACGTGAAAATATTTTTTCTTTGTTGTTATTTAAAAGTTGGACATTAAATTTGATTCTTAACAACTTTTTTCTAAAAAAAATTTTTTCTACCATGTAATTTAATGCCTCTTAGCATTTTAGCACATTTTCTTATTTTTTGACTACCCTGTAAGTCTTATTTGTAATTAATTCTTTCGGGGAAAGCAAAGCTTTGTATGAAAAATAGTTTTTCCTAAAATCACAAATAATTCCATATGGTGGCAATATCTTCACACCCTGCTGCTAATGACTATATTAAAATTTCAATCTTTAGCTAAGTTAGAGACAACAATTGGAAATTAAATATTGCAGTTCATTTTCTATCGCGTCGCTCTTTGGACATACTAGAAATAGAAACATTATTATGAACACCCTTCTAAGGCACTCAAATCATTAAAAATGTTATAACTTATCAGGCACCTTCAAGAGGATTTGGGTCCGATTTCTTTGCCATTTTATTATTTGGAGTTTGTTGCAGTTGGTACACCAATAATACTTATTTATGATGTTAGTGTTAAAAGTCTCATTTCCACAAAACACACAATAAAATGAACAGAAGAAATGAATACCAAATTCACAATTGAAGCCGTAAAAATCCAAAATCACCCTTACCTTATTTCTTTGTTGTTGACAACCATGTGTATTGTTGTTAGTTATGGAAAAACTCATGTCAATAACTCAATCAAAAGATCCTTGTATTTATTTTTAACGCTAGTGTTAAAATTAATAATTATTATAATGAACATTTTTATTTATACAGTGCTGGTTTGTAACTTGAAATAAATTCAGTAAATCTTTTATATACAGGGTGGCCCATCGAAAACAGTCCAGCAAGGTTTACGGCTGTGTACGTGAAAATTAAAAAAAAAACCTCGGACCCGTAAACTTGTGTTTTCAGGGGGACACGTTTCACTATTAATTTCATCCCGGTAACCTCAACCCCCCTAGCGGGGGCGGCTACTGCCCTTGTTTTTTCAAATGGGAATGGGTATGTTGTGATACGTCTTTTTAAAGGGCATTCAATTCTCTTTAAAATGGCGCTTTGGTTTGTAAATTTGAGCTACGCGCCGCCGAGAAATTGCGTTTTAAAAAATGTAATTTTATTGAGTAATACTTACATGTTATCTTATTAAATGTTGAAAATGCCCGCCATTCGCCTCCATACAATAGTACAACAACTGTTCAAAGTGTTCTCGGACTCCCCCTGAAAACACAAGTTTACGGGTCCGAGGTTTTTTTTTTTTTATTTTCACGTACACAGTCGTAAACCTTGCTGGACTGTTTTCGATGGGCCACCCTGTATATATGTTTTTTGGAAATGCTGGGACACTATTTTTAACATTAAGTTGGGGTCTTTTTATAAAAAAAAATATTTATTGACTATTTTTAAGTTATACGAAACTACCAAATTTCAAATTTTTAATCTTTGTCATTTGAAAGCAGAAAGAAGACGTGGGAGTCGGTTAATTTCTCCCAAAGTAATTAGAAATGTTCAAAAGGAGTTTGTGTGGGTTTAGAATATTGTCAAATAGTAAATGGACCACAATTTTAAGAATTTCTTGTATTAAAGACGAATCGAAGATGACGAGGAATAAAAATTTGAAATTTGCAAAATTTATACAGTGACCGGCAAAAAGTTGGCCACATATGGGAAACTTGGCTCCAAACGTTGCAAAAGAGCATAAGATTAAAGGCTAAACACTTTTTCTAATAACTTTTTTCGATATCTCGTTATTTTTGTTCTACCAAACGAGCAGTCACATGACACATGTCAAAATAAGTTTTCAGGTTACCAATCATGCATCATGAATAATAGAAGTTTCCCATACTTTTTTCCGGTCATTGTATACCTTTAAATAGTAAAAAACAGAGTTACCATTTAGAAAAATTATCGATATCGTCATATTTCCAATTTGGGACACACCGTATCAATATTTTTTTAATAAACAATGCCACAACTTAAAATATTTATACCCGTGTTCGAGTATTTTTCCAAAAAATAAACCTGTACTGGATTTACTTTACAGCGCAAAATCGCACTGTATAATGTTTCTATTGCCTGGCTAAAATTTTGGCCGTTACTAAATTTAAATTACTCAAAGTATTTATTCGCCCTGTTTTTCATAATCTCTGTGTTAACGTGTATAGCTTGTAGGTTATGTTAAAAATATTCATATAATTGTTGTTTAAACGATAACCGATAATAATCGCATCGAAAATTGTTCAATTTTAGCCTCACTTTTATTCCAAAGTGTATGTGTATGTTGTAGCTTTTCGCCAACCGTAGGCTCCGTAGGCTAAGTGTTGCATCCACTTATGATGATGATGATTAACGTTTTTTGATCTAGTGTCAAATTATTTTTGATAAAATTTCGCTTTTTTATTCATAGACTTTGGTAATTTCCTTAGATGTCTTAGATTTTTATACCCTTTCCCTTGACTGAACAAAATCTAAATTACCAAAAGGATAAAAGAAATCTTATGGCAACAAGTGTTCTTACTTAGATCAAAGTAGAACAAATTAAAGTAAGGATCATCCCCCCCCCGAACAATCAGAATAGTTTCTTAGGTTGCTAGTTTCATCTGGGAGCTTTTTTTGATGGAACTGTTAAAATATTACCTCGAGAAATTTATAAAGTACTAGAAAAACCGCATGGTAGCTTATAGAAGAAGAAGAGAAAACATGTGCCATCACTAGTGTGGTGATTCCTTACCTAAACATAAGACAAATAGACTATCAATTTGAGTTCGCGGATGCTTTGTTTGAAAGATACAGTGTGTTGAAATTTTCAAATTTTTTCGGTGTTTCGAGATATTTTCGAAACGGCTCTAGTGATTTTTGTGAAATTGTGAAAATGGCTACCATCAGCTTCATTACAATCATTCAACACATTTTTATTGCTAAAATATGTCCTATTTTAGCTACTCTTCATAGCCCAAATTTCACTAAAATTACAACAACACAATGTATCAAATAAAGGATCTGCGAACCCATGTTGATGTCGTCTTATTTTTGGGCGAGGACTCGACATCCTGTATAAAAAATACTCAACTTTCAGGTCGATTATGTTCAAAACTGCCTTGTACTGAGGGAACATTCCTCTACAACATGTTTATTTTTCTGAACATGCGGATGACAAATATTTTATAAAAGTTTTTAATCAAAAAAAGCTCCCCTTCTTCAATGCATATCATCTTTCGATGCATAGTTTCCTTTAAAAAGTATTCTTTATGCTGTTAAGTTTTAAAAATTTTATTATTGTATTATTTTAACTTATAAGTGAGCGGTTGTGGATGGACTTTTTAAAATTTTAAGTAAATGTTTGGAATATCCAAAGTTACAAGTTTAGTACAAAGTAGACCGGGAGCAAGCGAAGGGGTTTGCGCGACACAATGAAAGAATAAGCAATAGTTTCGATTAAAACGAGTGCGTTATATTAAATAAAAATGTGTTCGGAGGAATGTGTATGATTGACCTTCTTGCTCGTGGTCTAAAATTGGAAATTTCATAAAATTTTCATATATAACGACATCACCTTAGTGAAAGATATACATTGGAGACTTTTTGCAAACGATTCAGTGTCGTGTAATTACAAAATTGTGTGTATGAAAATGTTTTCCGGGGAGTTTGGAGTGTAAAAAAATCGATGGTTGGCGTGTTTGCAGGAAGCCTCTATTATTAAAGTAGACTGTTATAGTATTTTTGTTTATAAGTGTATCAAAGGCTTTTAGTTGTAGTATTTTATTGTTTTTGTTGTTGTACGTAGAATAAAAGTATTATCATAAAATACCCTGGGTTTTTTTTTATGATCACACACAAGCACTATAGGAAAAATCCTTTAGGGCACTCTGGGAGTGGTGCGTGTGCGCAAAAAGCGATTCACGTTGGTTGGAGGTTATATTCGTTGGGAAAAACGACCTCGGGAAGGTCGTTCCATAAGGATGAAGTCCTCCAGATGAAAGTATTCTTAAATAGTGAAGTTCGAGGAGTACTAAGCTTAACCACATATGGATGGGCAGCAGTGATTCGTGGTGTATTTCTGATATTGGCAGCTATGGGCGGAATTAAGAGGGCAAGGACAGCCGAGCACCTTCCATGAAAATATCTGTAAAAGAGAGTCGTATCCCCAACCTGTCTTCGATGTTCTAGGCTGTCGAGGTTCTTCGTCAGCTCGTGGTCTCCGATCAGACGAATGGCCCTCCTTTCGATGGAATCCAGCAACCGGAGGGTATGTTTGGGTGCAGAGCTCCAGACACGAGAGCAGTACTCTAGTGATTGTCGAATCTGGGCTTTGTATAGTGTCAAAAGTTGTTGAGGTTTATATTACATTGTCTGACATAGACGACGACGAGTCTGGGAAATTACTTTCTATGTTACAAGACTGGGAAATAATGAAGCTGTAGCGTTTGCAAGCTCTCCAAGGACTTCCTGCCCGGATCTGGTTCATAGCGGTGTAAATGTTACGGAGTATCAGACCATATCGATTACATGTCAACTAGCGTTGGAAAAAACCGATGATTTGAATAATCTAGTACTTGATACTCGAGCGATTTTAATAATCGAGTGAATCGCTCGAGCGATTAAGCACTTGAAATTTTTATGACCAAGAAGAATGCGTTGATAAAACACCAGGGGTTGTTTTTTTGTAAATTTTAGAAGTTTAGAGTTTTTATTAAGGAAGAACAGTTGATTCTGATCTTTTTTGAAATTACATCCTTTAATTTTTTAAAAATTTACAATCGCCGCTGGCTAGCCAGTCCAACAAAACCCATGTCGCGATGAAACCACTAAGAGATACTTTTTGTATGCATCTTCTCCTTTATGTGCCTTTAACAAAGACGTATGTCGTGTCAGCCTTCTGAGCGTCAAACACGAACGTCGCCAATCGGCACATTTCGAGTGAAGATCGGGTATCAAGTGAAAGGCAGCGATTTTCGCTTGAATTTATAACTCGAGCAGTTTTTTTTAATGATCGAGCGATGTCGGTTATTTCAATAATCGAGTACTCGAGCGGATTTTCACTCGAGCGATCACAACACTAATTTAAACCATCATAGGGAACACTTACAACAAAAATTCTACAGTTTTCAAAAAAAATGTATTACAATAAAAACTTAAAGAATAAAAAGCTTAATACAGCCTTTAATACGATACTATTGCTTACGAAATCGTAATATAATAACGATAAGAAATATATTGTTAAAAATATATGTAAGTAAAAAAGCATTCAATTTCGACCCATTCACAATATAAATAGCGAATAATTTGTGCAAAAACAAGACCTAGAATGGATATTTTTTATTTTAGTCAATTTAGTGTGCGACTACATTATGTTAGAAAATAAATAACTTTGTTTTTAGAAGATTTTAAAGTCTGCCATAATAACAAACGAGAGAAAAAGATAGAGGTGGACCATGACCGTTTTATTGTTTTGTCCTTATCGGGACTCGACAGACACTCACAACCTGAGGAATTCCATAACGACGACACAACGATAATAAACTACATAATCTTCCAAAACCAAACAAATACGATCTATTTAATAAAACTATTTATAAAATTACTCTGATTAATCACACATGATTGTTTTAAGTTTTAATTTTATTTTTGATCTAATTTCTTTACCATTCATTTGCAGGAAAAATAGGAAAATCATGTTTAATATTAACTTTAATCCCGACAAAGTTATTCATAATTCGAGACTAGGGAGAGTAAATACAGGGTGTTATCGAAATTACTCATTATATGTATTTAAACCGGTAAATCCTGAGATGAAAACAAATTGAAGAAAAATATCCATAAATGGCACTTTGAATTGAAGCCCTTGGTGCAAAAAGGTGTTAACTCAAAATTTATAGTTTTGAGAAAAATTGATTTAACTTTTAGCAATTGGAGCTTTTGTATAAAAGGCATTTTATTTATTTTGGTAAATCATATTACATTAAAATACATTTAAAAATCTTGTAGTATATGCTTTTTTTTGTAAAATAGCATTGGCTCTCAGAAATCAACTCAAAATTTTGAGTTAACACCTTTTTTCAAAATTTGTTTTAGTAGTTGAAGTAAATTATATACACCAAAAAAGTGTTATTAAGAAACATATTTATTAAAATAATTATTATACCAAACATTTAACATTGAAATTTAAATTTCATCTCGTTCGAGGTTGTGGTAGAACCTTCTGAAGTTTTCTGGAATAAATGGAATTTTTGAATATTTTAAAATTTTTTACGTGCAATTGCCCGACTTTTATCTATAGTTACTAAAATCGTGTCATTTTCTTGGTTTCTATCGATTTTTCTGCTCTTTTTTATGTCTTCAGCCTCGTCAAAGGAGTATCTGTATTTGGTTTTACCAAACTCTTCAATCTGTATCCACCTGACATCCCTAAATAAAACTTTTTCATTTTTTTCGTTCTTCTTTCTATCGATAAGTCCTAATTTTCTGGGCAGTTCTTTAATGTCTACAAATTTATCGGCCATTCTCGTAATATTAAAAGGAGTTTTTTTTCTTGCTTCTGTCATGATTGACATATATTGATCTACTGTGTAAACATTTTGTTGTTTTCTGATTGCCTTTTCTACAGCAGCAAAATCTCTATCCGAGTCCATAAACGTGTGCCCTACTTCCGGAAATTTATGGTCAATTTTCTTAAAAACACCAGTGTTTATCAAATAATGCCATAAACAAACAATGAAAAATTTTTTGTTTTGACCTCCAGCCGAATCACTCCATGCAACCAGATTATCAAAAGCTATGTTATTTAATTTCCTGTTCTCGAGATAAGCTAAAATTGAACTACCAACTTCTTCAGGTCCACGAGACCCTTGGTCTTCTGTCCAGATATGAAAATACCCTCTCCCATTTTGCTGCTGTGTAGAAATTGAATGAATCCCCAAATTATACAGCCAGACTTGTCTTAAATAAAATGCTTTGCTCGTTGAAATTGTTGGCAAAGGAAGTGTTTTTTGTAGATCAAAGGTCAAATATACGGTGTTTTCATTATTCTTAGCAATTTTTCGATCGTTTTTTTGTTCCTCAAAAGCTTTTTTAAATTTTGCAATATGTTCCTCATTGGTTCCCACATCACATACTTTACAAGTATCTGTTTTCGGTGAGCCAAAGCCAAAATTAAAGTCGGTGACAAAAATATATCTGTAAGTAGTGTTAGATACTGGAGAAACATTCTCGTTAATACATTGCTCTACATACAGGTTATACATTTTATTAACAGATAGCCATGGAGAAAGATTTGATGTGGTTATGCATCAAATTACGTGCTTCTTCAGGTGTAGCATTAGGTCTATTATGATGACGGCCTTTTTCATCTAACTTAGGAGCTGATCTACCCCCAGATATTTGATTCCTGATTAAATCCATCTTTTTACGACCAACGCTTAACATTGACATAACGGCTTGCTTACAGACTTGCTGACGTTCTCCTTCTACTGTAAAAAAATATTTAAAAGACTTTTGGCGATGCTTGCGGACTCCAGAAGGCTGCTTAACACCGAAGGGTTCCATAACTCCAAACAAATAGGTGTTTTTTTGATTCAACTCTAACGAGTAATATTCTTGAAACAAACGAATCCGCGTTTCGTTAGAAAACCGACATTCGCATTTTAGCCGACACTTTTCCCCACACAGACGTTTTTCTGTGCGTTCTTCTGCTGTTATTTACTCCTAAATATAAAAATACCTTACCTTTTATTTTAATGGAAAAACACTAGAAACACTAACAATACCGAACAACCGTTTACAACTAAACGTGTCTAAACGTAAATAAAATAGAAACTGTAATGCAAAAAGGTGTTATCTTCGAAGTTAACACCTTTATGCATAAAATGAATGAATTAACACTTTCGTGCACGAAGAAAATATTAATTTAAAAGAGATAACACTTTTATGATTCTTTGTACCGACGAAACCAGTGCCATCTAGCGCCTGAAAAGTATACCATCAGATAGGGAGCCCAGTTAACACCTTTTTGCAATGAAAATCAAAAATTACAAAAAAAGTGAGTTAACACCTTCTTGCACCAAGGGCTTCAATTAATAAGCGAGATAAGTCACCTTATGTCTAACCCGAACAATGTGACAGGTCAGCTATCAACAGACGTCAGTTTACACTTCAAACTCTTTAAAAAAATACACTGTACTATTTTCATTCCGTCTTATTTTTCGTTATTTCACAACAGAACAGATAAATGGTAGTGCTGCAACTGGTAAATTACCTTGTATTTTAAGCCAGATATATCTTTACATCGAAAATTCGTATAAAAACGAGCGGGAATTCAAGGGAAACCCGCGCCAAAGAAGTGTCCGTCTCGCGTATTAAACGAGACTGAAGCGTTCAACGGTTTTCAATGATCAAGGTCAAGGTACACGTTATAATTTGGCATCACCGCTAACCTAATGACCTTCATACACGTGGTAATAGACACTCGATTTAAAAAAAAGTATGCAAGCCATTTTCATAACACCCTGTATAAACAGAGAATTAAATTTATAACCCTGGTTGCACCACATTTTTTCTATAGGTCGTGATATATTTGTCAATCACGCGGTTTGAGTTAAAAAGTACATTATTGGACTGTAGTTATGGTTGAGAAGAAAAATGAGGGAGATAAAATTTTAAAGATATTTACTAAATTGACATGTATACGGAAATAGTACATTGTTTACCGAGTAGAAAATGCCTAACATTTCTGGACGACTGTGAAGATTGCTAAGTAGAAGGCGCAAGCCTTGCAAGTTGAATTGTCAAACTTGACAAAAAATTGTTTTCAATCATTTATGTAGAACATTAACAAATGTAAGGAAATATCATTTCCTTACAGTCAGGAAATGAATATTTCCGAACAGTTATTTTCCGTTGCCTAGCAACGACTAAGTGTGGGGGAATATAGACTTTTTCTTTCAAAAATGTTAATATTTCCGAACGACTTTCGGAAAAACATTTTATTAACGTAGAATCAGTATTAATATTAAATTCTAATAATTTTCCTACTTTTACCTTCCCACATATTACCAATTCTTGTACATACACACTCTTACTTTTTACATTGAATAAACAATACATGCTTATACCTGACATTTCATTCCCAGTCTTCGTCATTTGACGTACTGCTCGTATCATCATCATCGTCTTCAGAGTGTAAAGCATCGTTTCTTTCAGCTAATGCCTTTCTTAAAGCTCTGAAATAAAACATAGCCTTGGTTTAAGAAAATCTGTGCAACAGATGCTCGAGTTCTATGTTATGCCAAGCTTGCCCTATAGACAAAGATATTTCCCTCGGTTGTCTTGCGCACAATGTTGTCGCCGTCATATAGGCAACCCCGCCGGTACTGGAGACGGTTTGGTTGCTAATCAACGACAATCGTTCAGAACCGAAATTAGTCGCAGGAATGTATCGATATTTAGAACCTATCGACACGTGGATAATACAGTATGTCCACGGATGGGGTTTACAAGAGGACAAATGGACTAAAAATTGAAAGATAAAAAGTCACTCTTAATAAACGTTTTTGCTTGTCTAGAAAATACGATTCATCTTCAATTTTTTTTATACAGGGTGAGTAAAAACTGCAAAAATGTTATTTTGCTTAAGAGTAAACATACATTATTTTGAAAGATACGAAAACAAGTCACTCTTAATGAATGCGTTTTCTACACAACAAACCGAAGTAGAACAATTCATTAAAAGGTTTATTTCCCAAAAAGTATTCTCTGGCACACCTCTAACTGGTGAACCTAGTTAAAATAATAATGATACTTAAGGTGATAGGTACTTGTTGTCAATGTCTTTATAATGAAGTTATTATTTAACTAGAAATGCTATCTACAGAACAAAGAGTTTTTATAACACAATGTTATGGGGATGGTCAAGTTTCATACCGCTACGTCATGGAACAATTTACCGATAAATTTGTAGGAATCCCAATAACTAGGATGGCAATCTGCAAGTTAATAAAAAAGTTCAACAGAACTGGTTCGGTTTTGGACCTCAAAAAAAGAAGAAGAAATACGACCATGATGATGCTGCTACAGTCTTAGTTCTTCATTCTGTTGAAGAAAATCCTATGACGTCCCTTAGAAATCGTGTTACTCAGTTGGAAGTTGAGAAAAAAAGTCAAATTCAGAAGATCCTTAAAGCAAATAAATTGTGTCCGTATAAACCGCACTTTAATCAAAGATTGGAAGAGGGAGACGACGCGAAACGACTTGATTTTTGCCTGTGGATAAGAGACAAAATTTTAAGTGGAACTGTTGATTTTTATAAATGTATCATGTTTTCTGATGAAAGCACATTTTCAACAAATGGAACCACTGCAACCCAGCACGTTAGGTACTGGTCTTTAGAAAATCCCGAATTCAGAATTATGACGAGAAGACAATATCTCACAAAAGTGAACGTGTGGTGTGCGATATCCATCAATTGCATTATAGGGCCATATTTTTGTGATAACACGTGCAATAGATTATCATATTTAGAAATGCTGGATACATATTTCAATGATGAACTCGAAAATCTACCATTAAATTTTCGACAAAATATGTATTTTCAGCAAGATGGTTGTCCAGCCCATTTCGCTAGTGAGGTTAGAGAATAGCTTGACCGCAGATTTGGTCCAAGGTGGATTGGCAGGAATGGCCCAGTTTTGTAGCCCCCAAGAAGTCCCGACTTAACCTTGGCCAATATGTTTTTATGGGGCCGTTTAAAACAAATTGTTTTTGCAACCGCAATACCAAATGATATTGAAGTGCTGAAGGGCAGAATTATCCAGGCTGTCCAATCGATATCTCAGGAAGAAATCAGAAATTCTTTCACTTATTTGAGAAAGCATTTAGAAAAATGTGTCGAATATGGGGGTGGAGTTTTTGAATCATGAAATCGTTATAATATTCTTTTCATGTTAATAAAAATGTTCGTATTATTATTATAATTACTTCATTAAATAAAGACATTGACAACAAGTATCACCTATTCATTATTCAAGTAAAAACGTTTATTAAGAGTGACTTTTTTTCGTATCTTTCAAAATAAAGTATGTTTACTCTTAAGCAAAATAACATGTTTGCAGTTTTTACCCACCCTGTATAAAAAATTTGAAGTTTCTTATGATGAATCGTATTTTCTAGACAAGCAAAAACGTATATTAAGAGTGACTTTTTTTCGTATCTTTCAATTTTTAGTCCATTTGTCCTCTTGTAAACCCGATCCGTGGACATACTGTATATGTGTATCAAAATTAATTCTAAAAGTGGCCACAAGGCCTTCTTTTACGCGAAAAAATAGATTTGCCCAGGACTTGATATTCCAAAATATTGCCGTGTAATCATTATCATTAAGGGCGAAGTACGGTCCTGTTCGCTGGTTAAGGTAAATAGTTTATCAGTCCGCATTGCGCATGACATCTGACGATCAGCTTTGTTTACATGGCCATAAATTTGCCACTTTTGCTTTTAGAGTTTGGCTATCCATAGACATAAGTCGGTGGTCGCTGTCGGCAGGACAACTCGAAATATGCCTAACCTAGTCCAAGTCCAACGGCCAAATTTCCCGCAGTGAAAATACAACGTGTCCAAGGAAATTCTACACAAATGGGAAACTTTTTCATTATGCGTTTTATGGAAAAAAGTGTCTCTTCCTAAAAACTCTGCATGGCAAGAAACTAAGATTTATGAAGAAAAAATGTATTGCTTCTGGGTTCTCAAAAAGTACAAGAATGTAAAAGAGGTCCAAGGGAGTGAGAGTATTTGGTGCATTATAATTTTGATACGGAACAAATGGTATCACCGGGAGCGAATCGGCGGGTACAAATATTTTTCCCGTAATTCAACACTCGTATTACATAGGCATGGCAAATTTGACCCAGAATAGTTTAGGAATTATCCTGGGGAGAGACCTACAAAACATCATTGATCACTTTTCGATGGATTTTAATTGTAATGGTGCAAATACAAAATTTTAATTAAATCTCATTATTCTTTGAAACACCTTCACAACTTGAGCAGAGGAAGAGACACTTTTTTCCATAAAACGCATAATAAAAAAGTTTCCCATTTGAGTAGAAATTCCTTGGACGTATACAGGGTACACCAAGTTAAATGGCCTATTAGAAGTATCTCGAGAAATAAATGAGATTTAATTTTGAAAATTTGGCTGTAGCTATAAGATATGGCTCTCTACGTTTGTAAAATATTTTGGATGGTGCGGTGTTGCCGGATCATACCGAAAGTGGTAGCAACTTCGGAATTTTAAATGAATTACCCTCTATATTATATTTTTTTTGGAATCTAGGTAAAAATCTAGAACAGTTTTATGTATAATATTATATACCTATCGTTAAGAGTTTTTGAATTATAAATAATCTTGTGATTTTTTTACCGTCGTATCGGGACCTCAAAAGAAAATCATATCTTCTTAGCGGCTACAGCTAGAAAGCGGAAATTTTGACAATAGTTTCACAAGACCATCGACATTTTATAATTAGTATTTAATTAGTTTTATACAGGGCGTCTCCATAACAATATTTCTGAGGGAGATGAATTATTGCAAAAATATTTTCGGACTTATAGCGAAATTTAAAAATTATCTTAAAAAAATATATTTATTGGTAGTTGGCTGTGGAACGGATTCATAGAAACAAAATAATGAAAAATCCATTTGACGTTATGTCTGTGTTATTGTAATAAAAATTAACTAATTCACATTATTCGAGCTTAGATATTTTTTATTTTATATTCATGGGGAGTGTGGTAGAGTTTTATCTAGAACTTGCAGAAAATTTAATGAACTTCATCTTGATGCAGCTCCTATGACTCCCTAAAAGTTGATTGGCCGAGGAGGACCATGGAAATGTCCCCAAGGTCTCCGGACATTACCCCTTTCCCCTCCTATTTATGGGATAGGATTAAAGAAATAGTATACAAGACACCTGTCACAACAAGGGAAGATTTAGAAAATCGACTAAGAACAGCTCTGGGGTCTCTAGAAGGGGAAGAAATGAAAAAGGTGACAAATGAACATGTTATCACCAAAATTCATGAATGTTTAAGAGCCAACAATTTAGTTATTAGTTATTTTATTGATGTTGATGCGTAATTTTAATTTTGTTTATTTATTTATTAATAAATTGCTTATTTGTTTACTATTTTTTTTACAACAACACAGACATAACGTCAAATGGATTTTTCATTATTTAGTTTCTATGAATCCATTCCACAGCCAACTACCAAATTATATATTTTTTTATGATAATTTTTAAATTTCGCTATAAGTCCGAAAATATTGAAGATAGGTATAGGAACACAAATTCGACCCTCCATTAGCAAAACATATCAAACCCTAGGGTGTCCCATTTAAAAAAAAGAAGATTTTTGCAATAATTCATCTCCCTCAGAAATATTGTGATGGGGACGCCCTGTATAAAACTAATTAAATACTGTTCAAAATTATAAAATTTCGATGGTCTTGTGAAACTATTGTCAAAATTTCAGCTTTCTAGCTGTAACCGCTAAAAAGATATGATTTTCTTTTCAGATCCCGATATGGCGTTAAAAAATCACAAGATTATTTATAATTCAAAAACTCCTAACGACAGGTATACGATATTATACAGAAAACTGTTCTAGATTTTTACCTAGATTCCAAAAAAATATAATATATGGGGTAATTCATTTAAAATTCCGAAGTTGCTACCACTTTCGGTATGATCCGGCAACACCGCATCATTCAAAATATTTTATAAACGTAGAAAACCATCTCTTATCGCCCCAGCCAAATTTTCAAAATAAAATCTCATTTAGTTCTCGAGATTCTTCTAATAGGCCACTTTACTTGGCGTACCCTGATAACAAGAGTTTCCAATCATGAGAAAAATATGAAAAATGTAATAAAATAACTTACCCAGCTAAATCGTTTCCTCCTGCCCTCAGTGGTGATGGATTATCCGCTGGTTTAATTTCCCTCTCGTCCACGGACTTCAACTGAATACCTTTCCTTATAGCACTGAGAAGATCGCCTCGAGCGTCCGGAACGGGGGCGGCGGGGGGACTTTTATCTTCAACGTGCTAAAAATAATAAATACATTGCTTACTATCAGTGACGGCACAGCCACCTATCTACAGGGTGTCCCATAACTAATGGTACACAGGAAAACTACAGATTCCTTGGGTAAAAATACTGCGATTTGGGCATACTTAGTTTAGTCCAATAGCTGGTAATAACCGAGATACAGGGTGTCCAAGTAAAAATTTAATTTTCAATTTTCCTAAATAACTTATTTCTGAATCAATATTTTTGCACAAAATTTTGTGACTAGGGTTTTTTTGGGGAAAGGAATTTGAATTTGTTAATAATTTTGATGTAGATTGTATTGGGCGCTCTCTGCGGTACTCTGGATACATAAAAATAAGTGTAACTTTTTTGGGCCTTAGTGTAATTATGTTTTTATTAAAAATATCAGTTTTTCCATCATTTTTAAGCAATAAAGGTATACTTTGTAAATGTCGCTCCGACTAACCGTTTTCGAGATATTTTCAATTACAATTTCTAATGCGCCCGTTTAAATTTTGATTTGTAAATGTGAAATTTGTTAGAGTAGGCTTTGGTAAAAACAAATACAATGAAAGCACTGAAACCTCATTTCTGTCAAAGTTTATTTTCATTTGTCAGCATTGTGGGTATTTTGAAGGAGTTTTTGAAGATACTGTTATCAAAAATTAAACTAAAAATGCCGCGACATAACTTGTTTTCTAACTTAGAAATGCGAGACATGGTATGTTTATACGAACAAGAAAATTTCAACGGACGCGGGGCACATCGGCGGTATTTGGAAATGTATCCAAATAGAAGGCAGCCAGATTTTAAAATATTTAGAAGCTTATACGACAGACTGGGAGAAACAGGATCCTTGCGCCCAAAACGTAATAGTGGAAGACGTCCGAAGATTATCACAGCCGAGCAGGAAGAAGAAATACTTGTTCGTCTGGCTGAAAACCCAGAAATTAGCACAAGACGTATGGCTGCAGCAGCTCCGGCAAGTAAATCCACTATTTCTAGACTTTTTAACCACGAAGGGCTTTATCCATACCACTTTACGCCTGTTCAGAATTTGCTGGCTGTTGATCTTCCAGCTAGATTGCAATTTTCCCATTTCTGTCGTATTCAGCAAAACGCCAACCCAATGTTTTTGAATAGGGTTTTGTTCACCGATGAAGCGACTTTCACACGAAGGGGTATCTTTAATTTTAGAAATAAACATGTGTGGGATTTAGAAAATCCTCACTTAGTAACCGAACGGCATTTTCAGCACGAGTTTAAAATAAATGTTTGGTGTGGCCTCATTGACAACTCCATGTTGGGTCCGTTCGAGCTACCACCCAATTTAAACGGACAGCTCTATCTTGATTTTTTGCAAAATCAGATGACCGACTGTTTGGATAATATACCGAGCTAAGAAGAGATATGTTTTTCATGCAAGATGGTGCCCCACACATTATTCCAGACTTGTCAGAGACTACTTAAATGCCGAATTTCCTAATCGATGGATAGGTCGTGGAAGCCCATTGCCTTGGCCTGCCCGAAGTCCCGATTTAAATCCCCTTGATTATTGTGTATGGGGATACATGAAATCACTTGTTTATAATGAAACCATAAATAGTCGGGAGCAACTATGGCAAAGAATTCAAGATGCGGCGGTAATGTTTCAAGACGAACGCTTGTTATTTAAAATCAGGAGATCCTTCGATAAGCGTGTAGCCAAATGCATTGAAGTTAACGGCAATCACTTTGAATAATTATTGTCAAAAACAGACCATTTCTATTATTGATAGTTTTTTATTTATTTATGTAAAGCTTGAATTCTTATTTATAAAATAATAAAATTATAAAATAATATTTATTTATATTAGTGACCGCTTAAAGTTTTATTTAAATATTTTAAGAAGCGCACTGAGCATTTTAAATGCAAAAATCTCGAAAACGGTTAGTCGGAGCGACATTTACAAAGTATACCTTTAATGCTTAAAAATGATGGAAAAACTGATATTTTTAATAAAAACATAATTACACTAAGGCCCAAAAAAGTTACACTTATTTTTATGTATCCAGAGTACCGCAGAGAGCGCTCCCTATAATCTACATCAAAATTATTAACAAATTCAAATTCCTTTCCTCAAAAAAACCCTAGTCACAAAATTTTGTGCAAAAATATTGATTCAGAAATAAGTTATTTAGGAAAATTGAAAATTAAATTTTTACTTGGACACCCTGTATCTCGGTTATTACCAGCTATTGGACTAAACTAAGTATGGCCAAATCGCAATATTTTTACCCAAGGAATCTGTGGTTTTCCTGTGTACCATTAGTTATGGGACACCCTGTATAAAATTATATCACGAAAAAATCAAATGCAAAAATTAGTTTTAAATATTATAAATACTCTTAAATAATTGATTAGATTACAATTCATTTTCGTACCTTTAAAGTCTTCCCTCCTCTTATGCTTTCCATTAAGGCCGCGTTTCCATCTACTAATACAGGCGCGGGCGGTACACCTCCTTCCCCTCCATTGTCCATCATGGGCGGAGGCATCGGCATATTCATGGGCGGCGGCGGAGGAGGGGGAGGCGGTACAGGACCGCCACCAGGCATCGTCTGTTTTGGAGGGGACGGCGGTCGGGATTTTTTCGTTGCGACCGAGTAGTCTGTAAGTAAAAATAATGATTAAACAAAAATAATTTCAACACCCCCCCATAACAATAAATTTAAGCCGATGAGGACATCATGTTCATCTGAACTTTTCTTCATAAATTAACCTAAGGAATCATCATGTACGGATCCAATTATTTATCTTTATTTTAAATTTACCTTGTGCTTGATTCCTCGTCACTACAGGCGGAGGGGGAGGTGCCGGTCTACTACCGGAGGATGGTCTAGGTGGTCCTCTGGGAGGCACTGCCGGCGGATCTCTTTCACTTTCAAGAGCAGTATCGATGCCTCCATGTTTATGAATAAAATCATAGATAAATTCACGCGTCTCCTTGTCCTGGAGTTGCTTTTCAGATACCCCAGCCTAAAAAATAACACAACACATAAAATCTCGAGTGCTTCCTTTTATTTAAACATAATTTATGGCAAGGAACGTACACTTGGCCAGAGTGTCATCCGCCCGCCCAAACAATATACAGTTTATTTCAATACAAATCCTTGTATATCATTAGAAAAATCATCAAAAAAATGATTGTGAACTATTCTTGCCGATACTTACAAAAATGTGAAAATCTTCACAAAAAAATATGCTACAGGCCAAATCTTTTACTTAAATGAGGACAAATGGATCAGTGCGACTTATATGTGCTGTAGACAAAGACATTTAATAGTGTAATCGTTGGTAAAAAATCGCTTACATACCGACAGCAACCAATGAGCACAAGTTTCCGTCAAAATAAAGCCCCGTAGGCGAATATTTTTTGTGCCAATCTTGCAAAATAAAGAAAAATGGTTTTCATTCATGGACAATACAAAATTACATTTAGAAAATACTGAAAATGATGTGGCAATATACCTATGTATTTTCGTTATATGGAATTATACAAACAATTTCTTGTAAAGTTCACTTGTGTGTTATTGTTCCATTTTTAAAGAAATCAACAAAACTAGGGCTACCTCATGACCAATTTACCTTTTGAAATAAAGATTTCAACTGTGCATCTTCACTCGATACATCAAAACCTGTGTTAGGGTTCCAACCAACATGGGAGATATGTATAAAGTCCATCGGTGTACCTACAAAAAAAAAACTATATAGTATATCTATGATTACTAGTAGTACTGTAGGTACACACTGGTCCTCTTTGATTTTTATGACATTATTTTTTTATATCATATTGGTGTCTGTAGACCTGCACTCTTGTTAAAACTGTATTCTCATTTTTAGGATGAAAGAAGAAATAAATACCCATTTTAGTATCATAAAATAATTTTTTATTAAGTGCAGTTATTATTAAATTCCTATTTATAGAGGATCAATTCATGCAAAAATTATGCATAGTTGACAAATCTATGGTAATTTTAATGGTAGGGTGTATACAGAATTATTTATTTCATTGTTATAACATGATTTTAAGCAAATAGATGAAAATGTACATACCTATATCAGCCTTTGTAATATTCCTCTTCCTTTTCTCCTTTCTAAACTCTTGTTTGGAACCAAATTCAAGATTCTTCTGATGTGGCATCCTCATAGACTGAGACTGGGCAATTTGTCTGGCTTTCTTGTCTTCTTTCCTTCTTTTCATTGAGATTTTTTGATCCACCACAGCTTTAAAAGCTTTGGCTTCAGGAGGACTAGCAAAATTGAATGCTACAATGTATTCCTCACCTAAAAGGATAAATAAATAAATACATAACTTTGTGTTAAATGTCTGTGAACATTTAAAATGCTTATAAAAGATTGACTTTTTCTAGATAAATCAAAGTCAATAGAGTAATATTATAGATCAAGGTTTATTTAGGTACGTCATAATAGGTCAGTTAACACAACCATTTATTGGTTACCTATTCAGTCTGTGGTATCAAATAAATACACTAGGTAACATACTTATATGTATGTACTGTGGAGCGATATATTTATTACCTTCAAAGACATGAAAGAACGGTGCTGACTCTATGTATTCCATATTATTGTACAACTCGTGTTCCCACACCGCACTATTTCTTCGTAAGCTAAACAAGCGGAAAAAGTAGTTCTTCTTGCTGTTATCTTTTACAAAGCACAGAACTCCCGTTCCCTTTTTTATCCATTGGGAATGATGGGGTGGAGCACTGACAAAGAGTTGTACCACGGTTGTAGCAATAGTTTGGCACCTATTTCCCAGTAATTTAAACACTTGCAGATTTTCTTCCGTGGACAGCAAACTCGAATTTTGATTTTCCACTGTGGGAGGTGGCATTTTCATTATTTAACTGGTAATTTTTGAATTTACAAGTAGAGAGTTAAGGAAGTTCACGTAATTTTTAGAAATTAATCACCAATACGATAAAAAAGGGAAGTTGACAGCTGATAAAAAATGAACACCTAACCTTACTTTTTCATTTACCGTTTTAGAACACAGGGCCGAATTCAGTTTCACCAAATGAGGAGATTTATCTAAGGAAACACTTCTTATAAAGTTTTATCATTTTGAAAATAGGAGGGACAAAAAAGTCGTAACACATTTAGCTGTTCTTAAATCTCTCATTATCATGTCGTAGTCCACGACACAATACAAAGACGCATAAATATTAAATATCGTTCATACCAAAAATGCGAATTGGCTTATTTGGCCTTAATACGCCTATGTGCATTGCTGTCAAAAATACTTTCCGAACGGGCCTAACCTCACTTTATTACATTACATTATTTTTAAAAAATGGTTTGTGTTTTTTGTTAATTAAGTAAATAAAAGCGAGTGAAACGTGCGAGTGTTGTGAAAAGGACTAAATTATTTTTAAATTCTTCCGTTTTGTAAAAAAAATTTCGCTACTGGAGAGGTCAGAGATACATACAGATAAGATAACAAAACTAATTCTATTTTAATAAGATATATATTTTATTTAAATTGCTCTCATTCAAAATTCCATCGACCTATACCAAATATGTCGAGAACAGTAGCTGTCTTCACAAAATTCTCAGGGCTCACCACCAAATTAAAAGAGGTGCTACCTTCAGTCAACTTTATTGAAGTCCAACCTTCAGGTAAACATTAAAAACAATGGCTATCCTTCCAAATTTATCTGTAAGCACACATTATTAAATGACACATCAACCACCACACCCAATTCTTGTGCCTTTTAAGTAAAAAATTAACTTCAGTATAGGTAAGATTATTTTTGTATCAATTTTAAAGTTGCTTATATTTTATATAAGGAAGGCATTCTTGTGTGTTTATTTTATGGCTCTGGTTGAAACCAAATGGCCAGAGGGCCAATCTAACGTCACATTATCATTGCAGATACCTTACCACTCCAAGATGCTGAAATAATAGTTGCCGACTATAACTTGATCGGTCCACATATTTACAACCTACCAAAATTGAAGTGGCTTCAAGGGACATGGGCTGGAATAGACTACTTGTTACCCCATATTAAGTTAGATGCTCCTCCAACCTGCTCTATTACGAGGACATCTGGGGAAAATTTTGGACAGTTGATGGGTGAATATGTTATTGGAAATATTGTATTTAGGGAAAGAAATTATTTTAAAGTAGGTGATTTCACTGATGAATCTTCAAAATCTGAAAATTTTAAAAAAATATACACCATTGTTGTTTCAGATAAGGGATAACCAAGGATTAGCGTTATGGGATAGAGAGGTATGTCCCCATGACCATAGGAGTATCGCAGATTTAACAATAGGAATCTTAGGCATTGGTTCTATTGGTAACATAAGTAAGCAAATTTTATTTAAATTTATAGAAGGCAACTATTTCTCCTTTCTTTTGATTTCTTTAAATCAACGAGTAATTTTCGAAATTGTGAACTGTATGTCGGGTTGAAAATCTGTATTTTTGTACATATCTATCAGCAGTTTTTATTTTAGTTGCCAAAACCTTAAACTTCCTTGGTGCCACTATCTACGGTTTGGGAAGCAGAGACACAATACCTTTAGACAGTGAAGAATATCGACATATAGCTAAATATTTCAAAACAGCAGATTTACCTAAACTGTTAGCAAGTGTTGACTACTGCATTAACATTTTGCCCAAGACCAACGATACAAATGATATATTGGGGAATGGAGTTCTTCAAAATTGTAAAGGTAGGTAACGATGCTTTCGGAAGTTTAGCCTCTTATTCCTCAATTGTTTACACTTTACATCTCAGGTTTTGAAGGTACAGTTACAGTCACAAAAATCCGGGCAGCAGTTTTCTCTAATGTAAGCCGATCTTTATACATCTCGAATACTTAAAGGTCGTATTAGACTAGGCAATTTTTTTCTCTTGCGCCAGCAATTATTATGGCACGTATTCATGCGCAGTAAACCGTTTTCGATCAGCTGGAGCATTGTCAACGGTCAGAACAGCAGTGGGTACTGTCGAAATCCCTAAAATATCCCCAGAATTAGAGATGTGCAAACCTGTTCGTTTTGATTACCAGTTAAAGCAGCTACTGCTATTTACAAATAGGAGGTGCAAAAAGTTGCTGAATTAGCAGTCCATAAGAATGTAAACTGCTAATTTAAGTACCAGTGGATTCAAATGGCCATTACCTGTTCATACCTGGTTCGGCCAAATAATAAACAGTTAAAAATAACAGAATAATCCATGTCTACCCAATTGCGCCGGCAAGGGCAATTAAAATGGCGCCTGTCCCATTTCTGGTAATGAGAGACAGCTGATCGGGAACAGTGTACTGCGCCTGAATCCTTGAATTATAATTGCCATTGCTGGCTCCATAAAAATTCCCGATTGTAATACCGCCTTTAAAATTACCTGTTTTAATGACGTTGATAAAAATTGTCAACTGAAATTTATTTACTGCTAGTGAAATAAATTTACAAATATGCTCAGTCATTTAAATGCTGCGAAAAAGGCCAAAATTGTTGACACTGCTAGAAGAAGGATGGTCAGAGAGACGGGTGGTTCAAAGATTTCAAACGCCAAAAAGTACAGTTCATGATATCAACATAAAATGGATGGAAACACATTCGCTGGAAAGAATAGAAGGAACAGGCCTTAAAAGGGTATCGACAGAAGAACATGACAATACTCTAATTCAATACCTAAGGGAAAATCCTTTTAAAACGGCTGTTTTAGCTCCGTTAGAACCGCACAACAAAGAATAAGAGGTGGTTCAAATCTTCGCAATCACCCTGCAGCTAAAAAGCCTTTCCTAACGGTAACCAACAAAGAGCAAAGAGTGGGTTATGCATTACAATATTACGGAGGTGGTATAAATGCTTGGGAAAATGTAATTTTCACAGACGAAAAGATTTTCCAATCATGTTACAGCGGGAGAGTAAGGGTCTTTAGACCACCAAATACCCGGTTTGATGAACGTTACACTCAGAATATTTCAACAAGCGGCCGTTTTTCTGTCAACGTTTGGGGGTGGATGAGTGCACAGGGTATAGGAGTTTGTACACGCATAGAAGGTAGATTTAATGCACAAAATTACATACAAATATTGGAGAACGTGATGTTGCCATCGGTTAATCATAGGTTTCCCAATACTAATTACATTTACCAACATGATAACTGCCCGGTTCATACTGCTCACGCAGTATCTGATTGGATGCAACAAAGGGATATTCAAGTATTACCCTGACCTCCTAGGAGTCCAGACTTAAATCCGATGGAAAATGTTTGGGGTTGCATGAGAGAATTAACAAATATAATGATTTTCGGCCAGAAAAAGAGAACAATTGTGGCTGAAAATACAAGAGACTTGGAATTAACTAACACAAGAATACTGTAATGGTCTGGTGGCTTCAACGCCTAAAAGATTAACTTCAGTTATTGAAAGTAATGGAAGGGCAATAAAATATTAAATACTATTGCTTTTATTTCCTCCTCAGTTTATTTATATTGCCATAGTAATCTATGGTAGTAAAGGTAAAAGCCTGAACTACCAAAATTCAGGAAAAAAATGTTAGCTGTCAGATTAGTGCCCGGATTTTTGTGACGGTAACTGTACCTATGCCTGCATCTCATCTAGTGGAATAGACCTTTAACAACACTCACAACACGTCAATTGACCCTCAAATTAATTTAAAACATAGTTTTTTTTAAGGTTTACCTGAACGTTAGGGGTGCCTTAGCTAAGGTCTAACTTAAGGTAACGTTCAAATATGGGCACTTAATTTTTCTCAATTTTCAGATAAGAATGTAGTTTTTATTAATATCGGTAGAGGCAATGTTATTAAAGATGTAGAACTGGCTCAAGCACTGAAGGAAAAATGGATATCAGGGGCAATTTTAGATGTGTTTGAAACCGAGCCATTACCGAAAGAAAGCGAATTATGGAATATGTCAAATGTAAGTCGACATTAATCACAAAAAACTTTTGTTTCAATAGTTTTTAGATAAAAATAGAGACCCACCAGGGTCACAAAATCAAAAACTTTATAATTTAGCGCAAGAAAAAGAACAAAACAAAGAGTGATTTCATAAACATTATAATAGAAGCGCCTAGCGTTTCGATATACGTGTTCCGAAAAATAATTTATAAATTTGAAAAAAAAATTGAAATGACGGCGAAAAACTAGCAACAAATGTCCATAAATACTTACCGAAAACACAATTAAATAGCTCTGAAAAGAACTGTTTTTAGGATTAAATTCAACTTGAAGGTAGAAAAACCTATAAAAACCAATTAAAATTGACAGATTGATTAACTCATCAGAATGATCAAAATAGCAATTATGACTTAACATCTGCAAATGTTTAAGGTTCAATTGACGCCGCTATTGTCATACGATTATCTGTCAATCCAATTTGGTTACAAAACATTACATAGATGTCGCCCTATGGTTGCAAATCATAGTATTTATCTTTTGGCGTACACATTCCGATCGTGTGTAAAAATCTAGTTCTCTCTCGCTCTCTCGCGCGCGTTACGAAGCGTCGGTTCCACCTACGGGCCAGACATCGGCCCATCTCAAGAGTAACCGGACCTCTCTCTTACGACCTTACTCTTACGTAACTTTTGTCTTTGTCTAACAAGTTATTGAATTCAAAACGTATTGCAGAACTATTATGTTTTTACTCACTTTTAAGTCTGTAATAAATAAAGATGGGGAATCCAAGTCACGATGGCTCTTGATCCTCGGTTTGTGAAGCACGTCTAAAGATATAACGTACAGATTTTGTTGTTTTTAGGTCTTTATCACGCCGCATATAGCCGGAAACAGTAGAATACAAGATATTGTCAATAAGTTTAAAACAAACCTTGAGAGATTTGAAAAAAATCAACCGTTGAACAATCAAATTGACTTCCTAAGAGGGTACTAAAGCGAGATTGAGCCATAAGCTTAAATGTTGTGGTAGAATATACACCTACATACCTACTACTCAATGATTGGGGATTGCAGAGATTCACTAATTCACTAAAGTTTTTGGCGAAAGTTGTGTAGTCAAGGAATGAAATAAAATTGCTGTTTTAATCCTTACCGTCTATTAATATTGAATATTTCCACAGTTTTTAGGCGAATTATTTTAAAGTCCGCGTTTAAAATTATGCGATCGACTGTAGCGGCTTCTTGTAAAAAGCACAGTGGCAGCCAATTATATTAAAAAAATATCTAAAATATGAATTAAAATATTTTCAGTTTAAATACTTATCGTGACGAAATTAATTTACAATTATTGGACAAAGGACAAGAAAACCGAAACGGATTATAAAAAACGTATTTCTTACTTTTTGGCTACTCCATTAACATTGCGTGTCCAACCGATTGGTCCAATTTATTTATCCAGGATGTTTCAGGAGGAAAGGGAAACATTTTAATGACGTATTCTATATATCAATATAGGCAAAAAAGTCGTGAAAATGTGGGTCTGGGAATGATTCCTTTCCGAGATACAGGGTGTTGAGGAATATCATTTTTTTCAAAATTATATAACTTTTTTTACATATCGTATCACGGAATGAATGTATTTTTTCGGCACAATACCTTATTAAAATATTTCCCTTTCCTACCGAAACACCCTGTATACACCATGTCCAAGATATGGAGGCCCAGTACAAAGATCTCGGAAACCATAAGAGATACGAAGTCGGTTAAATGGAGGTAAAGTTGCTCAATTACGTGCCTAATAATATGCCGTTTAAAAAGTTTTAAAATTCCGAGTAGTTCCGGCGATATCCGGAAAAAAACGAAATTCTGAAAAATCGTTATATTTTTTTCCTGGGTTTTCTTGAGATCGAATTCTAAAGTAAATTGCACTTTTATATTGCCACTTTTTCCGCTCTATCTAACGGCGTTAATTGTTTTGTAAACCGACGAGTCGTCTTCGAAAAGCCATTTTTATCAACTTTATTTTTTTAAATACGGTCCTGTTTTCCTGATATTGGAATTTGACAGCTTTTTTTCTTCCGAATGCAACGATGTATGACACATTGTGGTTTAATGACGTTTCGAGGGTTTTTTGAGCAACATCAGGAAATTTTGGGATAAGGTCCTGTATTTCTCCTAATTTTATAAATAATATCTCATAAGTAAGCTCTAAATTTTTTACTTATGTTGAACTAGTTCAATAAATAACAACTAATTTAATAATAAACCACAAATAAGTGAACAAAAAACATACCAAAACAGTAATAAAACGAACAACGAAAAGAGTAATGAACTACATAATAAGGTGTTCTGAAACACTATGGCCAGCACGTTCGCCTGATGCGACACCGTTAGATTTTTCCTCTGGGGGTATGTCGAAAAATGTTTATAAACACAACTTCGAAACAGAAGACGAACTTAGGAGGTTGGTGCTTGAAGCCTTTCAAAGTATTACGCCAGAAATGTTGTCAAATGTTTTAGAATCGACAGTTACAAGATCTTATTTGTGCTTAGAAAATAATGGAAATTATTGCTCTCAAATTCCAATATCAGGAAAACAAGACCGTATTCAAAAAAATAAAGTTGATAATGGCCCTTCGAAGACGACTCGTCGGATTACAAAACAATTAATTTTGTTGGTGCCGTTAGATAGAGCGGGAAAAGTGGCAATGTAAAAGTGCAATTTACTTTAGAATTCGATCTCAAAAAAACCCAGGAAAAAAATAAAAAGATTTTTCAGAATTTCGGTTTTTTCCGGATATCTCCGGAACTACTCGGAAGTTTAAAACTTTCTAAACGGCATATTATTAGGCACGTAAATGCGCAACTTTACCTCGACTTCGTATCTCTTACGGTTTCCGAGATCCCTGTACTGGCCCTCCTTATCTTGGATACGGTGTATACTCGGTTAAAATAAGAACTTGTTTAGCGTTTAAGACAAATACACATAATAAGTTATCCTAAACTAATCACAGCCCCATGAGAATTGCAAAGGAACTGATTGCAGTGTTGGTCGGCGCAGACGCTTGCCTCACGCTCATCTCCCAAGTGTCCAGCAGTTGTGAGACTGAGAAATTTTTCGGTAGTTTCTTTATTCTCGCCTGTAGAAAAATAAGACGGTTAAGCAGCTGCACACGATCCGGCTTGTCCGGCATCCTTTTTTTTGTAATACTTAATTTTCGTGGTTTAATTTACATGCGCGACTAATTATATTCTCCCTGGACGAAATTTCTTTTTCCGGGCCAAGCGATACCGAGCGAAGAGACATTATTTCTCTCGGTCGCCCAGCACCGGCTTTAAAATAATTAATCAAGTAATGCGTAAATGCGCCCAATAATGAGGTGAAAATAACCACCTACCAATAACGCATCCTGTACATCAGACAAAAACTTTGTGGCGTTGTATTCGTGTGATGCCATGTGACACGTGGGGGCCTCCTTTGGATACTCCTCTGGAACCATCAGGGAGATCGGCGGGACACATGGTAACTGCCTGTAAATTATCATTAGGTAAATACAGGGTGTCCGGTTTTACGATTTCGTTCGTCTGTTTTTCTGATTCTATTTGAAGAGATATGGGAAAATAAATTTGATATTCTCATTGTCACTTTTTCTCCTCTATAGGTAATTCAAGTAACTTTTCAATCCGACGTTTCGTTTTTTCGCAACCATCAACTTTTGATTTTTAAAAATAATAATAACATTACTTTATATTCTGAATCCAACGATATATCACAGCTAATATATTATTTATTAGGTGTTTCATACTAAAAAACTCGTCTTCAATGCAAATAAGCACCTTATTGAAAATATTTTCGTCTTAATAGTTGCATTTATACTCTCTAGTTGGCATTAAAACAGTGGCGGCTCGTGACCTATGGTAGAGGGGTATGGTGAAATTATTTTTAAAATTATATTTTTGTGTTAGGACCAAACAATTATTTTCTAGGCGTTTTAAATGTAGAAAGAAAGGAAGTAATAAGAAAATGCGTTAGGTATTTTTTAATTTTACACAAGGAAATACAACTTTTGGAAAAGAAGAAAGGTTTTCTTAGTGTGTATAGTGCTTAAACGTAAAGTCCGTTCTTCGGTTCTTAATTGTAGAAAATTGATCAAAAACAGCCTCATTAAAGTTTGGAATAACCTCTATAAATTTTTTTTCATATAAACTGCTGGCCATTTGCTTTCGAGCAAGAAAAATTTCGCCTAAATTTAAAAGTTAATATTTTCTGAACCAGATATGACATCGATCTCCGGTTTTTAATGGTTGATAGATTTGTCCCTTAGGAAACAATTGCCAAAGTTGGATTGTCTTAAACTGTCAGAAAATTTTATATACAGGGTGTTAAAGAGGACGATGATTTTTGCTCCTATTTCAATAGCATGTAACTTTCACAATAATATTTTTAAATTTTATCACTGTACGTCAATTGAATCACTGGTTCATAGCAAAGAAAGTAATCTGTCAAATTTTTTTTATATCTGCTATATTTTAAGAGATACCGATTTTTTTGAAAAACTTTGCTTTTTTTTCAACTTTTTGTTAGCTAGATCCCACTGTGCGTTGTATCGTTCAAACTTTGCAAGTGATTATTATACCTTATGAAAAGCTTATGTTCAGTAACAACAATTGTACCTAAATGTTCTGATGTGCAGTGGCGTACTTATAATCACTTATATGTCTATGCTTTATGAGTATCTCACAATTTTTTTGTATTGGAAAGTACTCGCTCCTTGATTAGGCAAGTTTTTCCTTATTTTTTAGTTTTTCATATCGCGCTACAGGCACAGGTACAGTGTCTACAAAATTTTAAAAAAGATAATTTTTTTATTTAATTGTTTGAAAATTTTTTTTTTTTAATTTTGTAGACACTGTATAATATACCTGTAGCGCGATATGAACAACTAAAAAATAAGGAAAAACTAATCTAGAGGTGAGTACTTTCCAATACAAAAAATTGTGAGATACTCATAAAGCATAGACATATAAGTGATTATAAGTACGCCACTGCACATCACAACATTTAGGTGCAATTGTTGTTACTGAACATAAACAAGCTTTTTATAAGGTATAATAATCACTTGCAAAGTTTGCACGATACAACGCACAGTGGGATCTAGCTAACAAAAAGTTGAAAAAAAGCAAAGTTTTTCAAAAAAATCGGTATCTCTTAAAATATAGCAGATATAAAAAATTTGACAAATTACTTTCTTTGCTATTAACCAGTGATTCAATTGACGTACAGTGATAAAATTTAAAAATATTATTGTGAAAATTACATGCTATTGAAATTGGAGCAAAAATCATCGTCCTCTTTAACACCCTGTATATAAAATTTTCTGACAGTTTAAGACAATCCAACTTTGGCAATTATTTCCTAAGGGACAAATCTATCAACCATTAAAAACCGGAGATCGATGTCATATCTGGTTCAGAAAATATTAACTTTTAAATTTAGGCGAAATTTTTCTTGCTCGAAAGCAAATGGCCAGTAGTTTATTTAATTTTGTGGTCTGCGTTAAATTAATTTCGGGTTTAGGTCTTCCCGCAGTCTTGACTTCAATTTTTGCTCCAAATTCAGAGAGCTAAAGTTATTTTTTAAATAGTTCACCGTCATATTCATTTTAACTTAATAAATATATAATATTAAAACATACACGCTCGAATTTCTAACTAGATGCGCCTTTCCCATGTTAAATCGCCATAGCCCCGCTATCCCCCGCTGTCTTCCGCCACCTGTTACTACAGAGAAACTGCATTATGCCCCGCCTACTTAATCGCACATGCGAGCAAGTCTCGTTATAATCGTCATTAACCTCGACCGAGGCACGGTTGCCTATAATATACAGTTTGGTTGACGGTACGATAAAATATTAGAGAGGGTCGGACTTTATACGATAAATAATATTCAACGAATATAAATTAATATTTATTTATTCGTTTTGGGGGTGCACGTGCGCATGTGCTCCTGTGGAAGAACCGCCATTGCATTAAAAACTATTTTGTTATTTGACATTCTTTACAATAATAAAATAATGTAAAAAAAATTATTTTTCATTTTCAAAAATAATAATACAAAATCGTAAAAATTCGATTTTACCCAAATATCTTAGGAATTTTTTTTTAATCGAAAAGATGACGTTGTAGAACTCCCTAAGATGCAACTTTTGTCTAATTTGATCATTTCTGTAGGTCCAATAGTTAACGAGATCCCGGTAGAGTGCATTGTACTACCTGTATAGTCGAACAAACACAAGCATGCAATAAATAATGTACAGGTATGGTCGGAAGAAAGTTCCACCGGGAAAGGTCTAATAAAAAAATGTTTCCTTACTTGTCATCTAACCAACATGTCAACTGAATGCGTTTCGAACCGGGTTGCTGGTTGGGATCCAAACTGACTTTAAATCGCTGATCCAATCGGGCTATTTCTCCCTGTAGAACGTCGGGAATGTCGCTCGTCGGCTCTTCTAACCTCGCTCGCTTCAGTGGCGGAACAAGTCTAAAATTTAAAATACAACAGAGTAAGAATTATACAGGGTGTCCCGAAAAACATGTTCCATCGCTCGTACAGCCCCATACCAAAAAATAAGACGAATAGTTCCTATCAACATGGGTCGGCAAATTATTTGTTTGTAAGATACAGGGTGGTTTCAAGTTATTTCCGAAACGGCTCTAGTAATTTTAACGAAATTTGTGTTATGAAAAGTACCTAAAATAGCACATAATGACGTGCTAATATTTCAGGGTGTGATTCCTTAGGTCATTTTATAAAGAAAAGTTCATATGAACATATGTCCGCAACGGCTTAAATTTTTGGCTACAGGGTGTGGAATTTTTATTTTTTAAATGATTATTTTTTAATATCTCCGAAAGTGCTTTAGATATTATTTTCAATTTTGGTATGTGTTAATAGAATATAGAACCACAAGTTTTAGTGTGTGAAGTTATTCAATTGTTCCACCAGTGGTGTCCCTGCAAACATGTCTTCTGATATTTTTTACAAAAAAAATGGTACGCCACTGATATTTTTCCATGTAAATATTTTTGCTCATTAACCTGGCCAATTCTACATGATAACGGTTTCTTGAGCTTTTCTCGTCAGACGCACCGTTCTTAAGTAAAACCACTAAATTCACATTGAAACTCATTATTATTAACATTGATAAAATAATTAATGATAAATTTTGTTTTATAAAAATTGTTGGAAATGGCCATCATCGCTCAACAATTTTTATAAATCAAAATTTATTCAAGATGAGAAAAACTCAAGAGACCGTTTTCATGTAGAATTAACCAGGCTAATCAGAAAAAATATCCACATGGAAAAATGTCGTGACAAATATCAGAGGACATCTGCAAACATGACGCCACTGGTGGAACAATTGAATAACTTTTCTAACTAAAATTTGTGGTTCTATGTTCTATTAGCACATACCAAAATTGAAAATAGTATCTACAGTACTTTCGGAGATATTAAAAAATAACCATTCAAAAATAAAAATTGAACACCCTGTAGCAAAAAATTTAAGACGTTGCGGACATATGTTCATATGAAGTTTTCTTTATAAAATGACCTAAGGAATCACACCCTGAAATATTAGAACGTCATTAAGGAACACCCTGTATTTTAGAAATAAAAATGTGTGAATGGAATACTATTTTAAGCTTGATATTTAACAGGGCTTTATAAAATTGCATTTATCTTGTAAACGAAGCTGACTTCGAAAAAATATTAAGAGTAGTTTTCTAGTCATCTAAATGTCCAACAAATAGTGTTGCCAAAGTGTGAAAAACTCAGTGTCGTTCCAATTTTTTGTTAAACATTATTAAAGCGCCTGATAGCACGCTCCTGGTAAACCACATTTTTATCGCTAAAATATGTAATATTTTAGGTACTTTACATAACCCAAATTACACTTTTTGGAATATCTTGAAAACACCGAAAAAATGTTAACACCCTGTATCTTTCAAACAAAGCATCTGCGGAGGACCCAGGTTGATAAGAACTATAGGTCTTAGTTTTGGGTAAGGAATCGGCACACGAGCGATGGCATATGTTTTTTGCAACACCCTGTATAAATTAAAGCAAACTAATATATTTTATTGCGATTATATTATTATGAACTAACTTAAATTCGGGTCCAAACAAAGAATCCAGCGTCGGCCCGAAAGTCCTGTGCAGAGTATGGTTGATTACGGGGCTTTGTAAGTTTTGTGCAACGGCGTCTAGCAGAGAGTGGAAAACATGCGGCTCCTAAAATTGTAGGTATTGAAAAATTTTATTTTAAGCAAATTTAATTGTACATACAGGAAGACCGTTTCGATAGAAACCCTAAAAATCATGTTTTTCTTTACCTTGAATGGTAAATGCGGCGCAGAGCTAGTACTGACAGATCCGTCGCCTCTTTTGAAATCGATTTTTTCCAAAACAATCTCGCACTTAATCAACGTATCTAAGGGCATCCGCTGTTGCGGATTCGAGAGGATTTCTAGGAGCTTCTTCATCTTACTCATCTTTTCAACATCTGAAATTAATAAATACAGTGAAACCTCTCTTAGGCGGATACCTCCGGGACCGTCTAATAGAGGTGTCCGTCCTGGGGAAATTTGTTATTAGGTAATATGTAAATGCAAAATTATTACTATGCATATGTAAGTACAAATAAACATAACATAACATAACAAAATACACTAGTTTTAGTTAGGATGTAGTAGTAAAAAATCTAATAACGTAGTTTGACGTGTTTGCGTTTTATACTTGCAATCTACAAAATGTAATTCCAAGTCTGATAACAATTCCATTGCTGTAGTGTCACCTCTATTCTTTGCATACTCTTATAATTCCTTTACCATACTAATGGCTTGTTGATAATTGGTGACATTTGTTTGATTACTGCATTCAACTTCTTCATCAGAGGCGTCAGATAGTGATGTTGGCTTCAGTTTGGACTACATAATCGGTAGGAATGGGGTCATCATCCTAATAGCACATGGCTATCAATGTTAATGAACTCGCCAAAATCATTGTTATCAAATTACAAACTTCCACAACATCAATATTCTCTTTCAGACTCAAAACGCAACATTTTTGTGCCATTGTTTACGACTTTAACTTTACAACTCACAAATAAATGGCGGACTGCTGTCGGGGAATCACACATACTTTCATTCAGCGAAGTCCTTTCGCGCTGCCACGCATACGCGATCGGTTGCCGGTCTGTCTTCAGAGAGTTTTTGCACCGTACTTATTCGTCTCCCAAATACTTTTTAAAAAATTTGTCCGTCCAGGAGGGTTTTCGCACTCCTTGTATGAAAACAGCCTGTCCGCGTCCGCCCAAGAGAGGTTGATTTTCATGGAGTTTCATATACGTAGTTCCGGACTATGAAAAAATGTCCGCTTATTAGAGGTGTCCGTTAGGAGAGGTTTCACTGTAATTCTCAACTGAGTCATAACAAAAATGATGTAAAATTTTCACTTTTGCATCCGCTGGTATAATAATATACAGGGCGTTCCGATAATGCATCATGATACTTGAAGAGGTGATTATGCATGTTAAAATAACAGACCTGATTTTTCGAAATTAAAATTATAGGACACAAATCGGTTGCTATACAAGCCAGGTTCAACCTCAGAAAATAAAGTGTCAAATCAGGGGACACACTGTATATTTAAATATCGAGCACTTATTTGAACTTAAAGGCACATTTAAAAAAAAATTATGTAACCTTTACCATCATTTCCCATCTTGGCAATCATTTTTCTTAACGGCTCTATGTATTTGCTCAACTGTCTAACCTAAAACAAAATATCAATATAAATTCATAATCCGTCAAAAATAACTAAAAATAGAATTGTACAAAATTGGCAAATTCATGTTTTCGTGATTTCCAAACTCCAAAACAAACTAAACCTAAGTAATTTATTAAAACTCACTTTTTCTCGATAAGCCTGCTCGTCAGTCATGGGTCCCCCGGCGCCCAGGGGACTCTGTCCCGGCTGACCTGGCGTATTTAACGACCCTCCGGGACTAGGAGCCATGTTTGGAGGTCTAGGACCACCGATCAAACCCATGGGAACCCCCGGACTGGGTGCTAAAGCGGGCGAAGCGCTGGGTGGTTGAGAGAGGCCTAAAGGGTATAAATAACAAAATTACTTTTGAAATGCACGGTAAGTACGAAGGCACAGGAAAATTTTTCTCCGTATAGTTGCTTTCACGCAGGTTCTAACGGCACTGTCTCTCTAGAGCTTCGATCGAAATCGAGAGACATCGTGGTAACGAACCACGGAAGGTCGAAGCACGCGCAGTGATTTGGCAACATCGCAATACATTTGCATGATTAACCAGTTGTTAAGTGAACACATGTACCGGGTGATGAATCGTTAAGTTGAACAGAGGACATCCAATGTAATTTTTGACGTAGCTTAATATTGGCTCCCCTGTACATTTTATAGAAAAACTGCATTATAATTTCTTGAAGAGGTCGACATGGTGAACCCATGTGCCGAGTTTGAATACCTTTTGGTGAGCCAATTTTAAGATATTCAATTAAACGTGATGACGAAACTAACAAACTTCCAGCAAATTAATTTCCTTCGTTATTAGTTTTGTTCAGCTTTACTTCAATTTATGGCAATAGCATCTTAGAAATTATTTGCTGGTTGTAGCTGTATTACCTGAACTATGAGAGTTTAGTGGTTTTGCATTTACTCACGTTTACTTGAATAGCCTAGGATTGGCTCACCAAAATGTATTCAAACTCGGCACATGGGTTTACCATGTCGGCCTCTTCAAAAAATTATAATGCAGCTTTTCTATAAAATGTACAGGGGAGTCAATATTCAGCCACTTCAAAAATAACATGGGATTTCCTTGGGTTGGATGCTTTTAGGGGTTATAACTTAAGTTTATAGATGATTGACTTAAAAAATATATATGTAAGCTTTCTCTACGACACCAGAACTCTTTTTCCTTCCTCTAGATTTTTCTTAGCTTACCTGAATTGAAAGATAACATCATATTCATTTAAAAACTATAATTTAGAAATACACAGAATAAATATAAAAAAAAACGTACCTACTCATAAAGGTGGTTGGGAACGCAATAAAAAAAAAACCTAACGAAATATTTTTATTACTTATTTTATATTCTTTTATTGTTGTAGAATGAATTATTTTAGTGATGTAATTGACAGGCTTATTTTATTGTGCGATATAATTATATGTCAATCTGCACTTTTTCTTTAATTTAGATAGGAAGGTGTAGATTTTCTAATACCAGTTTATCACTTGGTAAGACGGCGACACCCAGTACAATGCAACAACATAACACCCGATCCTATCTCAGGAAATTAATTAAAAGTTGCAACAGATCTACGCGCATACTTACAATAAAAACTGCCCAAAATTTTGGTTACAAGATTCTACAAGCGGGCAAAAGGAAAATTATTTTGCTAATATTTGCATAACTTGCTCGATCGAATGAGAGTGCCGTTTTTCTTTAAGATAGAGGAAGAGAGAGAAAAATTTTCCAGTAATACAATCACAAGACCCCTAGCGGGAAAGCTTTGGGGTAATTTTGATTTCTTCAATCCATATATGTGTTTTGAGGTGCTGAATCCGAATCTGAAGTTTGATAACAAAATTTCGTGACGCAACATTGAAGAAATATCAACAAAAGGTAAAAAATCTAAATTTTTGAGGGGTTTCTTGCTTATAACTAGAAAACTATCCACTTTTCGTAAATAACTCGTCTATTCAAAATGAAAGTACTGAAAATTTCCTACAAATTTGGTTATTTAAGTTTTTTTCTCTGACGAACCGTTCGGGTTCAAGCGATAGTTAAAAATCGGCGGTGTCGGCAAAAACCCACTTGTTTCACCACGCGGAAATTTCGACAGGGTTCCCGTTTCCCGATATAAAAACTTGGGCTTGAGATTTCATAATTTTGCATGTAATTCACGATTTTTTTCTACACATTATCATGGTTTTGTAGATGTTATGACGTAGGTACTTAAAAATATGGAAAACTGCTGTCCCATATTTGCGATGTAGTAATTTGTAAACATACCGTACAGACGTCATTATTAATTCAGTAAATACTCGATTTGTTAAAAACAAATTTTGTTGAGAAATATTATAGCTATTGCTTGAATACAATCATTGATTATTTTTAATATGGTATAGTATTGTTTAGTTGAATGTAGAGGTGTGTAGTTCATGCACGAACTAGTTCAGATGAACTATTCCCTATAGCGAACGACATGAACTAGTTCACGACTTCGCAAAAGACTAGTTCACCTAGGACAGAGTTTCGGGATTCCGGGTACTGAGTCATCCTTGTATAAAGTAAAGTGGTCTAAAGGATTTTTCCTATAGTGCTTGTGTTTGATCATAAAAAAAAACCAAGAATATATTTATATTTTTTGTTGTGATTTAAAATTATATTTCTCTTTGTAATATAAATATAATTAAAATCTAAGAAAGTATGCAAATCGAAGATATTGTAAACTACAGATCTCATAATCCATTCATAAAACTTTAGGAAAGTGAAGCCGTGATTGTGTGAAATGTTATTGAAAATCGGTAATGGGTGGAAGAGAGAACTACATGTTTGTTGGCTGAATGGCAACAATGTTGAAGTCTGGTTATATCAGATGATTAAATATTAAAAAACCATAATTACCGATGAAAAGTTAAATCTTTATTTAAATGATCCACTCTTTTACAAACTACGTATGAATGCGCCATGATTGTTTATAATAAAGACGATTTTTCACCAATAATCACAAAAAAACATAAATCAACCAAAATATATAATTAATTCGTTAGATCACAGCGCCAACGTTGTAATGTTTACGAGATTAGTAATCATTCATATTTATTCTCCTGGATCGTAGCGCAATAGTAAAATAGAAATAGATGTTGCCAGAGTGCAGTTGGCTTAGTTCAAGATTAGTTTGATACCTTTAATATAATAATATTTTTTTAAAGAATCTCTCATCTCCTTTTCTCAGTTTATAGTAAAATTATTGGGAAATAAATTTATTTTAAGAGCAATTGCGGAATGACCTTAATCAGTTGTAATTGTCAAATTAACAAATTTTTAATTGGGATTTTGCACATACCTTTGCGATAAATATGTCAATGTGGCTAGGCTGCAATAATGACCGAAAGAGGTGTGAAAGCACGTTTGCCAGTCGTTGCGTAGGCTAGAAATGCACATTTTTCCATCTGTACTTTGTAATATTTTTTGGCAAGTACCTATTATTTTTGAACAGTAACTTTTTGAGGTTTTACTTGTTTGGTAAAGCTTTTATAAGGTACATATTTGTAGTTTTGTTGATTTTTTTATATTTGCTATAATAAATTAATTCCATTCATTTTACAGTGTTTGACTTTTTACGATAGTGAAATAATGATATGTTGCTAAACAATTTTGTGAACGAGTGAACTAGTTCAATGAACTAATCTTTTTGGTGAACTAGAACGAATGAACTAATTCACGTAAATGAACTAGAGTTCCAGTTCCAATCACTAGTTGAATGCGAACCGTTGCAGTCCCTTACCCCCACTAGCGGGCGACTGCGCTGAAGTCTGCAGCGGTGAATGGGCGAACATCTGACCGGGGCCGGCTTGTCTGACGTAGCCGCCGCCGCCCATCATGGCCGGATTTAGGAGCATCGCGTTGGGAGGATTGGGCGGCTTCGTTTGCTGCTGGAGTTGCTGGATGGCTCCTGAAATTTGCAAATATGTGTATGTGTAATAGTTTTTACGTTTATTCTATGATTACGAACAATATAATACCCGAAAAAGTGGCAACGCCGCTTTCTTTACTACTCATCATTTTACTGCGATTACGAAATTTCGTTCTGTTAAGCTGCAACGACTCAGGGGAGTGGAATATGGATATTTTAGGTTAGACAATTTGAAATTAATTTGGTGGATATTGTAGTTTGGGTGTTTACCCTTTTGTGCAGTAGTTTTTGTTAAAATAAATTCCTTGAATTAAAAGATCAACAAATTTTCCATAAACATATAATTTAAAAAAAGGGGGGACAAAACATTCCAATATAAAACACCATTTATTTACAATCATGCATAGTTCTATAGTTTCAAACAGTGGCGTAGCGACAAATTATACCCCCCCCCCCCCCCACCCCCCGCGAAAATTGAGTTAGGGGCCCCTATCCTATATTAAGAATATACATATATAAACATATAAACAAACAAAATTAGATAATACTGTTTATTATATAAACTACAAACCTATATGTAGAGAACGTTACAAAAAATAAAATTATTGAACAATAAGAAGAAAACAAAAAACATTCTTTAAAACTAAAAGGAACAAACACGAAAAAATTCTTTAGGTACCGAGCTAAGGTAGCGATACTTGAAAGTTACAGAGAGATAAAACCAAAAGTATTTAAAATTAAGCAACAAAATCTCGAATATAATATTATAGGTACCTATCTCAATAGTTATTGCGAGGCAATTGGCCAATTGCCTATTTTAATTATTATATTGTAAAATTATTCTTATATTGTTGCTTTCAGGAGGTAAATTGTTTTTTTCTAGCTTTTGCCTCCGCAAAATTTTTTATTAAATGGTTATTATCCATTTTGGCCGCCTCTTGTGCCCCTATAGACAGGATATCCAAGTTGGTTAACCTTGTCTGAGAGGAACTATTTCGTAAATAATTTTTAATGATTTTTAATTTGGAAAAGGATCTCTCAGCTGTAGCAACACTTACTGGAAGAGTTAAAAATAATAATAAGGCTGTTGTTACCTCTGGAAAATTTGATGATAAAGTGTTATTTTCCACAATTAAAAATACAGCAAAGTCTTTAATACTTTGAAGAGAAGCAATTTTTTCCTTTAACGGCATACACAATGCGACTATCTCTAAAGGAAAAGTCGCAGACAGATCGCTGGAATATGTTTGCTGTAGTGTTTCTGCAGACATAAATAATTCTTTTTCTGGCAAAGTAACTAGAACTTAGGGACATAGAAATCTAAATTTATTAACAAATAACTCCATTCCCTCAAAACGATTACCTATTTGGTTAATTACAATATCAAATACTTTGTAATATATATTTATCCTAAAATAGTTTTCTCAACTAGAAAATAGATAATTTGTATTGGCTTCATCAAAGGGTTTTTTTGGTTTTAATTGTCTTCTATCTTCAAATTCCGGGTTTATATTCCATGATCTTGATATACCAATTGCTTCATTCTTCAAATTTATATAATTACGGGCACAGTGTGACAAAATCTAGATCAGGTGGACATTGGTAATATTGGTATTTATTTGAAAGATTTGCTACTTAGCAATAGGCTCTATCGGCACTCGAAGCTGTCGGGCTCCCCCGCGACTGCGGGGGTTCGCGGTAGTAGCGCTACGCCACTGGTTTCAAATAAGTTAGAAGAAGATGGCTTTAAAAAATGGCAACGCTGTAATAAGGTACGCGTTTAGATCATTTCGATCTATTATTAGACATAAATAAGTAATCGTTGTAGGTATTTTTAACAGAAATTCAAATAATATAAAGAAATAATCCATAGTTTTGCAATATTTACTTAAAATATAGAATTAGCTACACCACTGCTTTACCTGAAAAAAATATAACCTCATTCTCACTTACTTAATCCGATGTTAGAATTTCTTACACACCACGCACTGACAAACTATTGTAGATAGCTAAGAAGTAGCTCTTAATAGTTTTAGTTCGAAATATCACTAAAAATTAATCCAAAAACATAATAGACCACAAACAATCACAATAGCAGAAGCGATAAACCGATAACAACACTGCCTACGAAAATGAATGAAAATACTTCAGGGTCATTTTCACACTAGCAGGTACAAATGAGCGCACAGCGTTGCCACAGTGATTTCTGAATTTATTGACATTTCAGTCTATTTTGACCTAATTATTTCTCGTTAGCTTAATGAAAGGCTATGAAAAAATCTTGCCCCTTAGCAAAAAACAGACCACGGTTACAGCGTTGCCACATATCTGGCCTAGTCTAGGTCTATTTAATAACACTATGCATAACACTATATTAAAGTTTAGTTACATTACTTGTAAGTTCAGTTGTTCTAATTGAAAATTAAATTATTTTCTGTTAACGATTTTTACACCACAACTAAAGGCAACATAGCCTAATTTCTTGCTCGCATTCCTTCCGACGTTCAGAAACGGCCGGGCATACGATACCATGTATAGTTCCTACCAGTTCCTTTATAATTGCATTATTCAAAATGATACTCACCCATCATTTGCCCACCCATCGGTTGCATACCACCTGGTCCCATCTGCATACCACCCGGACCCATCTGTCCGGGGCCCATTTGGCCTGGACCCACAACAGGACCTTGCATCTGAAGTTACACGAAATATAAATCGATAATTTTCAAATAATAGTTACGACATTGATACAAATAGATCTCATTATGTAGCATATTTTTTAATTATCTACACTATTTGGTTTTTATCTATTAACATGCTTATTATTATGATTATTTTTGCATTATTTATTATCTAATAACATATATTATGTTAACTTTTTCTTCTCCGATGCTCCAGTGTAGGTCGAGGTAATTGCAAACGTGAATATAGCGTGTTTTACATTATCCCATTTCTTGTCCAAGAAATTGTACAATTTCTTGTGGCAATTTAAATTGTATAGTTTCATACAGTAAATTGTGTCATAAATTGTATTGAGTTACAAAATTGTACGAAAAATAGAGCAGGTCCTATTCTTAATCCAAGTTACTGTACAATTTCGCAGTTTTAAAACACAGTTCTGATATATCAGATTATCTGAATAAAAATAGATAAATAAGACGAACATTAAAAACCTTAGTTGAAATTAAGATCACATTTAGATAGGTTATAAGCCTTACCAATACTTTTGCTGTTACCAACATAAAAACAAGCATTTCTCTAAAATCACTGACTTAATGCGCAAAATCCTAGGACATTTATTGTACAATAAATTTGGTAAGTTTAAAACAGACGACACTACAAACTATTTTCCAACCCATTATCTATTTATTGCACAAGAAATTATACAATTTCTTGGACAAGAAGTGGGATAATGTAAAACGACTTTAAAAATTAATCAACTCCGCTTCCTGATGGCAGAGCTTTCGTCTTTTTGGGGATTTTAAAACTGTCAAAGATTATGATTGGAAAATTAACGCCCGATTCATAGGCGAGTCCGACAATCTCACTTACATCTAGAATGTTGACTTTCTTAACAACGGTATGCCAACGACACAAACAAATTTCAAAACTGTCACATGTGTAATATTACTAGCAAAGGCGTATACAGGGTGATGTATTGTTGAGTTGAACAAAGGAAATCCCATGTCATTTTTGAGGTAACTGAATATTGGCTTTCCTGTACATTTTATAGAAAAACTGCATTATAACTTCTTGAAGAGGCCGACATGCTAAACCAATGTGCCAAGTTTGAATACATTTTGGTGAGGCAATCCTAAGCTATTCAATTAAACGTGATGGCAAAACCACGAAACGTTCTTAGTTGAGATAATATAGCAAACAACAGTAAATAATTTTTGACATTGACAGAACGCAAGTTAATGTCAGTGACAGTCGTTATATAAAAATTAATTTCTGCTACATTACCTGAACTAAGAGAGTTTGGTGGCTTTGCCATCACATTTAATTGAATTGGCTCACCAAAAGGTATTCAACCTCGGCACATGGCTTTACCATGTCGGCCTCTTTAAGAAGTTATAATGCAGTTTTTCTATAAAATGTACGGGGGAGCCAATATTCAGCCACGATATATACAATATTCAACTAAACGATACATAACCTGGTATGTATATTTCCAACTGGAATACATGTTTTATTACTATAAATATTTAATGCTATCGAGATTATAGTCCGAATAAAGTTTTGTATTTGTAGTTTAATGTTTTTTTTTTTAAATTATTATTAAACACGAAATTTTGTCATTAACCCGATTTAAAATATTATCAATGAAGTCCCTGTATTATTTACTTTACGTAATGAGTATTTTTTACCACAATCATGAAAAAAGCGTTACGTAAAAAATTTTATTTTCAGTTTCCAGTGGTTTAGTGCTGTATAAAAATAGTAATAAATAAATGGTAGATACGATATATAAATTAAGTAATATAAACAAGCCATATAGAGGGGATCATGCATGAGTATTTGCAATAATTTAAGGTTATTACAGTTAAGGACATTCTGTCCTAATTTACCCCATATTTCTGAGCAGTTAAGGCAATTGTAAACAAACACTGTCTAATGGAAACAGGCTTTCAAAATAACTAGTGTTGGGAAAAACCGATGATTGTAATAATCGACTACTTGATACTCGAGCGATTTTAATAATCGAGTGAATCGCTTGAAATTCCAATTCACCAAGCGATAATGTCACCGACTGCTCGACCGGCAGCCTAACCGTTTACATTGTGATCGGGTATGGTATTTAGCAGGCACGTAACTACAAGTGGGCACAGATTTAGCTAAAAAATTGTAGTAGCCACCAAAAAAATTCCAGAAATTTCTTTTATTTGTGAATAATGAATTTTTACCACGTGTCTCGATACCAAACAAAAAACTGCAAAAAATCACCCAAATATGTATTTATTGTTGGGGTTTATTCTTGTACTTTTTTAAAACAAACAGTATTGCCAAGAGTTATTTTTCTTCACATCTTTCTCAATCTACGAGCATAAAATAAGTAGATATTTAAAATGGCTTGTCAAATCCTTCCACTTTAAATTATCAGGTGCCCACTGTGTGCCCTTCAAAAATTTAGGCTTAGTTACGCGACTGGCAAAATAAGAAAACAGGTGATTATTTTTTTTAAATTCATGTTTATAGTTACCTAAAAGTTCCTGTTTAAATGTAAGAATGTTTACTTTTGGTTTGTTCGGGTTTGTTCGTTTCGTTACTAAAAAATTTGTCGATATCTATGTTTTGTTAACTATTTTGCTCGTTTTCTTATTTTCCATTAAGATTTTCTATAATGTATGTTATTTTTAAGAAGTCTTCTTGAGTTTAATAATAAAAAGTTCCTGTTTAGATTTAAAAATGTTTACTATAAGATTACCAACGAATTTTTCTATATGTTTTATTAACCATTTTGTTCGTTTTGTTATTTTCCATTAACAATTTCTATTATTATGTTTTTTTTTGAGAAGTTTTCGCGAGTTTATAGTAAATAAAAATTTGAAAATTATATCCTTTACTTTTTTAATATTTACAATCGGCGACCTAAACTACGCCGCTGTAGGCGTTAAACTCGAACGTTGCCAATCGGCATATTTCGGATCGAGCGGCGCGTAGAACGAAGGTCGGGTATCAAGTAACAGGCGATATTTTCGGTTTTCGCCTGAATTTATAACTAGAGTATTTCCTATCGAGCGGAAAACTGATCGAATATAGGAGCAGTTTTTTAACTCGATCACACTAAAGCGGTACATTTCCGTCGCCGTGAAGCGACGCGCGGGCATCGAGTGACAGATAATAAGTGACGAGCGACGGTTTTCGCCTGAATAGATAACTCGAGCGATGTCGGCTATTTCAATAATCGAGTAATCAAGCGGTTTTTCGCTCGAGCGATCACAACATAACATAACATAACTGATTTTGCTGAAAAATTCCGAAAACCTAAGTTAGAAAGTTTTTCAAAAAATTCATCACGTCCAGTGTAAATGAGAAAATATTGGATCAACATCTGCCAACAACCATCCTACGTGAATCCCGTATTTTGATTTTTTCTATAAGGCTACAACTGATATAAGTTCCCAAGATTTGCGAATGAAAAATATGTTTCTTTCTACACTGAAAATTCCCTACGAAGATCTCAATTCCGCCTAAACCACTGATCGCTGGTTTCTGAAAAATATATACCCTTATTCTCACGCGTAATTGGAGACAGCAAGTAAATGCAAATATCACAAATCCATAGTTTAGGCCCTTCATTACACCCATAAAATCAAACTAGTTCAAGATATTTCTTCCATTTTTAAATTCTGTATTTTTTATGGTAAATATAAACTCCTGGACAAAATTAACGCAACATCATAAAATTCCCATATTTTTTATGCTATTTTTTTTCTGAATTTATGATCCGATTTGAATGATTTTTTTTGCATTGTAGGTTGGTTCCTTGACAATGTCATAGTTTTCGCTGTTTATGATAAAAATTTAATTTTCGATTTATACTGAGTGTACTAAAAGGGCTATGTTTTTTTCCGAAAATTCGCATCACCCTGTGGAGTATATTAGCAAGCGAAACATATTGCAGTTGACATTAAACGGTAGGTCCACCTTTCCCCAACATTTTCTTTTTTGGTTTACTTCATTATCTCTGTTATTAAAGGAGATACACCGTTTTATAGCGTAACATGTTTTTATAGACTTAATATTCAACACATTCATTGTTAAATGTGTTCAAGTAGGTTTCAAGATTAAAATACTCGTCGGGCAATTGGGCATACGAAACGAACGTTTCATAAGCAGTTTCCGAACAGTTTTTATCAGTATGGTGAATTTTATTTTTACTTTAAAACACAACATCTTCTGACACATCGCTTGCAATGTCAGAAAAAGTCCATAGTCTACTCGAAAACATTTAACAATGAATGTGTTGAATATTAAAGTCTATAAAAACATGTTACGCTATAAAACGATGTATCTCCTTTAATAACAGAGATAATGAAGTAAACCAAAAAAGAAAATGTTGCGGAAAGATGGACCTACCGTTTAATGTCAACTGCAATGTTTCGCTTGCTATACTCCACAGGATGATGCGAATTTTCGAAAAAAAAACATAGCATTTTTAGTACACCCAGTATAAATCAAAAATTTTTTTTTATCATAAACAGCGAAAGCTATGACATTGTCACGGAACCAACCTACAATGCAAAGAAAATCATTCAAATCGGATCATAAATTCAGAAAAAAAATGGCATAAAAAATATGGCAAATCTATGATGTTGCGTTAATTTTATCCAGGAGTTTATATTATAAATTTCGTTTTCAATTCCCCCAGCTGACCCTACACTTATCAGTTATCAGTACAGATATAAGATTCGTCGTAAATGCATTGTGAAACTGTGACTTTTAATAATCTTCCGACTTACTTTAATGCAGAATTAATAGAAAGGGAGCCAAAACTATTTTTTCCCCTTCGTTCGCTGCTAGGGCCATTCTCAAGGGTACCTTACAGCTTAACGGGGGATCCAAACCACGCTCCTCGGTCATACCCACCGACCTATATCTGTGGATAGCCAAACTCTAAAAGCTAAAGTGGCAAATTTATGGCCCCGCGCATGTATCCAAGGCTGATCGTCGAATGTCATGCGCAACGCCGACTGATAAACTACAGGTCGACAACTTTATCTATAGCTACAAAAGGAATGCAGGCAAAAAAATTTCTTGGGTTAACAATGTTGTCACATCTATTAAATTTTAATTTAATAACATGTTACCAAGTAAACCCTAAAATTAAATTTACCCATTTAAAATAAATTGTCAAAAGTATATAAGAAACTAATATTCTATTATAGTTTCAATCTTCTTAAAACTTTCTTTTCATACTATTTATTTTAATATTTAAATGCAAAATTAAATATTTTTTTATTAAAGTACTTCTAATCTAAAAATAGGGCAACATGGTGCAATATCAACGGTAACCATGGGTTACCGGTGGCTAGAGCTAATTTGATAGGTGATATCCCAGACAGAGCATGACAACACACGGCTGGTGACACGCCCAATTTGCCTGCGCTGTTCTTGGGCGATATCCGATATGCTCATGCAGTTGCGTAGTGATACAAAGGGCTAAAGATATTATATTGTGTTATAGTTTATGTTATTATTTTATTGTGTTTTTTAAAAAGTGTTCGTTGTTTTAAAACTGTAATGATGAATAAATATACCCGTGGTAAAAACCTTCATAGTCAAACCCGTGAGGTGATTGCCAACGTGTACAGGGTGTGTGAAGATGAATCACAAACTAATACATTAAAATTACCACTTAAGCGAAAGCTAGAAAGGGTCGCAATGTATACGGGAGTAAGCGTGGGTGCAGTAAAAAACATTCACAAAGAAGATACTGAAAGAAAAGAAAATAACCCTGATCAATTGTCGTCATCTCCTGGCAAAAAAGGGCCCGTCTCTCTGCTGTCGAAAAAATCGAAGGCTTCGACTTTGGCATTGTTAGGAGAACAATACAAAAGTTTTATTTGGAACTAAAAATGGTTCCAACCTTAAAAAAGTTGCTACAACAGCTGAGAAGTGACATAAACTTTCCGTTTTCCCGTGAAACTTTGAGGCGCATGTTGAAATCAAATGGATTTTATTGGCGAAAATGCCAAAATAAGCGAAAAATATTAATTGAAAGGCCTAATATATTACACTGGCGATACAAATATATTCATGCCATGAAAAAATATAGGGAAGGTCATATAATTTACATAGATGAGACCTGGGTAGACAACGACCTAACGGTAAAAAATTGCTGGCAGAGTGCAAATGTTTTTGGGGTAATAAAAAACATAAGTTCCACTGGTAAGTAGTTATTATATATATATCCTATAAGTCCTTTATTTGTTCAAAATTTGTTCGATTCCCGCAGAGATAAAAGATTTTAGAAGAAAGTGCCGCTCGACTAGTAACTGTGACCAAACATTGATAATAGTGATACTGATGATAGTGACACTGAAGGCGAAGAAGATGAAGATGATGAATAAAGTATGTACTGTTTTTTTTTTGTATATTTCGCTGATTTGTCGCAAACTATATTTTACGTGTCTTTGACATTAATACGACCAAAGCTGAAAAATCGTCATTAATCGATTAACCATGTAGCTGTTTTTTCCATGTTGAAAGAATGGCATCTTGTAAAACGTAATTATTTAAACCTTCATAAAAATAATTACCTATCTACAAGAATTTCCTAATTTTATTACATTATTAAAATAATATTAGCACGCCCATGGGTCGGCCATGTTTTAACAGATATTGCTTTCCCCTTACTGATACCCCGTAGCTATAGACTCGCGTGTCGAACTGTATTGACCTTAACCGTCGAACAGGACCGTACTTCGCCCTTAATGAAAATGATCAAACGGCAATATTTTGGCACATCAAGACCTTCTTTACTGGTTACTTACTTTAAGGTCTTGTGGCCATCATTGAGAAGCCATTTTTAGAATTTATTTCGATATCTATTGTCCGCGTATCGATAGATTTTTAATATCGTTACAACGCTAGGACTGATTTCGGTTCTGGACAGTCGTCGTTGGTTGGCAACCAAACAGGCTCCAATACCGGCGTGGTTGCCTATATGACGGCGACAACATTGTGCGCAAGACAACCGACCCATTTTTTCACTCATAAAATTTAACTTTTTACTGCGCATCCCATAAGTTGTACGTATCCATAGTTATAGGTCGGTGGGTTCCTCACATTGCGGTATGACCTACAGATTGGGGAGTGCGTACCATAACGCCAGAGATGTCCGATTTCATCCGGCTAAAATAAAACGGGTGCTAATGGGTTTGCGGCCGTGGGGTTTAAACCCACGAACTCTTGCAAATGGCTAAATGTAATATTTTAATGAATTTCTTTAAAAAAAAAATATTTCAATTATACCAATCTGGAAGGAACGTTTAATTATCACTAAATTATTTTACAATAGAAAAATACCTACAAATAAACAGTTTATAACCGCTATAATTCACTACCTAAAATTTAACATTTTTTAAAGCTTTTCTCGTTCGAACACCAAAAGCGTACACTTTTTATAAAAGTCTAGAAAAATACTTGAACTAATAATGGAAAAATATTCCTAGACCGAAACTTCTATAACGCTAAAATAGACAATTAATTTACAATAGAAAAATATCATAATATATTCAATATGAAAATAATTAAATGGCATATAAATCCATAATAAGTTCAGTCGAAATTAATCAGTCCCCTGGTCTTCTTCTATCGCATTAAATATTAACTCCATGATGTTTCTTTTCAGTCTGTTTAATATGGAAATATCTCCGATGCGTTTCAGTTCGGATGCAACCATCCTAGAAAAATAAGCAACCAGTTGTAAAAATATATTTTTCTACGATCGTTATAAAAACTATATTTCTTTTACGCAAAAAAGGTTAAAAAGTGCCTTTTTTTTTTAACTTCTCTCCGAGAGCTTATAATATCAAGTTGCCATGAAGACAGCATCCGCGTCGTTCGTTGCCTGAGCGCCGCATTTTTATTGCTACCTTACCATAATATTTGAAAACATCGAAAATAGAAAGAAATAATTCGGATTCCGAAGAAGAAATTTCATTTCAATGCGCTCCAGACGGAATAATTAATAAACCCAATGGAGTAACAGAAAATTTATTGCCCGAAAAATCGAAACAAGCGTACAAAACAGAATATAATACGTTTATTAAATTGCATTGGACCAAAAGTACGTGAAGAGTTTCAGCGAACGGATATCGAAAACGTATTTTAGCTCAGTCATACTTACTTTCCGAATAAGCTGAAACTATCTTGGCAATCATCAGTCTTTTCATTCTGTTTTCTTAAAAGTTTCGTGACTTCTTCCAGCAAATGCTGGGTCGAATCCGACGAGCAATCACGTTTCCTCTTCTTACCTTTGCTTTCTTCCCGAGGCGAAGAAGATGTAGAAGACGGATTACTCATAGTCTCCCAAGAAATTTCGGAAAGTTCTGATTCGTCGTTTAGGTCTCCCAAAAATGTCTGAAATTAACATTTCTTTAGAACTACAAGATCTTATAGGAATTTCGATTTAATCGTTCTTGAAGCTAAATCGAGTCATGAATTTGTCACTAAACCCCAGTTAAAGTATCTTTATATGTCATATAAATTGGCTGTTGTTTCAATTAATTATACAGGGGGTTTCATGACCAGAGTATATACTAAAGGGTCCGCCATCTAACGTTTTTCTTTTCAACTAGTGCTTATTTCGTGAATGGTAACACTTAGCTCATGTCTGTTTTGACAGATAATTAGTTTTATCCTTCCGCTGAACGAATATGGTTGTGTATACGCTTGAACAACGCTGGAAAATATTGCGACATTACTTTGAAAATCATGGTAATGTTGCAGAATGTGTGCGAAAATTGCGTACGGATATTGGAAGAAGAGAAGCACCGTCAGCTCCGTATGTTCGTTATCTCGTGAAAAAAGTGAAAGAAACTGGCATCCTCATCGATAAACCAAAGCGTGAAAAGCCAAAATCAGTGCGTACACCCGAGAATATTGCTGCTGTGGCAGAAAGTGTGCGTGAAGCGCCATCAACATCAATTCACCGTCGTTCTCAACAATTGAACATTTCGGAGACATCATTAAGACGAATTTTGCATAAAGACCTTGGTATGACGCCATACAAAGTCCAATTGGTTCAGGAGTTGAAGCCAACTGACCATCCAATGCGTTTTGGCTTCGCTAAGTGGGCCTGCGATCGACTTACAGAAGATGCCGATTTTGCCAAAAAAATCATATTTTCAGATGAAGCTCATTTTGACCTTGGCGGGTATGTAAACAAACAAAATTGTCGCATTTGGGGCACAGAAAACCCGCACGCATATATTGAAAAGCCGACGCAAACAAAACGCGTCACTGTTTGGTGCGGATTTTGGTCCAGAGGCATAATTGGGCCATTTTTCTTCGAAAATGAGCAAGGAGTGGCCGTTACAGTCAATGGCGATCGTTATCGGGCCATGTTGAACGAATTTTTGTTCACAAAAATTGAAGAGGAGGATATTGGCAACATTTGGTTTCAACAGGACGGCGCTACGTGCCACACAGCCGAAGCTACATTCGATGTTTTGCGCCCTGTTTTTGAAGATCGCCTTATCAGCCGCAGAGCTGATGTCGTTTGGCCACCTCGGAGCTGCGATTTGACACCGTTGGACTATTATTTGTGGGGTGCCGTCAAAGATAAGTGTTAGGCCGACAAGCCAGAGACAATTGACGCTTTAAAGGACAATATTCGTGAAGCCATTGGTGAAATACAGCTGCACACAATCGATAATGTGCTTAAAAATTGGACCGATCGTGTAGGCTACTGCATAGGCAGCCATTTGAATGAAATTATTTTTCATTATTAACCGGAAGGATTGTACTTTCAAATAAAAAAAGAAATTTGAGAAAATATTCAGTAGTTTTTTTTTATAGCATTTTCAAAAAAAAAAAGTTATCTGGCGGACCCTTTATAATACTTCTACCACCATAGCTTTGTTCTATTGCTTACAAAATCACTGAAAAATATATTTTGTAACAAAATAAGTGAATTAAAACTTACCGCTTCAGGTTTCATCTTTTCTTCAGTTCCCTTTTCGTCCAGGAGAGCATGCTCCCTATTTATGGTTAAGATGTCTCTAAGTACAGATCTGGTCTGCAATAAGGAAATTACACCTATTAAGGAATTAAGTATCTGCAATTTCTCACTTACTTTACAAATTCGTACAAGTAGGGCGAGTTCTCCTAATTCCGGACGGCTCCATACACCAGACACTGACAGCACACACGAATATTTTTAAAACGTTTCATTTATTTTTAATGTTAACCCGTTCGGACCAATTTTAAATTTCGAAAATGTTGGCATAAATCATGTAAGATAAACGATTTCTCAATGTTACTAAACTGCTGGCCATTTGCTTTCGAGCAAGAAACATTTCGCCTAAATTTAAAAGTTAATATTTTCTGAACCAGGTATGACATCGATCTCTGGTTTTTAATGGTTGATAGATTTGTCCCTTAGGAAACAATTGCCAAAGTTGGATTGTCTTAAACTGTCAGAAACTTTTATATACAGGGTGTTAAAGAGGACGATGATTTTTGCTCCAATTTCAATAGCATGTAACTTTCACAATAATATTTTTAAATTTTATCACTGTACGTCAATTGAATCACTGGTTAATACCAAAGAAAGTAATTTGTCAAATTTTTTATATCTGCTATATTTTAAGAGATACCGATTTTTTTTTAAAACTTTGCTTTTTCAACTTTTTGTTAGCTAGATCCCACTGTGCGTTGTATCGTTCAAACTTTGCAAGTGATTATTATACCTTATGAAAAGCTTGTTTATGTTCAGTAACAATAATTGTACCTAAATGTTGTGATGTACAGTGGCGTACTTATAATCAGTTATATGTCTATGTTTTATGAGTATCTCACAATTTTTTTGTATTGGAAAGTACTCGCCCCTAGATTAGGCAAGTCTTTCCTTATTTTTTTAGTTTTTTATATCGCGCTACAGGTATATTATACAGTGTCTACAAAATTTAAAAAAAATTTTTTTTTATTTAATTGTTTGAAAAAAATTATTTATTAATTTCTGACTTTCTAACACGACACTATTCCTAAAATTAAGCTTACATTGAAAGGCACTTTAATATTAAATAACGCTAGTTTGATTTTGATGGGATTAATACCTTGTAGGCCCTCCTCGTACATTAACGACCTCTTGACATCGCCGAGGACTAACAGGTTGATAAATGCCCTAGGTATATTTTGCCACTCTTCTTCAATGGCCACTGCCAGTTCCTCCAAAGTGTGAGGCGGATTTTCTCTGGATCGCACTAATAATTTCAGGCTAGAACATGCTCTATTACGTTTATATCAGGAGATTTTGGCGGCCCTTTCCCTCAAAAACTCCTGAACGATGTTTTCCCTGTGTGGTCTCGCATTATCGTCAATTAATAGTGTGAATAGTGTCGTGTTAGAAAGTTAGAAATTAATAAATAAATTTTTTCAAACAATTAAATAAAAAAATTATCTTTTTAAAATTTTGTAGACACTGTATAATATACCTGTACCGCGATATGAAAAACTAAAAAATAAGGAAAACTTGCCTAATCTAGGGGCGAGTACTTAACAATACATTAAAATGGTGAGATACTCATAAAGCATAGACATATAAGTGATTATAAGTACGCCACTGTACATCACAACATTTAGGTACAATTGTTGTTACTGAACATAAACAAGCTTTTCATAAGGTATAATAATCACTTGCAAAGTTTGCACGATACAACGCACAGTAGGATCTAGCTAACAAAAAGTTGAAAAAAGCAAAGTTTTTCAAAAAAATCGGTATCTCTTAAAATATAGCAGATATCAAAAATTTGACAGATTACTTTCTTTGCTATGAACCAGTGATTCAATTGACGTACAGTGATAAAATTTAAAAATATATTGTGAAAGTTACATGCTATTGGAATTGGAGCAAAAATCATCGTCCTCTTTAACACCCTGTATATAAAATTTTCTGACAGTTTAAGACAATCCAACTTTGGCAATCGTTTCCTAAGGGATAAATCTATCAACAATTAAAAACCGGAGTTCGATGTCATATCTTTTTCAGAAAATATTAACTTTTAAATTTAGGCGACATTTTTCTTGCTCGAAAGCAAATGGCCAGCAGTTTACTTGGACGGAAAAAATGGGATCATAGTTTTTGCGTTAACCATGTTTATTATCTTGAAGTTTAGCGATATTTCTAAAATACACCATAGAAATAAATTGTTATACAACGTGTCCAAGATAAGCAGGGCCAGTACAGGGATCTCAAAAACCGTAAGAGATACGAAGTCGGTTAAATGGAGGTAAAGTTGCTCATTTACGTGCCTAATCATATGCCGTTTAGAAAGTTTTAAATTTCCGAGTAATTCCGGAGATATCCGGAAAAAAACGAAATTCCGAAAAATCGTTTTTTGTTTTCCTGGGTTTTTTTGAGATCGAATTCTAAAGTAAATTGCACCTTTGCATTGCCACTTTTTCCGCTCTACATAACAGCGTTAATTGCTTTGTAATCCGACGACTCGTCTTCGAAGGGCCATTGTCAACTTTCTTTTTTTAAATACGGTCCTGTTTTCCTGATATTGGAATTTGAGAGCTTTTTTTCGTCCGAATGTAATGATGTATGACACATTGTGGTTTAATGACGTTTCCAGGGTTTTTTGAACAACATCAGGAAATTTTGGGATACGGTCCTGCATTTCTCCTAATATTATAAATAATATTTCATAAGTAAGCTCTAAATTTTTACTTATGTTGGCCTAGTTCAATAAATAACAAATAATAAACCACAAATAAGTGAACAAAAATCAGTAATAAAATGAACAACGAAAAATGTAAGGAACTACATAGTCAGGTGTTCAAAATGCTTTACGTTATTCTCTAAGCACATCTTCTAACTGCCACATATAAAATTAGGAGAAATACAGGACCGTATCCCAAAATTTCCTGATGTTGCTCAAAAAAACCTCGAAACGTCATTAAACCACAATGTGTCATACATCATTGCATTCGGAAGAAAAAAGCTATCAAATTCCAATATCAGAAAAACAGGACCGTATTTAAAGGTAAAATGTATTTTTTGTTGTCAAGAATGTCATTGAGCCCAGAAAAGTCAATTTTGATGAAATAAAAGATTAGATTAGAGGAACCAACTTTGTGTACTATTTGCCAAGAAATGTAAAGGAGTGGAGGAATTGACACTTGTATCAAAAATGTCAAGTTATATCTCTCTTTCGAAGTCAAGCGAAAATTCAAATTTGTTCCTATACTATGTATAACCAACGAACGAACGGAGGCCGTTACAACAATATTAGTATTACATAACCTATAAAAGTTAGAATGTTTGTGCGGAGTTGCGTTAAGTGTCGACCGGAACTTTATTAAATTTTTGAAAATGCAAATTTGCAAAATTGTTGAATATATACATTTTATAAAAATAGAAATATAAACGACATGGAAATATGTAAAAATTAATGAAAATTTAAGTCACGAATAAGAAAACAAATGAGTTTTACGTCGATAGAATTCAAACCTGTCTAAATGTCGCTCCTTTAATGCATAGAAGATGTTGGCTCTTCTCTACAGTATTAATCAAAAATATAGTTCTAAATGTCAAAAAAGGAACAATTCAAAACATTAATATTTCACAGGTATTAACCCTCCTAACCCTTTCCTCGATTATGCGAACACTTAGATAACAAAGTACTATGCCATGAACAACGAAGCCTAATATTTAAATTAATACATCAAGTATACCCATTCCTTACAAATCTCAAAAAAATAAACAAAGCACCATCAGATATACAGTGAGTCCCAGAAGAAATGTCTAAATTCATTTAAAATTCAGCGGTAAGTTTTTTCAAAAAACGCTCGTACCCGTCGATTTTGATTTTTTAATTTTTTTTTGTGGTAATTTCATGTATACAGGGTAGCTCAAAAATAAGTTACGACCATCAACTTCAAATGAAAACATATATTTTTTATTTCATTTTTGAATTTTGCATTGAATTCTAAGCATGTTTCATGTACCATGTCCTATACATAAACTCAACAGTTATTGAAAAAATTAGGATTGAACATATCTATAAGTAAAACCTGTTTATTAAAAAAAAACACAACAAAATCAAATTAAATGTTGAAAATGTGCGCCATTTACGGCTTGACAATATCCAAGACGATCAATAAACTCTCTTTGCACGTTTCCAACCATTTAATTTGATTTTGTTGTGTTTTTTTTAATAAACAGGTCTTACTTATAGATATGTTCAGTCCTAATTTTTTCAATAACTGTTGAGTTTATGTATAGGACATGGTACATGAAACATGCTTAGAATTCAATGCAAAATTCAAAAATGAAATAAAAAATATATGTTTTCATTTGAAAAAATGAAGTTGATGGTCGTAACTTATTTTTGAGCTACCCTGTATACATGAAATTACCACAAAAAAAAAATTAAAAAATCAAAATCGACGGGTACGAGCGTTTTTTGAAAAAACTTACCGCTGAATTTTAAATGAATTTAGACATTTCTTCTGGGACTCACTGTATGTCAAAATTGTAACATGAATAGAGATAACTTAATGCACAGATTCTTATGCACGCAGCAATCGCGATTAATCTCAATTCTCCTCATAAGAATGGTCAATCGAATAACGGAAACGCAGAGTAGATTATCTACTATATTGAACCTAGCATTTAAATATAACACCAAAAGACAAAACCATCGAACTCTGTATCTTGCAAAAGAAACCATAGAATATATTTTAAGCAGTGGAGTTCATGTCACCCTTAGCGATTACAAAGAGTTAATAAAAACAAAGTAATTATCACTTTACGAAACATATTAGACTAGGACATATGACTTTCAATGTAAACTATAAATAAGTATCTTATATTAAATTTTAATTAAATGTGACTGACAAACGTAAATACAAATACTGTATGTAAACATGAATAAAGGAAAAAAAGAATGATAGATTAAAAAAAAGGTTGAATGCTACCGACGTAAAAGTCGTAAAGTAATTTTCATATACTTGCATGTCGTTTATGTTCCTATTTTTATAAAAATGCATAAAAGTTATACATTTTCAAAAATTTATTAAAGTTCCAGTCGACCCTTAATGTAACTCTGCACAAACATTCTGACTTTGATAGATCACGTGATATCTTTCGTTGGATTTAGTATAATTACAAAACACAAAAAATAATTTTTATATAAAATTTTTTTTTATAATACCACGGATTGGTGACTACCAGCTTGCAAGGCCAACCACACGAGTAAATTAAATTAAAAAATAGTAACAAGGAGGTAGGTAGGTAGGTAAAGTATTATTACTGAGATATTCTAATATCTTTAATATAATATTTTATATTTTTGAGGGCAACTTTTTTTTTAACGAACAAACACATTTGTGTCCAATTATAGTAAAATTGTTTAGTAATAAAGGGGGATTCACCTTACTTTAGCACTGCACATTAACGTCATGAATAAGACTACAATGAAGCATCGAAATGAGAGACAAAACGACGAAAAATACGATTTCTCTGTAAGATGTACATGTACAAATGTACAGCTAATTTACTGGTTATTTATGCAGGTGCAAACAAAATTAAGTTATTAAAGTATTATAAATTTATTTTGCAGAAATTAGAAATTATTTCTTTTCATTTTTCATACATAAGCAGTATATCAAACAAATAATTTAAATGTGCACATTCTTTTATTTATATTTGTCGGATAGATTATGTGAACTCCCCCTACATTGTTTGTAATTGTTGCAACACAAACTTATAATAGAAAGAGACGAGCATTTAATTCATAAAATTGGCTGCATTAAGCAGAGCCCATCGATTTATAAGCGATTTTTAATAGTTGACGTCACGATGCGCATCGATTTGTAGTTCTGCTGAATGCCTTTTGTGATCAGTTTTTTGTTTGGTTCGGATCCGTTCTAAATATTTTCATAAAATATTACGTTTTTTTCTGTACGAAATGGATAATTTTATATTGAGAAGTAATTAAATGGTTTGCCGTTATTAACAGTCGAGCTGCGAAATGATTACTTGGGTCAGCAAGAGTTTACAATTGGTCAGTAGCAAAGATCTTACAAACTCCAGATAGAATTGTTTACATTTGAAGTCGACGTAAGGACTGTAAACGTGCACTCCCCACCTTGCTGTTATGCTTGCAGCATAGCCAGATTGTCCTATTTATCGCTAAGGTATCTGCAAAATCCCAATTAAAAATTTGTTAATTTGACAATTGCAACTGGTTTAAGGTTAATCCGCAATTGCTTTTAAAATAAATTTATTTCCCAATAATTTTAATATAAATTGTGAATAGGCCTTGAGAGATTTAGAAAAAAAATATTATTATTATACATAAAAGTTTGAAATAAACCGACTGCACTCTGACAACATCAAGTTAAAAGATACTACGCTCGACGGTAAACGATCAAACTTTATCAATGGATCCGATTATAGTAAATAATACACTGTTGCTACTCGCTGCTAACCGCTTTTAAGGGAGTGTTTATATACTTGGTTGTTTTTATTTTTTTTTTGTGAGTATTGGTGAAAAGTCGTCTTTATTATAAACAATGATGGTGCATTCATGTATAGTTTGTAAAAGAGTGGATCATTTAAGCAAGGATTTATCTTTTCTTCGGTAAGTATGGTTATGTTTTAATATGATTGTATTGATATGATTTCTGACTAACCATTGACGTTTAAAAGGTTATGGACCGGTCCATGGTGCTAGTCCGGGCAAAAAGCAGTCGAGTTGGTTTATTTCTTAATATAAATCTTGCATTTACAAGATGGTTGAGTCTTGTGCGGCCATACAATACTTCACTAGAAGATGCAATGGTGTTAAATTAAAATTTCACAGGTTAGTAAATATATTTAGAAATTTGATTTTGAGTTTGCATCACCCATTCCGTTTCTCCCTCCTTGCTAATTGGCCACACCCAATGCATGTGAGCAGGTAATAAACTAAAGATAGATGACCAGAGTGCAGTTGGATTATTTCACGATTTATTTGATACCTTTAAGTATAATAATATTATTTTAAAGAATCATCCTTTTCACAGTTTATAGTAAAATTATTAGAAATAAACTTATTTTAAGAGCAATTGCGGATTAAGCTTAAACCAGTTGTAATTGTCAAATTTACAAATTTTTAATTGGGATTTTGCAAGATGTCTTAGTGATAAATATGACAATCTGGCTAGAAATATACACTTTTATATCTGGAGAGTATCATCCGGTAATGAATACACCAAAAATATTGATGCTAAGCATAAATAGTTAAATCCATCCTTGGATACACTGTATATAAAAACTGGATCAATATTTCTATCTTTTTTATAAATATCCAATATTCGAAACTACACTTTTTGAATAGAAAATATAGTTAAACGTAAAGAATCTCAAAGTAAATTATACGCCCTTATTGGGCTTTTTGCCCAGACTAGCTCCGCTCCGAAACCATGAAGACCGCTCCATAACCTTTTAAACGTTATTGGATTTAACCTTGTAAGATCTTTGATTTAACCAGACTTCAACATTGTTGCCATTAGCGAGACCAACATGTTTTGTCACTCTTCCACCCATTACTGATTTTCAATAACATTTCAAACAATCACAAACTCACTTTCCAACAGATTTATGAATGGAGTGTTGGCCCTGTGGTCAGTAGAAACAAACATGTCTAGAAGCAGTTTACTTCAGAGGTCCCAGGGCATTGTCAATTTATGTAACTTTCTTGTGTTTTCTTTTGCCAAATACAGAAGGCATTCGGCTACAAAAGGTGTAGCGGGTGCGGGTTTTCATTTGTTTTCCCAGGGCACTGTCACGATTCAGAAATGTTTGCTGTCCATAAGTTGCTAACCAACTAGCAATTTTGGCTGACCGATTACATTTTTCTGTTCGCAAAAATAAGAATATTTTGCTAACCAGTTAAATGATACCCTTTTATATTATAATATGTTTATTCAATTATACTTCACTTCTTTCGTCATTTATTGTATATTAATGCAGTTTAATTAATTTAATCTCTCGCCAAATACGGTCAATTATTATTATTTTTAATAAAAAGTAAGCATAAAACACTGAACAAATAGTTACCCATACCTTTTTTAACTGAATTAAAGTTTGATATCTTAGTCATAAAATTCACTATACAGGGTGTGTTATAAAGACGCGTTAATATTTCAGAGCGTGATTCCTCAAGTCCGTTTATGATGAAAAGTTCAAGCAAGTTTCATGTAGAATTGACCGGGACAACCAGAAAAAATATCCACATGAAAAAATGGCAGTGGCCATGTTTGCAGGAATGGTGGATCGATAATATAACTTTTCTAACTAAAATGTGTGGTTTCACCAAAATTTAAAACAATCTTAAAGTACCTATGTATGAACATCGCATTAAAAATAAATAACGTGGTCTTTTTCTATTATAAGTCTATGGGAGTGAATTATTTCAACATAAAAAAATCATTGCTATAAAAACTCTGTATAATACTAGCCCAAGCCCGCATTGAATTTATTACCTGCATTTGCCCGCCCATCTGACCGCCCATTTGTCCGCCCATCTGATTCTGCAGTATTTGCTGGTTCTGAAGCTGCTGCTGCATGGGCTGATTGTTGGGTTGCATTCCCATAGTCTGCATTCGAGGTACCTGAAGGAGCAGGACGGCTTCAGTGACAATTGTAGGCAGTAAATATACGCACAGAAATTACAACAATATGATTAAGTTTCAAACCAAATAACTATTTTATTTTTTAGTCTGATATTAGTAACATTTTTAGAGAAATGTAGGTACAACAACAAATTTTAAACAACATTGGTTATTCGCTATACAAATTCGACCTTCACCATGAGGATTTCGGAAACGGTAAGAAATACAATGTCGCAAAAAAATCAACAGGGGCTTTCAAAATATTTGGAAAAATCTAAAATTTTACATTTCGGTTATTATTTTTTCCCGACTTTGTCCAAACATAAATGTCACTTTCTCATTGCTACTTTTTATCCTCCACAAGATGGCATCATCAGGTCTTTCATGCGACGTTTCGTCTTTAGGTCACCATCATCAACTTAATTTTTTTAAATACGGACCTGGATTTTTTGTTTAAATTATGAAAGGGGACCGAAATCTACGTTCAGTGGTATCCAACACTTACTGGTTTGCCGACGTTTTGTTCCTTAAATTGACCATCTTCATTAAAATATCCCTAGTAGGTTCTGTAATTTACTTTTGTTTCAAAGAAACTGAAGATTTTTAAATTATTATTGCTATTTCTGTCTTATTATTGTTATTACATACTACTACTGTTTTTTTTTTATTTCAAACTAATAGTTGTAACAAATTTCTAGTTAGGGTAAGTACAAGTAATATAGAGGGTGTTATGGAAATGACTTATTATATTTAAACTGGCAAATCCTGAGATGAAAATAAATTGAAGAAAAATAACCTTAAATGGCGTTTTGAATTATTGTACGAAATATACAGTTTATATGACATCTGGTGTGTGTCCTAGAGAAGCGCTACATATTTTTTTTTTTCAAATCGAACGTTTAAAAAGTGGGGTAATTCACCCATAAACCCACACACAACTCCTCGGCACAGTCACATTACACTGAGCAGCTGTGTAATAAACAGTTGTTCTGGCGCAATGTTGCCAAATTGTTCGTGTAAAACTTTAGATTCTTATAAAAATAAATATTTAGCTACCTAGTATCCAAATAGAAGTGAATCCAGGTGCCAGTATACTAGCAAGTAATCCAGGGCACATAAATCTTCAGTTTTTTTGGTTTTAGTGGGTAAAGCTTATACCCCACTAAAACCCCTTCGGCGTTTTTCTTCCAATCTCAAAACAAATAGTGAAACACTGAACAAATTACCATAAATCACTTAAAGAAACACACACATGTTTCAAATTAGTTTTTTTAAGATAGGCCCTTGTCACACAAAATCGTTACACACTAATGCATTCTTTAACAAACACACAAATAGGACACAATTGGCACTTTATAAACTAAAACGTTCAGCAATTGTTTTATTTGCTGCATCCAATATCTTATATCGCAACTGATCCATATTTTCGACTTTATCAACTATTTCTTTATTCATCGTACCCCATAGAAAAAAATTGCATGATGTAAGATCCGGTGACCTTGCGATTTCCAGTCTCTTACTAAAGGAACATTTTCTAATATGCCTTCGAGTTGATTTTTCTGTATGTACTAAACATTTTCCCACTTATTCGCACTGTACAGTTGATTAAATATCCCGAAAAAACTCTTTCGCGCGAAGCCGCTTGTTGTCAAGCAAATGTCAACTTCTATCCTGTCGATTTATACTAGAGATGTGGCTAACCTGTGTTTTAAAATCCCGCTGTGAAACGATCGATTTAATTTTTTTAAGCTTTTCAAATGAAATAAAGCACCAGAGCAGCGATTAACAAGTTTTTTAATCTTTATTGGTATCTACAGCAGTGAAGGAAAACAATAAATAAGTTAAATAAGTTAAAATTATAATTATTTATTTCAACCTTTTTTGGTGAATGCGCAGGAATCTACCGGAAAACATCATTTCTAGTTTTTGACAGTTCGTGTTTTAAATGCGTCATTTTTAGTTCAACAAATAAATGTTATTTACATTTTACAATGTGTTTTATAATTAAAAACAAAAGTTAATAAAAAACGATGTCTCCAAGTGAATTTTGTGTGTGTTTTGGCCAGTGTTCATGTGAAGTTTTCCGATTAAGGGTTATGTGATGTGCCGGTTTCTTTACTAAAACGCTGTATAAGTTTTTATAGAAGTTGACATTAATTTTTAAATAAGACCGACAAGGTAAGGGTATGTGTGTGGCCTAAATAAAATTACATTAAAAATTCAATCAGCCAATCAAAAGTCAAAAGGTCATTGACATTTGACCTAGTTACGTAGTTGGGTATTTCAAACTTAAAGAGTGTAAGGTGTAATTCTGACAACACCGGTGAGAATTCGGATGTGCCGCAGTGCGGTACAGAGGTATTCCTGGTTTGACGTCAGGTCATTTTTACCGCTAAATGAATTGAAAGCGCCATTTAAGGATATTTTTCTTCAATTTGTATTCATCTCAGGAATTGCCGGTTTAAATATAATACGTCATTTCCATAACACCCTGTATTGCAACACAGAATTGTAAACGCGCGTGTTCAGTTTTTGACAAGACGTCTTTGACCCGCGTTATAACTTCTTTTTCAAACTTTTTAGAAAAAAAAATACTACAATTTTAAGATACATACTCTCTTACCTTCGATCTTATAATCCGTTTTATAATTAAATTCCATAAAAAAATAAACCACATGCAATAGAACCAACAATAGGTAATATCACACAAATTTGAAATCACATCACAATATTTCTTATTATGAATTATTTCACAACAGAAAAAAAATCGGGTAATGCTACAACTAACAAAACGTTTAAAATTCGTATACATTGAGCACGTGGAACCCTCGACAGCATCATCCCATTCCCGAGTCTCGAAACATACTGAAGCAACGATAGTCGCGCGCGGCAGGTAAAACAAGGGCGAAACATGCGGTGTGATCTGACAACACTGTTAGTAGTATACTATAGTGACCCATTGTTGCTAACCGAATCCAGATGGAACGGCGCCACAGTGTGTGGGTAAAAATGGTTTTTACTTTAGTATTTAGATATTCGATTAAAAAAAAAAGTATGTAGACTTTCTCTAGGACACCCTAGGACACACATTTAAATATAATAAGTCATTTCCATAACACCCTGTATTTTATTAATACAAATAAAATTTGGCTCTCACTTTCTTACGATATTTAAAAGAGGCATTAATTTAACGTTATCGAATTATACAGAGTTTAAAAAATTTTAATATAATTTTGCTACAATATTATTCCACAGGGTTTTTGGAAAGTAAATTAGATATAAAGGAACAACATTTCAATTATCCTTGTATAATATGTCAAACAACCAGTGTTACTTAAAATTTGTAAAAGACACGTTAAAACTGATAGTCGTACCTACAGTCCTCTCAAAAAAATCACTAAAATGGGACTAAAAATAAAAGTTATTAAGTCTAAATCTTAACCGAAACTTTGTAATGGCCGTTTTTTTGTACACGAGTTTAGTTATGCAACATATACGCCATCAATTATTTCATATTAAAAAGAAAATAGCTCACCTGCATAGGCATATTACCCGGCATTCCCTGGCCCATCATAAGCTGCGGGTTTCCGGGGCCTCTATTTAAGGTTTGAAGTAAATTTGCCGCGCCCTGACCGGGACCCATCTGCCCCGGTTGAGGCGGTCCGCCCATTCCGACCATGGCATTTCTGCTGCCTAGAATATACGTTTTTAAAATTGCTGGAATTGCGGCATTTTCGGATCAAAATTATCCCGTAACGGACTTGAAAGAAACAGATCTTCAATCAAGGAGGATACGGATTTGGTTCACACTCTTTGAAGTATAAACAATTCACATTCTTAGGTAGGTTGGAAACAACTTTCCAGAAAAAACAATCGGGGAGCTCTGAAAATTAGTATAATTTTTCTTTGTCGTTTTCCGTTAATTTGACAAAGACATTAAGTCGCCTCGGAACGTAGCTTTTATAAAGCCCTTATTGAAACGGCCATCTTTCATACCTGCTTTCAAGTTTGACACTATCGGATTAACAAGTGTCTATTGGTCATTACTGTTAAATAATAGTATATTAGGTACCGAGGTGGAAAGTGTTTCTTTCCTGTCGAGAGAGTCGGTAGTTAACTAAATCTCGAGACAGTAATGAAACTTTCATGGAGGTTTGTATACTATTTTATTTACAACCACATCTAACATCCACTTCTTATTATTTTGGATTAAAATTATTAATAAAAGATAAAATAAATGTCATTTTGCCTTTTCCATTAGACAGAATTTTCAAATAACCGCAGGTAGTAAAATTAAAGCCTATAGTATACATTAAGATGGCAAATATCATTTTTTGAATATGGTTTCCATGTCACTAAACAATACAGTGTGTACATAAAGTAAGGAACAAATTCATTATCTAGGAATCTAAAAATATTTCGGAAAAATCCTCGGACACGTGTATAATAATTTTTAATGGCGCATTTTTTCCCATACAAACTTAATATACAAGGTGGCTCATGTAGTAGATATGACATTATCGACGATTTTTTTAAATGGGAACCCCTATATTTTAGTTCAGATCTGTAATCTCCAAGAACAGCTGATTTCAAAAACATAACACACTTAGGGCCTAAAATTCATAGTTTCGTTACTACAGGGTAAAACAAATAATTTTATTTAAGATATTTTTAATTTAAAAAAATGTAAAAAAATTAAATAACCTATTTAATTAAGTGTTGAAATTGTCCTCCTTCTGCTGCCTGACAGTACCCCAAGCGATCAATAAATTCTTGTTGGACTTTTCTTATGGTTTCTTCTGAAATGTTCCTGCATTCTGTTGTTATTCGATTTTTTAAATCTTCAATATTGGCAGGTCTGACTTTATAAACAACTTTTTTCAGGTGACCCCACAAGAAAAACTCCAGTGATGTAAGGTCTGGAGACCTAGGCGGCCATTCAACAGGCCCACGTCTTCCAATCCACTTGTTCGGAAAAACTTGGTTTATGTAATGGCACACTACTGCTGCATAATGTGGAGGTGCGCCGTCTTGTTGGTACCACAAATTTTCATCTACAATTCCTGGATTATTTCTACTAGGGTATAAGTTAACTAGCGTAGGGATAAGAAAGTTCTGAAGAAAATGAAGATAATTTAGCCCGTTTACATTGTTGTCAAAAAAATATGGCCCAATAATTTTGTTTTTCACAATACCAGCCCAAACATTAATTTTTTGAGGATATTGAGTATGGTGCTCACGCATCCACCTGGCATTTTCTTTTGCCCAGTATCTACAGTTTTGCCGGTTCACTACTCCATTTAATTTAAAGGTAGATTCATCCGAAAATAGGATATTTTCAACAAACAAAGGATCTAAGTTACATCTTTCCATTAATATTTGACAAAACTCCATCCTACGATCTGGATCATCTTCATTCAACTCATGAACCAATCGGATTTTAAACGGGTGCCATTTTTCTACCGTCAATAGGTTATGAACGATCATAGCAGCCGCCCCATGATCAATGCTAATCTGGCGGACCTGTTGTGGGGATCTTCTTCCATAGCCAATAAAATATCTAATTTCTTATCATCCGGAATAGTTGGACGGCCTTTTCTGGGAATATCTTCCACTGAACCCGTTTCCCGAAATTTTATTTCAAGTTTACTCACAGTTGATCTAGTAATTGGTCTTGCTGGATACTTAGTGTTAAACAAAATGCAAACTTCTTGTTGAGTATGGATCCTATCACCATATCCAATTATCATAAGAATTTCTATTCTTTGTGTTAAAGATAAACGCATAGTAACTCAATATGTTTTAAAATAAAATTTATTACTTCTAATAAACTTACTAGAAAAATACAATGTAATGACAATGACATTATCTAAATACCATAGTTACATAACAGCAAATAAGCCTACTTGAGAAAAAACATAAGTAACAGCAAATGATGGTGCGTCCATTAATTACGTAAGGCTTTCAGGTAAAATTGGGTGATGGCGGAAGGGATTGAGCCAAATGTCACGAAATCTTTTATTGGGGGAAGGGGGGGTTGAAAAATCGCTAAAAACGCCTCACGTAATTAATTGATGCCTCCCAAGCCAAAAAAAAATATCTTAAATAAAATTATTTGTTTTACCCTGTAGTAACGAAACTATGAATTTTAGGCCCTAAGTGTGTTATGTTTTTGAAATCAGCTGTTCTTGGAGATTACAGATCTGAACTAAAATATAGGGGTTCCCATTTAAAAAAATCGTCAATAATGTCATATCTACTACATGAGCCACCTTGTATATTAAGTTTGTATGGGAAAAAATGCGCCATTAAAAATTATTATACACGTGTCCGAGGATTTTTCCGAAATATTTTTAGATTCCTAGATAATGAATTTGCTCCTTACTTTATGTACACACTGTATATTATTTTAACAGCAGAAAAATGCTATCAGACGAGGAACTTGATTTTGCTGCTACTCCACCAGAAATTCAGTGAAAATGCCAAGACAAAGAAGATATCAACGAAATGGTCACAATATTCAATGGCGAGGACCACTCTATCAATTAGGGAAAAAGTAGACATATCTAAACACGCAAAGCTATTAGTATTTTTAAAAAAGTGCGTTCTTATATTATTTTGAGATATCGATTTTTTTTTAAATTTACAAAAAAATAATTTACTTTCCACCCGGGTGGAAAGTAAAAGTAAAAAAACGTCAACTTTCCACCTTTCAAAGATAGATGAAATATCATTATTACATGCATGGTTGTAAATAAAATTCTTTGTTGTTTTTCAGTGTTTGTGTGTTAAATTTACGTATTGTGTGTGGAAAAAATGGTAATTCTTAACTCAATATGGTAAGACTGTGCCAAGTCTGGCGTAAACTGGATAGAAATATATATTTTTGAGTCACGTCCGTCTATTGTTTGTGTTTCCTAACCAAGATATATCCAACCGATCAGCTGTCACAATGGAAACAGAAACAGACAGAAGATAAAAACGAGATGGGAATTCCCCATCTCTTTTTTGTTGTGTTTATTTTCGTAAAAACAGGCGTCACATGGATGTGTACCTTTGAATATAAAACGAACAGGAACGAGCATTGCGAAAACCGCGCACGATTTAAGCGAGAGACAGAAACGGCCATCTTGAAGCTCCACGGATGACTCATGTTTTGCTTCTTGATCGTGGATGTTGGAAACAAATAGGATTTTTGATAGTTTTGAGCAGTTTCAAGTGTTAATAATCGTTGTAATTAGTGTAATAAAATAATTTTTTGGTTGTTTTAGTGATAATATCTATCATTTAGCAATTATATCTAAATAAATTGATAAAACATTTTCATTATACTATTACTGAGATAATAACGAAAAAGATGGTTAGTTATGTATCTATGGTTGTTCCCTGACACCAAAACATCGAAATTCTGGTTTAACATTTGACAGATAAGTGTTTTTAATGCCAATTTTATTGAATATTCAGAAATAAAAACTCATTTCGTTTGAATGACATTTAAAGGTTATCCAATAAACGTATCACATAGGCGTACCTGGGGATAAAATTATTATTTTGCATTCATTTTATCTTTGAATATAAAACGAACAGGAAGGAGCATATGTTAAGATAAGTGAGACCGGAATGGAGCTTCAATATGGCCGACTATTGTTTCTGTCTGGTCAGTGACGTAGAGCATATATATTGCATGTAACATAAAATGAATGCAAAATAATAATTTTATCCCCAGGTACGCCTATGTGATACGTTTATTGGATAACCTTTAAATGTCATTCAAACGAAATGTCTATTTATTTCTGAATATTCAATAAAATTGGCATTAAAAACACTTATCTGTGAAATGTTACACCAGAATTTTGATGTTTAGGTGTCGGGGAACAACCATAGATACACAACTGACCATCTTTTTCGTTATGGTCCCAGTAATATTATAATGAAAATGTTTTAACAATTTATTTAGATATAATTGCTAAATGATAGATATTATCACTAAAACAACCAAAAAATTATTTTATTACACTAATTACAACGACTATTAACACTTGAAACTGCTCAAAACTATCAAAAATCCAATTTGTTTCCAACATCCAGGATCAAGAAGCAAAACATGAGTCATCCGTGGAGCTTCAAGATGGCCGTTTCTGTCTCTCGCTTAAATCGTGCGCGGTTTTCGCAATGCTCGTTCCTGTTTGTTTTATATTCAAAGAATTTTATGTTACATGCAATATATATGCTCTACGTCACTGACCAGACAGAAGCAATAGTCGGCCATATTGAAGCTCCATTCCGGTCTCACTTATCTTAACATATGCTCCTTCCTGTTCGTTTTATATTCAAAGATGTGTACGAAGCAGATAGAAATACCGGGTCCACGTTCGTTTCAAGCCAATCGCTTTAAGTAATGCCGAAACGTCGTGTTTCATCGCTTCAATGTCATTTTATAAAATCTTTAAATCCTTACCCTGACTAGCCAAATTTTGCAATGCGTTAATCGGGTCCGGCATACCCGGGTTTTGTTGCTGTTGGCCACCTGGAACGTTGTTCATCGGTCCCGGTTGACCCTTCTTGCTGTCTAAAATTGTAACTGAACTTTAACAAAGTAATGGTTAAATTGGGACAGGTGGTTTTGAAAAGGGGATCGACAATATTGAAGCAGAAGCGGCACAAATTTTGGTTTACTTTGTAGAAGAACTAATGCTTGGTGGAGAAGTTGTAATCCGTTTTAAAGAACCATAGTTACTGAAATTCAGGATGTTATGTTATTATAATTATTGGGTGTCCTAGAGAAAGCATACATACTTTTTTTTTAAATGTTCTGTTTATAAAATTAGCTCATTAACCATGGATGTATCAGTCATTGTGCTAGCTGCTATAATATCTCTCATACACTTGTTGATTGAAAAAAAAATTATAAATGGAGTTTTAAGCATAAACAGAAACTATATTTACAAAAATAAAGAACCAAAAATAAAATTAACCTACAAAATTATTTACATACTATAATTTTTTAGGAATAATATTGCATATTATGTATAAATTAGGTAATTATGCAGTAAAGGGTTTTCTGCTGTTTTTGCATATTCTAAAACACTGAACTTTCTTTTATTTTACTGTAACAACCTGTATAAACTTTTAAAATACTATAGAAGAATAGTCCATTCTCCATTGTTTACCGAGTAGGAAATGCCTAATATTCCTGGACGACTGTGAAGATTGCTAAGTCAAGGCGCAAGCCGAGACTTAGCAACACAGAGTCCAGGAATGTGGATTTTCCAACGAGGTAAACATACTATTTTTCCTAAAATCGTTTAAATTTCGACAGATATTGATTAATTTTGAAAAAATCGCGAATAATTTTATTCACAAATAAATGATGCTTTGAAATTCGTAATAAAATTGGTTGCGTTACTATGGAAACGTATTAATGTTGAATTGTCAAGCTTGACGCATATACATTTAATTGTTGGTGTGTGAATACTGCTTCATTAGAATTATTGCCAAAGAAATCAAGAGAAAAGTACGAATAACTAACAACTGTAAGGAAATATCATTTCCTTACAGTAAGGAAATTAATATTTCCTAACAGTTATTTTCCGTTGCCTACCAACCACTAAGTGTAGGGAAATATTGACTTTTTCTTTCAAAAATGTCAATATTTCCGAACTATTTTCGGAAAAAAGTATTTTCAACAACCCAATTTTATAAAGTCAGTTTAAGGGCCGATATTTCAAAGTGACCTTAAGGTACAGAATGACATAAGTCATACTTAACACAAGTTTGACAGTATATATTAAAGTTCTTTTAACTCTCTTCCACTTAACGCGTCAGTGATCCTCAAATTAATTTAAAACATTGTTTTTTGAGTTTTACCATAACATTAAGGCTACCTTAGCTGACGTCTAACTTAAGATACTTCAAATATCGGCCCTAAGTGGTGAAGATATCTTGTAAATTGTCACGAGGAACTGTGATCTACTCTTCGTTTATTTGGTATAAACCAACTTTATGAACTTGGGCTCAAAGAATAAAACGATGGTTGCCAAATTTTTTTAAAATGTCACTTTTAAATGGCATCATCTCATTTTTTAAAAATACGTTCAAACGTTAATATCTCAAGAAAGTTATAGGAAACAAACTTCATTTGGTTTGAATATAATTTGCTATTTGATAAAAAATAAGGGGTCAAAAACGATGTTTCACAAAAAGTATCACAGTGCTGTGAAAACCACATTCTTCTATCTTTAGAGATACCCCGTAAAACCATCAAAAAAATGGACAGCCTGTACATTAAAAAAATATTATAGTGTAAACTTTAGATAACTACACTATTGTACAATGGCAAACTAAAGTCCACCTAGATGTAGAGTATTACAATCAATAACATGCCACTGATAAGGGTAACTACACAGGCTTGTTTATTTAGTGTTAATTAGCAAAAAATTAATTTTGTTTCCAGTCAAATATTTAAAATTTGCCATGAAACATAAATTTCTTAAACTCAAGCAAGGCTAAAAACAAATTTAAGGAATATAATCCAATCATTTCACTTCTTTATATATGTGATTTTAATGTTAGGGTTTGTTCGGGTGTTCGACCATCCCTACAAAGCAATTACCCCTCTGAACCCTCAGTTTTGTGCTTCTCTGTAATGGATCTTATTTATCGAATTCTTTGCCTCAACAGCACGAATTAATTTTGACCATAAATCAAAAATGAGTTATTAATAAACATTTATTATTACTTGTCTGGTTAATAGTGTGTTATACCCTACTCATCTCTGTAATTCACTCAAGTGTGTAAAACTATGTTATTTTATGTTTAATAATAATCAACATTATTTTCAATAGGCAACACTTTTAATTTTATTATCAGTGATTAGTAAAAGCAGTTTCAAAAATTCACACAAATAGCAGAAAACCTTATATCTACCCACTGCATAATTACCTGGAATTCTGTACTTACTCATTTCACGAACATGTAAAATGAGTCTTGCGACGAAACTCAAATATTCTTCCTTATTCTTGGCCTTTTGGAAGACATGATTTTCCATTTCGATGCTGTTTCTCGATGTATTCATTCCAGATTGACGAATGGCTTCTTCACTATATGACGAGCAAAAATAATAAATATAAATATTTTGTTGTTGTTAAACCTGAAATCAGGCAACACTCCTATTCTATTCTTTCCTTGGCTGAAACTAAAGGTAGATTTCATAGGCTCCTCGATTGTCTTACTATGCCAATCTTCAATAAAGAGCTTTTCAAAGATTCTAATTTTGTTTTACCACTTGTTTTATTTTAGTGAGTAAAGATCATTTAAAGTATAAAAAAGTACAAATTGGAGTCACACAAGGCTCCACGCTTGGGCCCAACACCCACTTCAATAAGATGCTTTTATTTGCCTGCATAAGGTTTAATTAACAAAATTGTTACTGGTCAGAATTATGTCAAATCATAATGTTACAGAACAGATTGCTAAATATTTGTTTGGTCCAGGGTGCTGTTTCATCTTTAGGTTCTGGACACGATATTTTATATAAACAATTAAATGACTTATCTCCTGTATATGCTGCATAGCTAGTACATGGGGAATCAAAAATACAGTTAGCTTAAAATTCTTGAGTCAATCACTTACATTTTGGCCACAACATTTTGCCTAAATGCATGGGTTCGCCAGGAATCGTCGGCCATTGTATAATAAATTGTTGAATTGTTTACTTTACTTCCTTTGGCTTCTAAGCTTCCCGTTCACACAAGTGCCGCGTGCAATAAAAACTAGAAGTTATTTAGAAAATAATGTTTGTCAGGAAGAACATTCGCGCATGGAAATTCTTCCTTTCAATAATTATTGTGGCCAAACAAAAAACATGAACTTTTTGACATTGACAATTTGACAATAAAGAATATACGAGTGTGCTGCTCTCTATCAACCTGATGCGGCCAAATCGAATACCAAAATTATGGTAGACCATCATTACAGGTTTCTATCGTCTGCTTCGACTTACTGACGGTAGATGGTGCAAGCATTAAGTTACTTTAAAGCTTATAGTAGCGACGAGCATAATAAATTGGCCAGAGCAAAGAGAATTATCGGTCGCCAAGTCACAATTTAGGAGGCAGACAGAGTTAATAGAAACGTACGACTTTTTTAATCATAATTTACTTTCTTTCAAGACCACAAGTTTATTATTGACAATTACTATTGTTAATTTGCATCTTTTTTTCGTCTTCAATCTTCTGTTTTAGTTTCATCATTTCCAAATTGTATTTGGCCAATTCGGAAACCGATAAGACTTTACGCAATTTTGGCGGGCGTTTATTTAAAATTTCAGTCACCTACAATAAATTATTTTAAAATTAGTTTATAAAACCTGTACCTATAGCTGAAGACTTACTCGATTTTGCAGCCATGAATCTTGGATGCAGACTAAAAAGAAATAAAACGTGTGATTAATAGTGAATAGCACATCAAAACAATTGCAGGCAAAGTTATTGATTAATAAGATATCTTACCCATACGACGAATTTCCAAAATAAGTTTGGCAACATATCCCAAATACTGCACCTTAGTCGTCGCTTTTTCATAAATAAACTTTTCTACATTTTCGCCTGGATTAATTTCTTTCAATCTATATTCCCTCAATTCTTTATTTCTACAAGATAAAAACAATGAAGCACATGGCGGTAGGGATTATTTTGCATTTGTATAATTATACTGCATGACTAGTGAAATTTGTCATTTCTTCATAGATTTAATAAGCCAATACGTTATTACTTACAGTTTATCTATCACGCTTTTACGAAATTTTTCTGTTCTCCACGACTCTGACATTTTTCCATTGACACTTATTGATTTTTAAAACCACAATAGACCGGTCAAAAATGATTTTTATTATTATACCAGACACTTTATAACGGGTACAGCTCGACAAGCGAGTCTATAGCTACGAGGTATCGGGAAAGCAATATCTTTAAAAACATGGCCGAGTCATGGACGTGCTATTATTATCTTAATAATGTAATAATATATATTTTTTCATGGCATGAATATACTTGTATCACCAGTGCAATATATTAGGCCTTTACTTATAATTTTTCGATTATTTTGGCATTTTCGCCAATAAAATTCATTTAATTTCAACATGCACGACAAAGCTGTTGTAGCAACTTTTTTAAGGTTGGAACCACTATAATTTCCAAATAAAACTTTGTATTGTTCTCCTAACAATGCCGAAGCCTTCGATTTTTTCGACAGCAGAGAGAAAAGTAATACCCTGCCGCGTTAGTCAAACCGGTATATATGGTATTTTTCGTGTTAAATTGATGGTTTGGGGCGTCATGACCCCCCTGGATCCGCGCTTGACCCACGCTTACTCCCGTATACATTGCAACCCTTTCTAGCTTTCGCTTAAGTGGCAATTTAAATGTATTAATTTGTGATTCCTCTTCACACACCCTGTACACATTGGCAATCACTTCACGGGTTCATTCATTATCACAGTTTTAAAACAACGAACACTTTTAAAAAACACAATTCCTATCACTACGCAACTGGATGAAGCATATTGGACATCGCCGAAACAATGGGCGTGTCACCAGACTCGTGTCGTCATCCGCTGTCTGGGATATAACCTATCAAATTAGCTATAGCCACCGGTTACCCATGGTAACCGTTGATATTGCACCATGTTGCCCTATTTTTAGATTAGAAGTTTTAGTAAAAAAATATTGTATTTTGCATTTAAATAATAAAATAAATAATATGAAAAGTTTTAAGAACATTGAAACTATAATAGAATATTAGTTTTCTTATATATTTATGACAATTTACTTTAAATGGGTAAATTTAATTTCAGGGTTTACTTGGTAACATGTTATTAAATTAAAATTTAATATATGTGACAACATTGTTAACCCAAGAAATTTTCTCGCCCGCATTCCTTTTGTAGCTACAGATAAAGTTGTCGACCTGTATAGGCCCGGTGTATACAGTAGTACAGTGATGTATTAAGGAATTTATTTCGGGAGGGTTCAGCCATTATTCGGAAAACTGACAAAGCGCCGCGGATGAAAATTATCAGAGCCACGCCAACAATTCTTCAAGAATTCAATCATTCTTTTTTTTAGGAAGAGGTAAAGGGAACCTTAAGTCTGCTCCATAGTTTAATAAATAAAATATACATTTTTAATTTCATACATGTTTCGAATAAACTATTTTAAGAAGGTTAAATTTTGATTTTAGTAACATTTCAAAAAAACTAAAAAAATGAAGGGGGAAGAAAAAATATGTAGATTATCGTACTTTGCAGCAGAAAAATAATAACACTCCACTGAGATGAACTACTAACAAAAAAAATTAAGGTTCTGCGGGTGGGTTTCTTCCCCCTACCCCCCCCCCCCCCCCCCCATGTTTGGATTAAATTGGGTTGCTTGAATATTCCTTTTTCACTTTTTTGTTGATACTCCTAGCTGGCTCTTTAATTTTGAAAGTAGAAAAAAAAAGAAAATGAAGTAACATAACTTTCAAAAAAATTAAGAAGTACCTAATTTACATTTTTAAGTTTCTTTTTTTGTTTGAAAGAATACAAATATGGAATTCAGATCGGATTTAAATTGCAAAATCATGTTCCCTTGCCATCTCCAACACTTCTTTATAATGGAAAATTGGATTTTATTTAATTTTTTTTTGGGGATAGTTTTCATATTTATTCATATTTAACACAAAAAAAGGTTTTCATCTTGTCCCTACAATGCTACAAAATAAAGTTAACGGTACCTACTAATGTAGAAAAATTAATATTGCGCTGCAAACATTGGAAATATTTGGCAGTAAGGAGTTTTAAATTTACAGAGTACGGCTAACGTTCTATGTGGGATAATTTGTAGCGATATTATTGAATTTTAACTTTATTTTTGCATGACATGACATGATAAAAGTAATCAAAGAAAAAAATAAATTTCACAAAAAATGGAAAATTTACAGAAACGTTTACGATTTTAATACGTTCAAGATTCTAAGAAGTAGATCTAAACATCTGATAAGACAGGAGTGATATTCCAGGTAATCCTAAAAAATTTTTTAAAATTGTGTCTGTAAATAGGCGAAATTCAGGTGTACCGTCTGTTATGAAACTCGAAAATGAAGAAGTATCTAACGCTCGAGATATCAGTAATTTATTTGGAACTTACTTTAAAAGTGTATTTGAAGACTCGGATAATGGTCAATATAATAATCAATATAAAAATTGTAATCAAAATCAACTTACTGTCATTCAGCTTCAACTGAATGACGTAATGACTGGTATTAGAGGGTTGGATCCAAGAAAGGGTGCAGGACATGATGGTATTCCCGCAGTATTTGTAAAAAACTGTGAACGGGGACTCGCAACACCTCTACTTCTTTTGTACAATCAATCATTAATTGAGGGCACTTTTCCGGATATCTGGAGATCGTCCACTGTAATTCCCATTTTCAAGGGCGGTCAGAAAAATATTATTTCCAACTATAGACCAATAAATAAAATATGTGTTTTTGCGAAACTTCTCGAAAAATTGGTCTATAAATACCTTTTCCAATTAGTCAGAGGACAAACTATTTTGGAGCAATGTGGATTCTTTTCAGGAAGATCAATCGGGATTAATCTTTTAACATACACAGAAGATATTAAAGTAAATCTTGATAAACGCATTCAAATAGATTCAATCTACACCGATTTCAGTAAGGCGTTTGATAAAGTTAATCATTAAATTATTTTGAATAAACTTAGAGCCGTCGGGGTAGATGGTCCTTTTTTGACTTGGATTCATTCTTATCTCAGAAACCGCAAATTTAATGTTCTCATAAATGGGTTTACTTCTATCACATTCTCTGCCACATCAGGTGTTCCGCCGGGTTCCCATCTGGGACCATTAATATTCATTATATATATTAACGATATCAATAAATGTTTTCTTAATTGTAAATTCTTACTGTATGCGGATGATCTCAAATTATATAGACAAATTAGAACTCTGCTTGATTGTGTGCTTATATTTAAGAAGATCTGACTCGCCTTGAAAACTATTGTAAGCGCAATAGCTTATTTCCTAATATAAAAAAATGCTGTATAATCTCTTTTACTAGGAATCGTGATCCTATAACATTTACCTATTTGATCAGTAATTCTGAGCTGAATCGAGTTACTGAAGTGAAGGATTTGGGAGTAATTTTTGACAGTAAGCTGATCTTTGATAAGCACATTAATTCGGTAGTTTGTAAGACCTTTCGAATGTTAGGTTTTATTAATAGGCAAGCAAGATATTTCAAGGATCCAAAATCATATTTAACTTTATATTATGCTTTTGTGCATAGCAGATTGAATTTTGCTTCGATTATCTGGAATCCTTTCTATTCAGTTTATATTAATAGATTAGAATCAGTACAGAATAAATTTTTAAGGACTCTTTCAGTCAAAGCAAACCTTGATAACTATCATCGTAGTTTTATAAGAATTCATTTTGGAATTATGACTTTAGAAAATAGAAGGAAATTGTCCGAAGCTATGTTCTTGTGTAAAATTCTTGATAATAAGGTGGATTCACCTAATTTATTGGGTAAGGTTGCTTTTAATGTTTCTCCTCGTCAATTCAGATCTGGCACTCTCTTCAGTATACCCTTTAGATATACAAATAATGCTCAATATTCCCCTTTATGTAGGATGATGAGATTATCAAACTTTTTTATTCCAATCTTGATGTTGATTTTTTTAGTATGTCTCAAGCCGTGATGAGGAAAACATTGAAGATATATTTATTGGAATGATTGTTTAGGGTTTTTGTTTTCTCTTATGTACTATCGAACTAAACAAATTGCAGTTTTTTTTTTATATAAATTATGTCTTAAAATCTATTAATTTAATATATCTTAATTAGCCATATAATATATTAAGTGGATACTGTATTGGGCTTCGCCTGTTTGTTATCCTGAATAAATAAAATAAAATAAAATAAAATAAAAGACGCCACGACTTATACCATTAAAATCCACCGAATGCAAATTCGCTTACCGGCCGTCGAGCGTTGAACCCACGAAGTCACCATCAGATCCATTGAAAAAAAAATAGTATAGAAAAATCATATATTACAATATAGCACTATAGTTCTCATACAACTAATATAAAATCATTTATTATTTCAATTTAATCATCAAACATACGACCTGCAAAAAATTGGCGCTTCCATTCAAGAAGCTAACCTCTTAATGTAATTTGAATTAATTCTCTCGCATACCTTATTGTTGATGTGAAGAATATAGCTATTTTTTTTCGCAAATCCTTTATCGCACAATTGGCATTTTAACCTGTGACTGTTCATGTGAAACTGGAATTTTCTAGCCGTAAAAAATTTTTCCCCGCAAATTTTACATTCCCTTGCTTCGTGCCGTCTCATATGTCTGTTCATCATGCCATGTTGTAAAATTTCGCCGCATTTCCGACACTCGTTCGGTAGAAAATCGTCGAACACGTGATCTTCGGGTAGTGGCTTGCAGTCGTGCTTTCGCAGATCGTCGTTCTGGAATATTATAAAGCATTTCTGACACCGGAACTCGGCAATGTGTAGCCAAACGTGTGAAGTTAACCTACAAATTTATTTTTATATAACGGGGGTTATACAAAGCAGCTACTTACAGCTCGACAAGCGAGTCTATAGCTACGCGGTATCGGTAAGGGGGAAGCAATATCTTTTAAAACATGGCCGAGTCATGGGCGTGCTATTATTATCTTAATAATGTAATAATATATATTTTTTCATGGCATGAAGATATCACCAGTGCAATATATTAGGCCTTTCCATTATAATTTTTCGCTTATTTTGGCATTTTCGCCAATAAAATCCATTTGATTTCAACATGCACTTCAAAGTTTCACGGGGAAATGGAGAGTTTATGTCACTTCTCAGCTGTTGTAGCAACTTTTTTAAGGTTGAAACCACTTTTAGTTCCAAATAAAACTTTTGTATTGTTCTCCTAACAATGCCAAAGTCGAAGCCTTCCGATTTTTCCGACAGCAGAGAGACTGGCCCTTTTTTTGACAGGAGACAACAATTGATCCGGGTTATTTTCTTTCCTTTCGGTATCTTCTTTGTGAATGTTTTTTACTGCACCCTCGCTTACTCCCGTATACATTGCGACCCTTTCTAGCTTTCGCTTAAGTGGCAATTTAAATGTATTAATTTGTGATTCGTCTTCACACACTCTGTATACATCGGCAATCACTTCACGGGTTTGACTATGAAGGGTTTTACCAGGGTATATTCATTCATTATCACAGTTTTAAAACAAACCCTATCACTGCGCAACTGGATGAAGTATATTGGACATCGCCGAATAACCACGCCGACACAATAGGCGTGTCACCAGACGCGTGGCACATTCTCTGTCTGGGATATAAACTATCAAATTAGCTCTAGCCACCGGTGACCCATGGTTACCGTTGATTTTATTTATTTATTTATTTATTTATTTATTTACGTATACAACATTTACAAGTATGATAAAATTATACAGCTTAAACTAACCTAAGATTATTTTCTTAGCAGAGATTTTAAATTTATAAAGAGATATATTAAAAAAGTTCAGTCTATTATAATAATGGTTAACATTAGTAGCGATTCTATTTATTGGGCTGCTTAATAGATAATTGGTACGACAGTATGGCACGTGCAAAAGGGCGTGAGTACGGGTCTGATAACCAGGTACATGAATAGAAAAAGCCTGAAGACATTCAGGACTTCTAATAAAGTTATTAAATATTTTAAACAGAAAGCAGACATCATAGTACTCCCTCCTACAGGCAAGCGTAGTCAAGTTTAGGTAGGACATGGTCTGGTTGTTAGTAAAATTTGTCCCTGACTTATAAATTATATGACGGGCAAACCTTACAAATCTAGTTTGCACACTCTCAAGTCTATTTGTGTGGATTTGGTAGTATGGTGACCAAACTATAATCGAACATTCCAACACAGATCTCACAAGTGAAACGTACAGAGACTTTAAGGCATTAAGATTTTTGAAGTCCTTACACGACCTCTTAATGAATCCTAGCATCTTATTTGCTTTGCACACCACCTTCTCAAGGTGTTCTGCAAATGTTAACTGGGTGTCGAGGTATATACCGAGATCTTTAACCAACGAAACCTCCTTCAAGGGAATATTGTTAATAGAATATTGACAAGGAAAGGAGCTTTTTAACCTGCTGAATCTCATAAAGCAACATTTGTCAATATTGAGGGACATATCGTTAGACTGACACCAGGAAAAAATTGTATTAATATCTTGTTGCATAGTAATAATGTCTTTGAAGGAGGCTATGCGTTTAAACAGTTTCAGATCATCAGCAAACAATAAATGATATGATAACAATAAGTTAGCCAGATCATTGATAAATAGACAAAACAGAAGGGGTCCCAGATGGGACCCTTGGGGAACCCCAGAGGTAACTTTAAATGGCTGAGATAAATACCCATTGATTTTAACCTGCTGCTCCCTATCGGTCAAATAGGACTCTAACCAGGACAGCAACACTCCGGAAATTCCATAACCCGACAACTTAGACAGCAGGATCACGTGATTTACCTTATCGAAGGCCTTGCTGAAGTCCGTGTATATTGCATGAGTCTCAAAACCTTTATCAAAGGAGTCATATGATATATGATATTGCACCATGTTGCCCTATTTTTAGATTAGAAGTACTTTAATAAAAAAGTATTTTATTTTGCATTTAAATATTAAAATAAATAGTATGAAAAGAAAGTTTTAAGAACATTGAAACTAAAATAGAATATTAGTTTCTTACAGACTTATGACAATTTACGTTAAATGGTTATATTTAATTTTAGGGTTTACTTGGTAAAATGTTATTAAATTAAAATTTAATATATATGGCAACATTGTTAACCCAAGAAGTTTTCTTTTGCCCGCCTTCCTTTTGTAGCTACAGATAAAGTTGTCGACCTGTATATTTAAACCCGAAATTTGTACTTACAGTGCCCTATGTCCAAACTCCTTTCCGCACCGGCCACACTCGAATTTCTCATCGCTAGCGTGTTTAGTCCGGTGCACTATGAGAGTTTTCGCACTAGAAAAAGTCTTTCCACAAAAGTCACAAATGTGACACGACTTGTCGCCCTCATTCGAATTTTGTCTGCGCATTAGAGCCTTGTGTTTGTACATATGCTGACGTAATCGGGTCGGATTCGGGAAAGACATGCCACACGTTGGACACAGAAATGACGTGTCTCGGTCGTGGGTGCTCATGTGCTCTTTAAGTAGAAACTGTTGAGTGAAACCTAAAAATAGAGAGCCTGATTAACTGAGGGAAAATTTTTTGAAATTATTTTTCTTTCATATGGCATTAAAAAGAAACAACAAAAATAACTTATCACAAAAAACACACCTTTCTTGCACACATCACATCTGAATTTTTTCCCGTTGTGCAACATCATGTGGTTCTTCAATGCCTGGTCCGAGCTAACTCTTTTTTGGCAAATTTTACAAACAGCAGGCTTTTCATCACCGTGTCTCAAAATGTGTTCTTTTATAACCTGTTTCGTAAACATCTTATGGCACTCCGGACATTCATAGATTCTGAGCCTTTTTGATTTTTCTGTGTATCTTTAATTAAAAATAAACTGTATCATAGTATAATAAATGAGAAGACACAAAATTGAACTGTATACCCATATAAATAAATAATAGTGTGTGTGTATGTGAACTAAAAATGTATGCTAGTCCATAATATTTATACAGGTTGTTATGGAAATGACGTATTATATTTAAATGGGTGACTCCTGGGGTGTCCTAGAGAAGAGCTACATATTTTTTTTTTAAATCGAACGTTTAAAAAGTGGGGTAATTAACCCCTAAACCCACACACAACTCCTCGGCACATTCATATATGAACATATTACATTGCCCAGCTGGGTAATAAACAGATGTTCAGGAACAATGTTGCCAAAATGTTTAAAAGTGTAAAACTTTAGTTTCTTATAAAAATAAATATTTAGCTTACTTAGAAAGTAAATCCAGGATGCGATTAAGGAATCCAGGGCACAGACACTTTCAGTTCTTTGTTCTATGGGAAAAACTTTATGCTCATCACGTGTCCTGATGATAGTGTGCAAGTGCATAATAAACTTATCACTAAACCCCAACACTAACACATAATTACACTTTGCAATAGAACAAGAGCACTTAATCATTTCGCAATAGAAATAATAATGGGCCATTAACCCTTTACTAAAGATAAAATGAAACAATTATGTTAACAATTGACAGGAACAACCCTTTGAAATAATGGTCTAGTCCGTCTTCGGACCAGTCGCCGAACTTTCTTTCCGAGAAATCTCCGCTCTCTAGAGCCAGCGCGGTTGCCATTTCCGAGACTATAATTATACAGGAAAGTAATATTATAAAAGGAAATTCGGCAATTTATGATGTCGCTTATAAAACATCGAAAGTAGCAACGCTGTATTTTTAAATATTAGCCCGATTGTCCACAATCGGCTGTTAAGCAGCATTAAGCAGGCGACTAATGAAACTAGAAAATGTAAAGGAATAACTTTAATTAAGAATGAAAACAAACTTGTTTATGACAATCGGGAAATTGCTGATATATTCTTGGAATATTTTGGTAATATTGGCAAAAACTTGGCAAATAAAATTAAAAAAAATAACTATAGGTTTTTAAATAAGCGTATCTCAAATTCTTTGTTTTTTAATCCAATAACTGAAAATGAATTAATTTCTGCTATTAATTCCTTGAAAACCAAAGCATCACCTGGTGACGACAATATTTCGGCTAAACTATTAAAAGATAATCATATTTACCTCCTAAAACCACTCTTACATCTAATAAATTTAATATTTGAAAAAGGTACATATCCCGAAATCCTAAAAAAGGCTGTTATTGTTCCTATTTACAAAACTGGAGATAGGTTAAACAAAGAAAATTATCGACCGATTGCTATGACTAGCTCAGTTAGCCGTCTATTTGAAAAGTGTATAAAACTAAGGTTAGACAGCTTTTTGAACACTAACAATATTTTATCCAAGTCTCAGTATGGGTTTCTGTCAGGAGTAAGCAATGAGGAAGCTATGGTGCACGTCACCGATTATGTATTGCAAAATTATAATAACAAATTCAAAACATTGGGTATATTTGTGGATTTGGCCCGTGCGTTCGATACTGTGGCACACGAAATTTTACTAAAAAAACTTGAAGATATTGGAGTAAGAGGTCTTGCGCATAGCCTGTTTGAGTCTTATTTAAAAAATAGAACCCAGCGAATAAGAATAAATGATTCATTGAGCAAAACGGGTACGGTGGAATTTGGGGTGCCGCAGGGTACCGTACTGGGTCCCACACTTTTTTCCTTGTATATTAATGATCTCTTTTCTGTTCTGCCAAATGAAAATAGTGAATGTGTGTGCTATGCTGATGATACAGTAATTTTAGTTAGAGGCAAATCCTGGCCAGAGACATTTCAGAGGGCAGAGGATCACATCTCCAAGGTACGTTTGTGGATGGATCAGAATCTTCTGACAATGAATGTAAACAAAACTGTTCATATGGCCTTTTCTATGAATAACCCAGGAGGTGTGATCCATCCTGAACTTAGGGTGCATAATTTTGAATGTGTTATGGATATGTCAGTGTGCAGATGTGAAGAGACAATATTAGCAAAAGATAGTGTAAAATACCTGGGGGTATTCATTGACAAGAATCTAAGGTATGAAACTCATGTTAACTATATTACCAAAAAAATTCGTAAAACTGTACATAAATTTTACCAACTTAGAGAATTTTTATCTTTAAAACTCTTAAAAATGACGTACCAGGCCTTAATTGAATCAGTTTTGATGTACGGTTTGAGTGTTTGGGGTAGTGCTTGTTGTAGCATCCTTCACCGTTTAAATATTACTCAAAAATATATAATAAAGATATTCATGAACAGAAACAGGAGGTATCCATCAGATTTATTATTTAAAGAAGCTGACCTGCTACCGGTAAGGCAATTGTATGTTAAGGGTACTCTTAGGTTTATGAAAAAGTGTAATAAATACAAAAGTAGGATTATGCACAGTGTTCACACCAGATCTGTAGATAGTGGGTGCCTATTCGTTCCTCTGGCATCATATACAGCCTCGCAGAGGCACATTAGGTATGTCGGCCCCAAATTATTCAATATGTTACCTTTAAATTTGAAGTCTGTTGTAAATTTACGTACTTTCTTGCTTGGAATCTCGAAATGGATAAAGATAAATTATCAGCAAATAACCTATAGGGTGCCTTTATTGAATGAATACTAGAGGGTGTTTTGAAATATCCATTTAATATTAACAATAATGTTTAATAAATCATTTTAACATTGGTAATATTTTCTTTAGTCTAGTTTAGACTGTACTGCATAAATAGTTTTAGCATATGTTATCTTTATTCTTTTTATTTTATTTTAAAAGGGAAAAGTTATTCATAACCTGAAATCTAGACAAGCTGCTTGTAGCTTTTGGATTTCAAACAGGAATATTTGTTCAGAAATGTAATAGACTTCCTAAGAAATAAATAAACTTGATCGTACCGAAACTTGATCGTTTAAAGAAGCAGGCCGATATCGATCAAGAGAACCAACGTGCTATTTATTTTTAAAATTTTTAGATGTTAAATACATTATTTCCCAGACAATAAGGGTGCATTTTTGTCTACACAGTAGCACTTTAAAATACTAATTCAGATGAACGGTACTTAGATGTGTTGTGACGCGAAAACTAATGTGATTTTGTGATGCGAGTACTTGGTGTTTTTTATAAATTAAGTTGGTTTTAAATAAGTCCGAAAAGATAAATAAAATTGCATTTTTTTTCTAAAGGGTAAGTGACATTTATAAACTTTTAAGTTGTCCAGATCTGACAGGTGTCATTCGAATTGAACAAATGAGAACATACCTGATCATTTATAAACTCCGCGGCGGTTCGTTCGAGTCAGTTCAAGTTTATAAATCAGAGATTGTTTCCCAGCGAACTGAACGTAAAAGTTTATAATAATGTACCCTGAAAAATAAACAACTTGAAATCTGTCAAACGGTTATTGACTTTCTAAAGAGTTTACCCTGAACATATGACAACACTGTTCAAGATTCACTGCCATATGTTGCTGTGTTTAACTTCCGAACAGGGGCACCACGTGGTAATTTTTGGTTTGACATAAGGTCATGTACAGGGCATATTAAATTAAAGCACCATTTTTGGATATTTTTCTGCAATTTGTTTTCATCTCAGGAATTGCAGGTTTAAATATAATACGTCATTTCCATAACACCCTGTATTTGTATAACTTTGAATACGGTCATATTTATATTATTGTTAGCAAAACGTTCTTCTAGTGGCTCACGTACTGACAGTAAACAGTTTTAAAGACCATCAAATTGAGGAACTTCCACTATAACTAATAATTTGGAAGAAAAAATAAGACATGGTAATCAACTATATTAAACCAAACTTAGTTTGTACCTGTGTTTTTTAATTCCTGCTGGGTTATTTTTTGATATTAGCATACCGCAATAAGAACATTGCCACTGGTTCCTTTCTTTCAGTTCTTTAATACTCAGCCAATTCGTTATGTCTTCCTTAGCAGTTTCTAATGGTACTTTCTCAGATTCATCCCTTAATTTATCCCCATTTTCATCCAAGCAAATAATGTGCTCAGGTTCCATAATAACTTCTACGTCATCACTATTTACATCTAATTCAGTAACATCTACCTCTAATTTTTTAACATATGGTTCTGATTTAACAACATCGGCTTTTAAATCAGTACTATCGGGCTGTACCGGTTTATTGATGTTTGGCACCATTGATTCAATACTGTTTTCATGATCTGTTTCGTTATCATCAATATCAACCAAATTTACATCTTCAATACTAACAAAAACAATGTGTTCACTGGTTTCTAAAGAATTGTCTGGTGTAGCTTCAGGTTTAAGCTCATCAATTTGTGCGTGTGTATTTATTTTAGCTTGTTTCTTACAAAGTTCTTCATATGACTTAGCAGCTGCTATTTTAAATGTATAAAATGAAATTATTGTGTTAATACACTCCAAACACATATACTTTAACTCCTGTCCAGATAACTGAAAAATAGAAAAATTCTATTCTAGAGCTTTCAATGTTAAAAATCTCTTTCAAGGTAGGTAAATTTGGAAAAAAACCTTGTGGTAATTTTATGTTATTATTGCACCAAAAATTATATTTTAAAGAAGAATGTACTATTAAGCTTTTCTAAAAAAATGTTACAAAACAAAAAATAAATAATTTCTGAAAATATGGTAATTCTTTGGATGGACCTAACATAACAGTAAATTATAGTTTAGAAAATAAACTGTTGCCTTGTTTGTTGCTGACCAACTACTTCTTCATACAATATAATTTTTTTTATAAATTACCTTAAAGTCCATACAAGAATGAAGAATTTTAATAAATTCGGTGTCTTCGAAGGTTAAAATTAAAACATCTTCGCATTCTCCGAGTGTAGAACATGTTATACAAATATTATTTTCCACGATTTCCATAGGCGATTCTAATGTGGTCGAATCAGTTGGATCCATTTTCTTCTGCTTGGTCATTTCTGTATATCTATTTAATAATTTTAAAATAGAGTTTTGGCCTTAACGATAATATATTTTCACTAAATTTAAAAAACTACTGACGAGGAACAAAACCAAACAAATGCCATTAACGCTAGGGATGCACGATACGATACGATCTTTTGGAGTATCGATACTTTAACCTTCGATACTCGATATTTTGTATCGATCTTTTCAATGCGATACATTTCCTGTATCGATACATTTTGGTGTGTATCGATACCATACGATCCATACCTTTAACTTTCCATAATGTAAGAGCGTCAGCTAGTGTCCACTAGCGGAATTTCTTTTCTCGTCATACGATTATGACCGTTGCGCGCAGATTAGATTACTGCTTCACTGCCCTCATTGTACTAATTCTTGCAGGAAGATGGCACTGATGGAATGATGCTTTACTCGACAAGTAACATTTCCTGGAATTCCCCGGGCTGGATTTTAAGAATTTCTTACTTTCTTTTTCATGACATATCATAATATCTAGACGCATAATAAAGTTTCGATGTTTAGTATTTGCGTTTAACATATTATTTAAATTTAAATCGATTTTCAAATTTAATTGTCATGCCACCTGTAAGAAGCAATGTTTGGAATGTGTTTATTAAAACAAGTTCGGGCGGAAAATGTAAATTGTGCCAGTGTGATGTAAAAACCGCTGGAAATACTACAAATTTAAAAAAACATTTAAAGAGAAGGCATCCAAGTTTTTCTAATACCCAAGAGGGTGAACAAAGAGATTCAGATGGCTCTTCGAAGAAAAATAAGGTAAATGTTTTATAATGTTATTATTATAGTGCTTGAAATTTTTTGGGAATCTTATATGCTTTTTATTTTATTTGTCATTATTTTAATAAGCTGTTATTTTATTTTAACAAGTAGTAATAAAAAAACTATTTTTTTATAGCTTAATTTATATGATTTTTAGCCTATCAACGATATATTGGGGAATGAGATTGTCACTGTTTATGATTCCCAATCATTTGCTTCCACTTCGACAGCGTCTATAGTTTCCTTGGATTCGGAATCGAATAACGAACAAACAATGCCTTCAACCTCTTCAGACAGTACATGCCAAAACTTCAAATTATTCCCAACATCGTCACGCCAGTCCTCAATTACTGAAGCCTTTTCAACCATAAAATCATTTTCAGGTAAATGTTTACATTTCTATTTACCATCTCTATTTTATTAAGTAATTACGTATAATTTTAACTTTAATAGTTACCGTTATTTTTTTTTTTGCAGATGGTGGTACAAAAGCCGGAAAAATTACGAATGCTATTACATTTATGATAGCAAAAGACAATATGCCGCTGAACACCACAGAAAAGGAAGGTTTTAAACACCTTATGAAAACAGTTGCTCCGCTATACCAAATACCTAGTCGAACAAAAATGACAAATCTTATTGATGAAAAATATGACTTACTGTCAGATAAGTTCAAGCATAAACTTAAAGAGTTATCTAGTCTTACACTAACAACGGACGTATGGACAGAGACGATGACAACAAAAAGTTTTTTAGGAGTGACGAGTCATTTTTTATTGAAAAACAAATTAACCTCGCTAACAATAGGAGTCTTTGAATTAGATCAACGACATAATTCCGAATATTTAGGAAAATGTCTTATTTCCATTTGTGAGGAGTGGAATATTAACCTTTCAAAAGTTACAGCTGTGGTTACGGATAATGGCGCTAACATCGTAAAGGCTGTTTCCGATGTATTTGGAAAAAATAAGCACCTTCCCTGTTTTGCTCACACTTTGGATCTCGTGGCTTCAAAAATTACAGACGACATAGAGTCCATAAAAAATATTATAGATAAAGTTAAATCCATTGTCACCTATTTCAAACAAAGTGTGGTGGTAGCCGATGAACTAAGGAAAGCCCAGCCAGCCGATAATATTTTAAAGTTAATTCAATCGGTACCAACCAGATGGAATTCTAAGTTCTATATGCTGGAACGATTTAGTCAATTATATGAATATATAGCACCCATTTTATTGAAAAATCCGAAGTCACCAGCTATGCTAGACGCATCTGACTTAGCAACAATAAACGAAGTTATAACCGTTTTATCACCGATTGAAGCAGTTTCCCGAGAAATGTGTGGGGAAAATTATTTAACGTCCAGTAAAGTAATACCTGTAGTTGACTGCCTATCAAAGAAAATCAATAAGTTGACCCCTACAACTAAAGAAGTATTAACTCTAAAGACAACAACTTTAAATGAAATTTCAAAACGTTTCGGAGCTATAGAACAGAATAAACTATTAGCGGTTTCAACAATTTTAGACCCTCGTTTCAAACGATTACATTTTAATAATCCAATCCATTGTTCCAGTGCCGTTACCTTTATTAATCAATCCATTCAGTTACAGAAGCAGCAAAACAGCGAGAACCTACCACAGAATCAACCTATTAGAATTAAAAACCCTGACAGTATATGGGCTTACCATGACGAATTGGCGAATAAATATAATTATGCAGAAAATCAAGACGATACCAGGGGCGACGTTGACTTTAACTTAAAAATGTATTTGAATAGCCCAACAATACCTCTTACCTTGGATCCATGTGTTTACTGGGACACGATACAGTCCCAATCACTAAGAGAACTAGCAACAAAATATTTATCAATTGTTGGAACATCGGTTCCCTCTGAAAGACTTTTTTCCAAAGCCGGCAGCATTATTACCCAAAGTCGCAATCGTCTTGGTGGAAAAAGGTTATCAAAGTTGTTATTTTTAAATTCTTTAAATGTTGAGGATTGGAATTTGTAATACCCACTATTATATTATGCAGTTATTTTAGTTTAGTACACCTTCTATTTATTTGTTATTTATTTTATGTTTCTATTTGGGTTATGTTAGTGGGTTGGTGTTTAGTAGATAAATATTTTTTTTATAATATAAAATTTTAAAAAACTAATTTTTTTGTGAACATTTGACATTTTTTTTTGTTATTTGGTAACTCTGGAATCCGGATCGAAAATGTATCGATATTTCAAGTATCGATCTTTCCCGAAACGATTTTTGGTGTATCGATCCTTCTTGTTCCGATCCGGATCGATCCGGAGTATCGATATTTTTTAGTGGATCGTGCATCCCTAATTAACGCCATACTTATTTTTGATTCATTCGAACTATTCCTATTTGAACGAACTAAAACGGACACAACATTCGAACTACTAACCACCACCGAGAAGAAGTAGGCCTGCTTCGTGAATTTAGCCCTAAACAAAGTCAAAAGTGTAAACATATGTCAAATTTTGAGGTTATATACGTGGAAGTTTTCGATTTTTCCGAATAAATTATTAAAAACTTTGACTAGAAAGCAAAGATTAACAAAGAACATGGCACCACATAGAAGAAATATCGACGATGTACTTGCTCGAATAAATTTCCCACTTTTTACCCTTCAAATGCTCACAAATAGGCATGTTTTAGTTGGTGGCGGAGGGGGCCCTTCTAAGACTGGTGTTGCTAATGGATTTGTAAGTCATTTTTATATCAAAGTGAACACGTAATGGCGATCCCTTTATTGTTTATAATACATTATATGATTTGTTTTGAAGGAAATATTTGAATTATCACATGACGGTAAAATATTTCACGTGGAAGAAGTCACAAGGCATGAGACAGGTCCAAATGTTATAATGAACTGCTCAGTATCAACATCGGTTGATGGAAAGCATACTTACTTAGTTGCTGGGCAAGAAAGCCACTGTCAGCTGTATAATATTAATACAGAATTTGGTAAGTTCAGCTACCTAATTATTATAGGTACTGAATTCACATTAGTAAATTATGAGGATAACAACAAGTTTAATTATGGTGTACAACTCCTTAGAAGTATTGTGATATTAGTGACCTTTTCCGAGGGCCTCATTTTACAACTGCTATCAATTGATGACATAATTTTTGTGATGGAGTATAGTTGGAGTCAAGTATAGTTTTATTTTTTTTAGTCACTCAAGAAAATGGTAACATAGAAACAATAGGAAACAACCACACAGAAGACTCAAAATTAAGAAATAGAAAGTCAAAAGCCAAAGAAAAAATCGACAATAATAAAAATCTTAAAAAGAGACTCAAATTTGTTCTTAGGCCTTCAGATAGTGTACAGACTGATCATAATGGTGAAGAACCTTTGTGCAGAATTGTACGAGTGCATCCTAATGGAAGACTTATGGCTACTGGTAAGAAAAAAAATCTATTGCCCATGTAAATTAAAAAAAATTGTGATTTTTTTTTGTTTCAAATAAATGTTTAATGGGGATTTTATTTTATTTTGTTTTATTATTGATATTCATTAGACGTTTTTTTGAGTTTCTTGGTGTATTCGCCACTACTTCCATTTTCTAGTATAATTTTTGTGTCTCTCTGTATGAGTGCGACAAGTCTTTTAGTTAGCTTACATTTGACTTTGTATTCTTATAGGTGGAACTGATGGAGACATTCAAATGTGGAAGTTCCCTAGTCTCCAACCTTTAGTCAGATTAAAAGCTCATAGTAAAGAAATAGATGACATAGATTTCAGTCCTCATGGAAATTATTTAGTTACTGTAGCAAAAGATGGTTTAGCAGTTCTGTGGGACGTTGTTACGCAAAAAGAAATCAAGAGGTTAACTTGGAAACAGCCGCAGGGATCCAGATATTTGTATAAAAGATGCAGGTAAATCAAAACTTTTGTGCTGGGATCAAATGGACTAATGGAGATTGTGTAAATCTTATCGTCTTCCCACAATTTTTCCAATTTATTTTATTTCCTAGATTTGGAATCGTAGAAGGTGAAAAAAATAGATCTGCTCTCTATATGCTGGCCAATCCAACAGGGGTTGCTAGGAAACAAAAGTCCTATTTGCAGCAATGGCTGCCAGAGGAAGGTACAGTGATTTTTGTTCTTTCAATGTTTGTAGAATTGTGTAAATCCGAGTTCACTATAAATCATTTGATTTTTTTTTTGTTATATCAAAAAATAAAATCTGTAATGGCATTTATTTTGAATGAAGCAGCTCACGCATTGTCCTCCCTTTTATATTACATTGTGCACACAGTTTTCTATACTATTTTTACAGAGAAACATGTGCGAGAACAAGAAACAACACCGACTGCCCTAAGAATAGTTAAAAAACCATAAATTTTTCATAAAGTGTTTTATTTTTTTAATAAAAAATCGTGATATTTTCCGATACTGGTTTAAATATAAATTTATTGTCTTTCATTGTAGGTATTATTAGAAAAGTAGCCGAGTTTAATGAAAGTGTGTCCGCCTTAGCAGTTCGAGATGACGGGCGATTTATAGCTGTAGGAACTATGTTTAGTGGGTCAGTGTCATTGTATGTGGCATTTAGTTTACAAGTAAGTTCCACAATATTCAATCTAGAATGTACCGGGTAATGCATCGTTAAGTTCAACATAGGAGATTGCATGTAATTTTTGAGGTGGCTGAATATTTGCATCCCAGTAGATTTTATAGAATAACTGCATTGCAACTTTTCGAAGAGGCCGACATGGTAAACCCATGTGCCGAGTTTGAATACATTTTAGTAAGCCAATCCAGAGCTATTCAATTAAACGTGATGGTAAAACCACGAAACTCTCATAGTTCAGGTAATACAGCAAACATCAGCAAATCGAATTTTGACATTGACAAAACAAAACTTAGTGTCGGTGACAATATTTTCATTATTCATTATGTTCAGCTTTACTTCAATTTTTGGCAATAGCGTCATAGAAATTATTTGCTAGCATTTGCTGTATTGAACTATGAGAGTTTCGTGGTTTTGCCATCCCATTTAATTGAACAGCTGAGGATTGGCTCACCAAAATCTATTCAAACTGAGCACATGGGTTTACCGTATTGGCCATTTCAAGAAGTTACAATGCAGTTTTTCTATAAAATGTACAGGGGAGCAAATATATAGCCACCACAAAAATTACATGGGATTTCCTATGTTCAACATAACCATGCATCACCTGGTATTTATGTGATAATAAAAACTTTGCATAAGAGTTAGCCATGAACATGTTGTTTGATCTTATGTGTAGTCATAACCATTTTTTTTTTAAATTAAGCAAACTTTTTGGGTGGGGGTCATGTATAAAATGGAAGAAACTAAAATGTCTCTCTAGTATACTCTCCATATCTCCATGGAGACGGCAGTGTGTTTAGTTCTGCATTGTTCAAAACCCTACGCCAGGGGTGGGCAACCTTTTGAGACAGAAGAGCCAAAAGTTATAATTTACACCATTTCTCCGTTTTTAAAGAGCCACTAACGGCCGCAATTTGATATCGAAAGAGACACAACTTGACATCGAAAGAGCCGCATGCGGCTCGCGAGCCGTAGGTTGCCGACCCCTGGTCACAGCCAAAGCACTGGTGAAGACACCAAATTGTCTTGCGTCGAAAACGAATTAAAACTTTAGAAACATCCGACGACGGCGTCATTCGAGAGCTTTCGACGGACTGACGACAGTAATGACGCGTGTCACGGGGGAGGGGTGCGGTGAAAAGCGAGTACAAGTGGTTGAGAGATAGAATCGGTGCCTAATCCTCGTTAATCGCTCTTTAGTTCCATACGCAAATATTATTTCTTTTATCGAAAAAAATAACATTTGCGTATGGAACTAAAGAGCCGCAGCTTCACATCAAAAGAGCCGCAGGTTGCCGACCCCTGCCCTACGCTAAAGAGCACGAAAAAAACGTTCGTTTTTGTGATCTGACACTGTTGGGTTAAATCTGACGCGACTTTATTGACAGTTGATTTACATTAATTTTCCTTCATTAGAGAGGAATGAAACATGATATTTTGACAGGCAATAAATCTGAAAACAAAATTTGAATTTCGTAATTTTAATTTTTAGCGCGTTTTAAACATAGTAGGGGCACATTCCATGTTTGTAACAGGCCTAGAATTTTTACCAGTTTCCAATCAAGAGAATCACACAGTGTGTAGTGTAGCAGAAGCTGCCGTCCTATCTATTTCAGTAGATAATCAAGTCTGTATACATACATTGCCATATAGAAGTAAGTAGTATAGGTACCTAATTTTTTTTATCCTCAGCAGTATTTTTCTAGTTAAAATTATTTTTTTTTTTAAATTCCTTTAAATTTTTTTTCTTTTTCAGAGTCAATTCCACTGTGGTTTGCGATAGTCATTTTAATGTTCACTCTATTTTTAACGTTTTTGTTTTGCTCTTACTTAGATATATAGATTAAATTATTTATTTTAAATATAATTGTTACTAGAAAAATGTTACAATTTTTTGTACAAAAAAATGTATTCCACGAGATTAAATGGATTTATCAAGAAAGGGATTTAATTCCAGTAATATAAAATAAATGGAAATATTATTATTGGAATCAATGAGTTTTTAATATACAGGGTGTTATTATATTTAAATGGGACCTTAATCGCCTTGGGTGTCATAGAGAGAATTTTGTTTGTAAACCAACCATTTAGAAACTTGGGTAAATAGCCCCAAAATCAGACCAAGTGCGGCGTACTCCATACGCGCACGTCTGGTCGGTGCCAAACTCAAACTTGAGATTAGAAGTTATAACGGGAAGTGATTTAAATATGCATAATGCACCTAATTTATACGATATTTTATAAAATTTAATAATAAATAGCCTAGGGGAGGTAAAAGAGGGGACGGGTCGTTATAACCTGGGAAGTGTGACCAGCTGGCACTGGACAAAGATTGCCACTGACGCAACGTGTTTTTCAACTCTCTTATTATTTGTTTCATGAACAATACTTTTTTTGATACCTTCTTTTTGGTTTTTGACCCAACACCTTAATCTTAACGTACCTATTATGTAATGTACAAGGTACAACAACATTAAAATGATCTATTTCCGCAGAACTAAAAAATTAAAATACCTTTCAGGCTCGATCACTTGTAAACTTTTTGGTAAATCAGGAAATAAAGTCGGCACAGCTTGATGTAAAAGGAAAATCTTGTCCCCGCTTAGGTAAAACCAACGGGCTTCAAAATGTTGCGAACAAAGCCTGTCATTTTGGGACGGACTCCAGTCTGCTGCTCTACGCATATTTTTGACCCAAAGATTACATATTTCGGGATATTTCATAGGGAACCTATGAACAAAAACACGATAGTATTATAATTTTATAGGCACAGTAGATTAAAATGTGGGCAATAGCCGATGCCACTGGTATTTGTCTCACATAAATGAGGCACATTGTTGGCCCAATGAGACTTCAATCAACAATAAAATAAAGCAAAAACTTATAAATGCAACGAACACCGGTTTTCATAGGACAATTTTATCAAAATCGTTGACATCATAACTTTTGGGATAATGGTATTCTTATTCTTGCAAATATGTAGGGTCTACCATTTGTTACCTGTGAAAGCTTATTCCTGGCTCTTTTCGCCCGCTATGACTTTTGCACCCATAAGCTGAACACATGACCATTTTGAACGGCGAACGCTTGGCAGTATTTGGCACCACAATCCAGAACAATGGCCGCCTCCCCCTCTTCTCTATCGAGTTTTGGTCACACGCATTGTTACCAGGTGAAAAAAATAGAAATCACCAGAAATGGATGTGAAAAATCACCAGATTTAAAAGTAGGTACATAATATTTGCAAAAAAGGATAAGCCTCGTAGCAAAAAAGGAATAAAGTATATTTTGATGAACAAGAAAAAGATAAAATGATGGCTAAAGTAAATTTTATGTCGTCCTGTTAAAAAAGTATGCAAATGAACTAAAAATCACCAGAAATCGACCTTTTTAAACAGTGTTTCATCAAACATAAAAAATTCCCAGAAATCGGACCTTCTTAAAAAGTGTTTTACCAATCACCAGATTGATTATTATAAAATCACCAGATCTGGTGAAATTTCACCAGTCCTTTGGCAACATTGACAATACGCGGTTAATATATCTATTGTTGGCAACATTTACAGAAAGACCTCCTCTGTGATTGGAACTTGTAACGTAACCTAGATGAAGAATTGACAGTTGACACTTGGTCTACAAATTATAAGCTCCGGGATTTTGGATTTTTGTCTAAAAATAAAAATTACTCTGTTTATGATTATTACGATTTCCTGCTTCTCTGAACAAATTATTCCGCTTCGCATTGAGTCAATTGAGTGTGTATGAAAAATGTTTGGACGAAAGAAACCTGAGAAGCCCAAAAGAGATCATTCTGGAAATTTAGCGCAGGTAAACAAAGACCTTTTTCCTGATAACTGTAACGGTTGATTCATCGCAAATCACAAGAGATTATTAATTTTATATTTGCATATATTTTGTACATAATTAGTTTGTTCCATAGTGAAATACAAAAGACAAATCTTTAATTACATAGGATATTATTGCTCCTTTCTTTATGAATAAATTTTCTAGTTTGGTCTCTTTGATATTCCCAAAGACTTTAATCCAATGGGCGAAGCTGAGGACTCTGATGGAGGTGACAGTGACTTAGAAGCTGAGTTAGCTGCTTTAGCAGGGGGAGGTGGAGCAAGGGGAGCAGCTGGACCGAAACCTAAAAAGGTAACGATATATTATTCACTCAAACATTATTGCGGTTTTATATGTATATTGACATATTAAGTACCTTGTACATCTATTATCAATAACTTAATATCTTATTATGCAGTGATCTAAAACTTAAAATTAAATAATCAGACATCATCCTTCCTATGAGTCATAGAGTATAATAAAAAAAACTAATTTTGATTTCCAAGTAATTTATTCATGTGGTTTTTTGAAATTAATAATTCAGTTACAAATTTGCAATAAGTTTTATATTCATATATGTATGTATGTGTAACTGAATAAATATTTTAATAAAAATGGTGCATTATACAGATCACTTATCAGACTTATTTGGTACCCATTTGACCCCTGGTTTTACTTAGGTATTAAAACAACCATTGCCACAACATGAATTGGATAAAATAGTGGCAGGCACGTTACATGATGATCCAATTGAAGATGAAGATGTTGACGAAAACGATCCGGATTTATTAAGTGAACTACAAGACATAGCAGGTATGGATCTAAAACAATAGATTGCTAAGAGATTAAATGTCAGTTTGTAAATCAAGTTGGCGACAAAGAAGAGTGTCCCAAAAATAGTCATAGAAACAAATATTATAGAAAATAATAGACTCTAAGTGTCTTTTGTTGCTCCTGTAAAATTTTATGTTGCTGACTTGAGCCTTTCTTTAAATTTAATTTTCTCGTAGTCAGTATTATATTTTTTTAGGTGATGATGATGAAGAACAAATATCTTCCACGGGTTCTGGTTCACCAAAGGATTTGTCTCCGCAGAAAAATTCATCCAGTGAAGTAGTAACTCTATTGACAAATCGTTTGAAGAATTATCAGATAGTGGAATCGGATGCCAATGAGGCGGGGGAAACCAGTAAAGCTAAACGATATGGGAGGGCTATCAAAACCATAAATGATTTACTCAAAAGGGCTAAGGCGGGAGTGTAAGTAATTGTAGAGATATACAGGGTCATTCACAGTGATGGGCCTATTAAAGGATCTCGGGAACTAAAAAAGATATTTGTTTCAAATATTGGTACTCACTATAAAAGATACTGATCTTTTTAATGAAGAAGACTGTGTCAAAGTACTTTACGCTTTTAGATTCTCCGCCAGATTCTAGACAGATTTCAAATATCATGTCATATACCTATGTCTAAGTGTGTTTAACATTTATGTCTTTCTGTGCAACTAGAGAGATGTTTTTTTGTGTCTGCAATCAATCAAACAAAACACAATTATTGTATTTTAGAGATATAGACATAAACGACGATACCATACCTCCAGAAATTAAAATCAAACCGAAGGAACCCGCCAGTGACGGTCAAGGTACACCAACTGACGCACCCGTAATGTCACCTTCCAGACCAGCCCCAGCTTTACCTCCTCGTCCTGGTGCAGCGCCTTTGCCAGATGTGGTGCAAGAGAATGTTACCGAAGCTAAGAAAGATATTGATGAGGAATTAGTGAATATGTTATTAGGTAAGATAAAATAACGATAATCGTAATGGCACATATAATGTAAAGCTTTTTTTTTCATTTGTATTGTTTTACAGGTCCGGCTGTATAGTGTTTGTTTCGTTTGTAGGAACAAAGCAAACTAATATTGTTCAGGGTGGCGAGGGAAAGCGAGGTAAGGGGCTGTATGTCAAGAATTGTACAGCTTCCAGAAAAAATTAATATATAGGAGTTGTCAAGAGAAATTGCTGGAAATTGTTTGCAAGTTTGTTGGACGGCCACTAGGGGGCGTACTATTAGTGTTATACCCCCTAGTGGTCGTCCTACAAACTTGCAATTGCTCTTTCCGAGCAACAGCCGCTTACCTCGCTTATTTGGCCACCCGTTTATGATCGATGTTTGTTTAACTCGATATTAATTATTGTCGAATTTCTCGATTTCAGGAAAACAGAAAGAATACAAAATAGCAGCGTTACAAGCCAAGAAATCTGGCGACACTGAAACTGCCCTTCAATTTGTTAAAGTAGCAAAAGTATTTGATCATGTGATAGAAGCCGTGAGAAAAGGAGAGGCAGTCGATCTGTCCGATATGCCTCCACCGCCTGGAGAGGTAAATATTGTAACCAGGCAGGGGAATTTATGTAATTTGTATTTTTTATCTTTCAGTTAAATTTAGGAAACAGAGTGCAAGAAAATGAAACGCAAAAATCCAGCGAAGAAACACCGGTTGACGTGCCGCAACCTCAGTTAATTACCGCCGGAAGTATGGAAGAGGCGCTACAGCAGAGGTTAGTACTCTACTATTGTTTGTCCTGTGTTATTTGAACGTTTCCATATGAAGAGCGAGGGGAGAAAATTTTTTAAAAACCATAATAATTTATTAAGGGGAAAATAAATAACTACACTGTGTTGATTCCGCAGTTGGATTCTTCCTGAAAATTCAAAACTATGGTTTTTTCCAAAGATCTTACAAACTCCAAAGGTTTTTTCTCAAAAAGACTGGTATTATTATTTAATAACTAGTCCCCTCTTCTTTATATACGTTATAAATATTTGCCACGATTTATTTTGCTTGACTCTTCAAATGTTTATTTCTAACTATTGTCTGATCCATCACATATATTAACAAAACGCCAATGCCGGTATAATAAACAAAAACAAAAATTTTCTCCCCGCGTTGCACCCCCACTGTTTGAGACACATTTTTGTGCGTTTTAACGGCGCTGTGAAGAGCGGAACTACATAAGAAATAAAATTTGATGAGACACATTTAATGATTTATTTTATTAAACATATAATGGAGTCGGTATAATAAATTATCTTGAATTTATTTATATTTGTCAATTTTATCCTGATTATTTCCTGTTAGCTTAATGAAGGGTATGGGAAAACTTTGCATGGTTTAGTTCCTTGGCAAAAAACAGGATACGGATACAGTGTTGCCATATATCTGAATAATCAACAGAGATTTATTAAGGCATTTTATAGTATCAGTGAATTTTTTGATGATGCTGATAAAGAAACAATTCATCAAGTATACTATAGGTGTTTTATTGTCCGTCATTATAATGGCTATTGTGTTGTTTGAATTTTGAGTAAGTAAAATTATTTTATATGTGTATGCCATACAATGTTTCTTTCAATTATGAGTTTTGTTGTACATAGAGATGTAAAGGTAATATTACCGAGGTAATGTTACCGTAATATTACGTAATATTACGTAATATTACCGCAAGATCGGTAACATTGGAAATATTGTTTTTTTTTTTTTTTTCCATAAGCCAAATCCAGTTGAACAAAACGGGGCGATACATCTCTTTAAAATTGCCGGTGAAAACAAGATGGGGTTCCTTTGTTTCTTGTATAAAAAGCTTTTTGGAGACTAAACATTCATTAAAAAGTTTAGCAGTTGATGATAGCCCAGATATTTCTGATGTTCTTTCATCAAATACAGTAAGACTTCTTCTTCAAAACGAATTTTGGTTGCAAATAGAAGCAACTTATGACTTGTTCCAGCCAATGTCTAAGTGGATAACGATTTTTGAAGCTAACGGGCCAACAATCTCAAAAGAGTTTATCTGCATTTTTGAAATAAGGTCTATATTACGTGACAAAGTATCAAATTTATCTATTACTATGTTTGAAAACCAGAAAATGTGTTCAATTCTTGAAAAACGAGAAAATATATGTTTAAAACCCGTTCATCTTGCTGCTTACCTATTAGAACCAAGTCAACGCGGCGAGAAGTTAACTGAAGCTGAAATTTTAATTGCAACGGAGTTCATCTATGAAACTGCAAGGCGTCATCCAAAGTATTCTTCACAAGTAGATCTTATTATGGAAGCACTCGCACAGTACAAAATTAGAGGTAATATTTTTGCTAAGGAATTCGTCATTTCCAGCGAAAAATCTATGTCTGGATCTGTTTGGTGGGCAGGAATTTGCTCCAGTTCTAAAATAAGTAGGTTAGCTGTAGACATTTTAAATTTACCATCGTCAACAGCCGCAACCGAAAGAACCTTTAGTACTTATGGATTTATTCATCGGCAAAAAAGAAACAGACTAACCGTGGAGAGGGCCGGAAAACTAACTTATATTGCCCATAATTATAATTTACTAAATGAAGAAGATCATTCGAGAATAGTAGAAGATACTGAGGAAGAAATAGAAAAAGAAGATATCGGTTTCGAAGTTATAGACTTGACTCAATTAACGAAAGAGAAAGAAGAATCAGATGACGAGGTTGGGGATGATGATGAGGATGATTTACCATTATCCACTCTATTACGTAGTCCATTCTGACTCTGACTAGTTTAAAAAACGTTCTTATTGTTTTTCGTAATGTTTTTACAGTTTTGAAATAAAAAAAACTAGTATTACTTAAAAAGCTGTTTTTTTTATAAATTACCAATGTTACCGTAATATTACGTAATATTACCGGTAATATTACCGATTTTTAAATTACCGGTAATTTTACATCTCTAGACTTGTACAATGTTTTTCATTTCAAAGATGTTAAATTTGTCTGTGGAAATTGTTGACCATTTGACACTGCTCAACACCCTTATGGGTTTATATTGTTTATTGTAAAGCATTTTGAACAAATAAATATTATCTATCTATTTTATTCATTTAAACGGAGAACGGCCTGTAGCAAAGGCTTTCTAGCAGACATAATTGGGATTGTTAATTTAACAGATCGATTATAGTTTTGTCAATATCTTTTTTATTTTAGATTGGAAGTCTATAAAAATTATGAACAGAAAGCCAAAGAAGAAGAAAACAGTAGTAAAGCTAGAAGATTTGGAAGAATAGTTAAACAGTATGAGCAGGTAAATATTGTGCACTGTTTAAAATTCCCTAAGGATATAAAACAATGATGATGAAAAATATATTTTGAATGATGTTCAAACATGTGACTCAATTGCATTATTTTACTTATAATAAAGGGACGGTGGCAACATTGACAGTGTCGGCAACAACGCGAAATGTCAAACTTAGTTCATAAAACGACCACTGCAGCTAAAAACAGTTTCCTGTGATCTTTGTATATCAGGCCATTTTATTCTGCCGATTATTCCAGATGGCCTTTAGAAGTCTGCAGTACGCTTTACATACAGGGTGTCCTATTTTCGACATTTTCTGGGGTATTAAAATTATTATCAAAGATAGTTTTCACTTTAGTGTTCCACTTTTTGACTGGTCATGGGTCCCTTAGTTGTTAATCTACAGGGCGATTTTGAAAATCTTCGCTTTTTAGACAACCCTCGTATTTCCGTTACGCCTTAACTTATCGAAAAGGCTACGTCTATGAACTTTACTTAAAGTTTTGACGTTTTTGAAAAGTTAACGCGTAACTGAAATACGAGGGTTCCCTAAAAAGCGAAGATTTTCAAAATCACCCTGTAGATTCAAAAACTGAGAGAGCCATGACAAATTTAACACCAGAATCTTTCGTTTCGATAAAAGTGAAAACCGCAACATTTTATCGTAATAATAACTCTAATACCCCCCAGAAAGTGTCGAAAATTGGACACACTGTACGTTTAATCAATTTTTTTTTAGGCCATAAAGGCCCACAAGGGCGGTCGGCCATTCGCGGCAGACGAGCTTCCGGAGCCCCCAGGATTTGCACCATTACCAGGTGCCGCCGGCCCTGCTCCAGCAGCTCCTCAACCAGCCCCTCGAGTCAAACCGCCGACGGATCAAAACCAAAACGACCCAGGGGCAGGAAGCCAGTCACTTAAACCCAGTCCTTCAAGACTTTCAGGTACTTTTCTGTTAACGGAATTTATGACAAGGATCACAGTTCGTCAGGAAATAATTACGTAACTATTATATTGCAGGTAATAAATCTTCCACATCCCATCAAGAAAAGCAAATCATGATACTCCTGGCGAAGCAAAAGCAATTTAAAATGGCCGCTTTAAATGCGAAAAAGCAGGGCGAGCTAGTGCAAGCGAAAGAATTCCTGAAACAAGCCAAGGGATTTGACAAATTGATCGAGGCGGCGCAGGCGGGATTGCCCGTGGATTGGGCGAGCATTCCCGTTTCACCGGAAGCCAAATCACAATTGGATAATGAGTAAGTATTGCACGTTTCGAGACTGTAACGAACCGACAACCTTAACTTTTCTCTGTTGAAAAGTGACGACGGATTTTGTATGCGATTAATTTTCTTCTGTGGGAAAAAAGTCTAAATTTCTAGGATTGACAGTGCAAGTTTTTAACTGTTGTTTTGGAGAAATGGTCGGATACAGGTTGACAAGTTTATCTGTAGCTACAAAAGGAATGCGTTACAATGTTGTCACGTAGTTTAAATTTTAGTTGAATAATCTCTTAAAAGGTATATAAGAAGCAAATATTCTATTATAGTTTCAATATTATTAAAACCTTCGTTTCAAACTATTTATTTTGATATTTAAATGCAAAATAATATATTTTTTTGATTAAAGTACTGTCAATCTAAAAATAGTGTCAACAGAGTGCGTTGTCAATGGTTACAGGTAGCTAGGGCTAATTTGATAGGTTATATCCCAGACAGTTGATAGCGCATGCGTCTCGTGAGACACCCGATTGGCCATCGGGCTTAATCGGCGATGTCCGATATTTGATGGAGGTACTCACCGAGTTGCGTAGTGATAGAAAGACCAATAGTATTGTGTTAAATTGTGTTTTATAAGTAAGTGTTTTATAACTAAGTGCTATCTCACAAATCAATATATTTAAATTGCCACTTAAGCGAAAGCTAGATAGGGACATTAATATGACCAAAACTGAAAAATCATCATTAATCAATTAATCATGTAGCCGTTTTTTTTTTCATGTTGAAAAAATGACATCTTGTAAAAAGTAATTTTTTAAAGCTTGATAAAAATAGTTACCTACCTTTGCAATTACTGAAGAATTTCCTAATTTTATTACATTATTTAAAATAATAGTAGCACGCCCATGACTAGACCTTGTTTTATAAGATATTGCTTTTCCCCTTATCGATACGTTGGAGAGACGGATGCACTTGTCGACCCGTACGAGTATTAACATTTTAACTTATGGTTTTTTTCGGATACAGGTTGACAAGTTTATCTGTAGCTACAAAAGGAATGCGTTACAATGTTGTCACGTAGTTTAAATTTTAGTTGAATAATCTCTTAAAAGGTATATAAGAAGCAAATATTCTATTATAGTTTCAATATTATTAAAACCTTCGTTTCAAACTATTTATTTTGATATTTAAATGCAAAATAATATATTTTTTTGATTAAAGTACTGTCAATCTAAAAATAGTGTCAACAGAGTGCGTTGTCAATGGTTGCAGGTAGCTAGGGCTAATTTAATAGGTTATATCCCAGACAGTTGATAGCGCATGCGTCTCGTGAGACACCCGATTGGCCATCGGGCTTAATCGGCGATGTCCGATATTTGATGGATGTACTCACCGAGTTGCGTAGTGATAGAAAGACCAATAATTATTGTATTGTGTTAAATTGTGTTTTATAAGTAAGTGTTTTATAACTAAGTGCTATCTCACAAATCAATATATTTAAATTGCCACTTAAGTGAAAGCTAGAAAGGGACATTAATGTGACCAAAACTGAAAAATCATCATTAATCAATTAATCATGTAGCCGTTTTTTTTTTCATGTTGAAAAAATGACATCTTGTAAAAAGTAATTTTTTAAATCTTGATAAAAATAGTTACCTACCTTTGCAATTACTGAAGAATTTCCTATTTTTATAACATTATTTAAAATAATAATAGCACGCCCATGACTAGACCTTGTTTTAAACGATATTGCTTTTCCCCTTATCGATACGTCGGAGAGACGGATGCACTTGTCGACCCGTACGAGTATTAACATTTTAACTTATGGTATTTTTCATAAAAAAAATATTGATATACCCATAACTTATGAGCCATAGAGCAACTGGAGATACTTAATAAGCTTTTCAAATCGTTTCTCATTCTAGAAATACATGGTGTTTAAAGTGAAGGTTTATTTTCGACAATAAGTCATAATTTGAAAGCGGTATGATTTTTTCATGGATAAGAAATGAGAATTTGTAGAAAATTTTGTCACCGTGACGAAATATGCAAGTGAATGTACCAGGTATTGAAAATATTCAAATTTATTACCGAGAATGTTTATCCGCCCTTTATTTAATAACTATTACCTTTTAGGTATGATATAGTAATGGCTGATGAATGCACTGAAAGAGACGACGCGGACCTGGACGTGTTGACTAGGTTAGAGATTCAACTGACAAAACAATTAAAAATGTGCCTTAGTACGCGAGATCATCATAAAGCTTTAGGCGACGTAGCCGGAACAAATAGGTACACTTTTTTATTAACTTACATTAGTCCCGAAATACTTTACGTCAAAATATAGAATAGTGTAATTTTCCCGTTTAGGGGATCAATGCAATGACTGATTTCGCCATTTATTTCTCTTTCGAAATTCGTGTTTTCGTAATCCACTTTAAAATCATGAATACATCCATTTAACGGACTTTAGCCAACCCTTAATACAAGGTTATGTTAGTAACAAATGTCCATAAAAACTTACCGAAAGCACAAAAGTACGATGAAATGTCTTTGAAAAGAACTGTTTTTAAAATGAAATTCAACTTGAAGGCACAAGAACCTATAACAATCAATGAAGTTTGACACTTGATTGACATATCAAAATAGTAACCGTAAGATCACTATGTAGACGCTCTATTATGTTTTTATTCACTTTTAAGTCTGTGATCAATAAAGATGGGTAGTTTTAAGTCATGATGGCTCTTGATCCTTCTATTTGTGACGCACGGTTAAAAAAATAACTATTCACGACAATAAATATTGATCAGCTGACGAGTCTCGTCTCTTTCTAACCTACCAAGAAGCAGCATATTTTTTAATTGACCTGTTGCAACTTGGATGGCTCTGATTGCTAATTTGAGATCCGCAGGCAACGAAATTTGGGCAAAATTTCGTTTTTGTTTATGTTGCTTGCATTAATTTATTAACTAAAAGATTTTGAACCCTAAACTCCAGGTAATTGGGCCGCAAAAAGGGCTATTTGACCTCTTTTAGGACTGACTATTAAAAAAAAATGGTACAGTACGTTTCACGAAAATTGGATACGACTTAATGATTTCCTGGGTCGGTCCCATTGTGTCGACAAGAGCTTGGCAATAACCAAGTGAAGTATGAAGGGACGGACTAAGGAAAACAAGTAATGATATGATTATATTAATGTAATCAAATGAAATAACATTTGTTTTTAAATATTACTAGTCATATTTATTTACATTTATAATGTCATTCTATAGATAGTTCTGTTTCGCTATCGCTATCCTCATCAAAATTAATTATAATTGGATTAATTATACGATCCAGACTAATATACGAATTTTCTACAGTTATTACGTGACGGACTGAATTTTTCCAACTACCTGGGGGAATATCATTAAAGCATTTTCGTATTAATTCTACAACACTAGAACTTAAAGTCGGAGAAATATTTTCAGACCTAACCAGTGATTTTAACTGGTTCCACATATGCTCTATGGGGTTAAAAATGCAATAATAGGGTGGGAGCCGTAGCACTGTATGTCCAATTTCTTCTGCCAATGTGTCACAAACATATACTTTTTTTATACAAAATGTCTTTAAAACTTCTAAAAGATCACTTTTTTTATAACTTTCTTCAAAATATATATCATTCGCCGCCATGTAGTTCTGAATCTCCAATTTTGTATTATTTGAGCTGGGAGTTTTATGTAATTGGCGACTGTGATAGCTCGTATGTCCATTACTATCACGCTATTCTGAGGAATGTTTGGTAAAAGACAATTCTTGAACCATTCCTCAAAAACTAACAACTTTTACCACAAAAAGATATTTAAACATAAATTAAGCAACCTAACCTACCTGATGTGCCTATATTTAATTATAATTATTACAATCCGGTCCTTTCCACATAATAATAACAAACGGTCATAAATAATGGGATGGCCCAGGTACTTTTACTGCAGTCATTAAGTTATATTCATTTTTCGTGAAACAATCTCCATAAGTTATTCTAAACGAATTAATTGTCGACTCCGATGTGATGCGATGACACTTTTTTAACCGATAAAACCATTATAACTACTGTGTAGATTCGAAAGGCTGGCCTTAAGTGTGACCAAAGATCTCGATCTCGTCAGGACGACGAAGAGACGAGGAGGCGGAGTTCCGAAGTTCCATTATGAAACTAAGGACTTTTCCATAGTTAAAAGTTTCACCGATTTAATGGACAACGCCGTGGAACTGACCATCGTCCGAGGAATTAATTACAGGACGGACATTCCGAAGGATATCGACACCTATGTTAAATACGAATTCCCATATCCACAGGTATGACACTTATTATCCTACAAATAACTGTTTTAATGAATTAATTTTTTTTTTTTCTTGAAGTCCATCTCAAAGTGGAGTGAAGTTGTAAGGAGGTAAAGAAACTCACAGTCTGCTCCACTAGTTTAATAACAGTTAAAAAAAACATACATGATTCGAAGGCTTAAGCCCTCATCCTCAGTGAAAAATACAACATCAGAAGGAACCTATGATTGATTAGTTTTAAGAAGAAACCTTTAGTTTTTTACTTTTATTCTTTATTATTTTTGCATAATCATATAAAAGTTTTTCTTTTCCTGCTTTGTTAGTTTAACAATGTCATAGGTTCCCTTTGATGCTGTATTTTTCACTGAGGATGAAGGCTTAAGCCTTCGAAACATGTATGTTTTTATTAACTGTTATTAAACTAGTGGAGCAGACTGTGAGTTTCTTTACCTCCTTAATTAATTTTTATTTATTTTCATTGCTTCATGCCACAGAATCTTGGCCATTTAACATGTTTTTTTTTATAGGAGACACCTCATTCCGATAAAACGGCCACCGTCAAGGATACAAATTGTCCCGAATACAACCATACGTTCGTGATACCGATACAGCGAAATTCCCGGCCATGTCAGAGAGTGTTTAAGAGGCAGGGGGTGAAATTCGAAGTATTTTCCAAGGGGTAAGCGCCTACAGTTATGAATTCGACGCTAAAAATTTGTGTGTTGTTTTCTAAATTTTTTTTTTCTTTGCGAAACTAACCATTTATGCTCCGATTGATTGTCCTCTGTGCTTTTTGTTTAGCGTTTAGTTGTGTGTTCTTTTTCTATAGTGCGCTTTTGGATAAATCTATTTCCAGACCAGTTTTTGCAGAATTTATTTACAGCGTGTGTGGTAATAAGTGTAACAAATGGGGAACTTTTTTTATCCTTTATTTTATCGAAAAAATGTCACTTCTTGTTTAGAAACCTCCATGGAAAACTATATTTAATTTGACAATAGTACATTGTGTAACAGTGCGGAGTTTACAACAACATGAGCTGTAGGCGAGTCTTGCAAACCGATCGAGTGTCTAAAGGCCGTATTACAGTCGGGAATTTTTATGGCGCCAGCAATGGCAATTATAATTCAAGGATTCAGGCGCAGTACACCGTTCTCCGTACTACAGTCAGAAATTCTACTCTTCTGACAATTAAAATGACACGGATTCATGCGCAGTACACTGTTCCCGATCAGCTGTCTCTCATTACCAGAAATGGGACCGGCAGGCGCCATTTTAATTGCCCTTGCCGGCGCAATTGGGTAGACATGGATTATTCTGTTATTTTTAACTGTTTATTATTTGGCCGAACCAGGTATGAACAGGTAATGGCCATTTAAACCCACTGGTACTTAAATTAGCAGTTTATATTCTTTATTAAACTTATGGACTGCTAATTCAGCAACTTTTTGCACCTCCTATTTGTAAATAGCAGTAGCTGCTTTAACTGGTAATCAAAACGAACAGGTTTGCACATCTCTAATTCTGGGGATATTTTAGGGATTTCGACAGTACCCACTGCTGTTCTGACCGTTGACAATGCTCCAGCTGATCGAAAACGGTTTACTGCGCATGAATACGTGCCATTATAATTGCCGGCGCAAGATAAAAAATTGCCTAGTCTAATACGGCCTTTAAGATTGGGTTCACGCAATTGTTGTACACTATACTTTTTCTACGACCGTACACATTTAGCTTAAAATATTTTTTTTTAAATAAATAATAATTGTTCTCTAATTTTCGTAAAGTCTGCGGACATAAACTTTTTCGATTCCCCATAAAAAAATTCTAGAGCAGGTGCTATAAATTTTGCTTTTGTTGTTATGTGTTGCCAAGTTTATCCTATTACAGGTTAATGGATAAAATACGAAAAATAAAACCATGTTATGGCACTAGACATGTTTTCAGTTGTCTTATGTGTAGCTCTTTTGGTGCCTTTGCTTGGTTGTAGTATCGAGTATCCAGTCGCAAATATTTATATAATATTAAAAATACTGGCCTTCTTTCCAGAGCCAGGACTAATTCCCAGAGGGACACGTGTATATTTTTTTAAATTTCTGAAGGGCTCGAAATTTGAGGAGGCTTAGTCCCTCCCCCTGGCTACGGGCCTGTTTGATTCACTCATATACAGGGTGTTATGGAAATGATGTATTATATTTAAATGGGTGACTCCTTGGGTGTCCTAGAGAAACGCTACATATATTTTTTTTTAATCGGCCGTTTTAAAAGTGGGGTAACAAACACTCTTACTCACATGTCAGTCCACGCTACTGAACAACATTTCACCCAGAGCCAATGGCAATGTTGCCAAACTTAATGGAAAACTGAAATTCCATATAAAATTATAAAAATAAATTATTTTCTACCTACTTGTATTTATGTTTATACCTAAAGAGCGAGGATTTCCCCGGCACAAACACAATCAGTTTTTTTTCTTGTTCATGGGAACACTCCTGGAAACACTATATGTACACACAGTAATAGTGAAACAGAACCGATAGTTAGCTTTTGAAAATACAATAATACAGATTATTAGATTTTATTACACGCGACGAAATTTTACGTCCAGAAGAAACGCGTCAATAAAAACAATATTCAAGGATTATTTATGGACGGGCAAGATACACGCGTAAACCGAAAAAACAGAGCAAATTGCTGAGAGTGTGTTGGTAATCGACGAGACACAACATATCCGGCCGCTGGTTGATCTTCAACCAACAGACCGCAAGCGTGCGGCGCTACATGAAACTACTTCGCCCAGCCGATGTAAGGCGTCAAGAGGTCATTGGCATTTGACCTAGTGACGTACGTGGCTATTACTAATCCATATGTTTTTTCGGGTTGTTTAAAACATGGTCCGTCGTAAATGTTCTTTAATTAATTGTACAAAAAGGTATTACAGAATGGAGAAGTGTTTAAATTATTTTATTTTGCCTAAAGAGTTTAAGGTGTACATATGACAACACCGGCCAGAATTCCTTGATCGCTTACATGTATCGCAGTGCCACACAGGTGTTTTTCTGGTTTGACGTCAGGTCACTTTTACCGCTGAATGAATTGAAAGCGCCATTTATGGGTATTTTTCTTCAATTTGTTTTTATATGTTTAAATATAATACGTCATTTCCATAACACCCTGTATATATAATTTATTTGAGCCACAATCAACGAACACTTTTTAGGATTCATACCGCGGAATACCTAAGTATATTCTGAAAAATCATAATGGTTCTCTCTTTTTTTATTTTGACATAGTATATATTATGTTCGATGATAATCGAGGACATGTCAAAAAATATGATATTGGTTACGTCAAAAACTGGGCCTTGCACTTTATTTCTGCCGGATTGGCATCGGTTTAAATATGATATACTTAACTTCAGTTCGAATTATGACTTTTTTCAAATAATATACGAGGACGCTTCAAACTTGGCGTGGCTTATGCTAAATTTGACAGCGTTGCTACTATTTTGTAAGCGCATTGTGATTAGCTTTTCCTCTTTTTCATTTTTTCGCATTTATTTCAGTTGTCGCGATTTTTCTTGAAAATTGTGCTTGTAATTTGAAATGGTGAAGGAACCCTCGCCAACACTGCACTGTAACATGATGTCTATACACACTGTATCAATGGTAAATTTAACGATTATAGAGGCAAATAAGATTGTTTTGACATAATGTAGTACTCTAGGTAGTGTTGGGAAAAACCGATGATTTTAATAATCGAGTACTTGATAGTCGCGCGATTTTAATAATCGATCGAATCGCTCGAGCGATTAATCACTTGAAATTCCGACTCACCATTGGTGAATCATTTTTATGACTAAGAAGAATGTTTTGATAAAATACCAGGGGTTGTTTTTGTAAGTTTTAGAAGTTTAGTCTAAAGTTTTTATTAAGGAAGAACAGTTGATTCTGATTTTTTTTAAAATTATATCCTTTAATTTTTTAAAAATTTACAATCGCTGGCTAGCTAGTCAAAACCCATGTCGCGATGAATCCACTAAGGGATTTGGCATACTTTTTTGTATGCACCCTCTCGTTTATGTGCCTTTAACAAAGACGTATGTCGTGTCAGCCTTCTGAGCGTCACACTACCAAGCGGCACATTCCCGTCGGCATCAAGCGAAGCTGGAGTATCGAGTAAAAGATAATAAGTAACAAGCGACGATTTTCGCTTGAATTTATAATTCGAGCAGTTTTTTAATAATTGAGCGATGTCGGTTATTTCAATAATCGAGTACTCAAGCGGTTTTTCGATCACAACACTAACTCTAGGCCCAAGAGTACATGGAAATATGCCACATTTTGTTGGTATCATTGCTATTTTTTTTTTAATGTGACAATCTTACCAAGTTTATAATCGTAACTCCGTGTGCTTCGACATGACGAATCTTAGGGTGCCATGATGTGGTTGGCTAGCTGCGACTGTGGTTGCGCTAGCAACATTTTTTCTTGTTTCAGCGGATTGTTCCGGAGCGACGTGCTGATTGGAACGGTGAATGTGAAATTACAACCGTTGGAAACTCATTGCGAGATTCACGACAGTTTTGATGTAAGTGTGGTTTTATTCTCTTTTAAAACATGGTGAAATTATTGTATGAGAAGAATTTTCGAGATTATACAAGACGAGAAACTAACTGATGTAAAAAACAAAACGTTTGACATCTTGTTAAAAAAACGAATTTCACGTAAAAGTAAGACGGCCTTTTAAAGTATAGGTAAATATCTGAAAACAAGTTTGGCAGTTTTTTGTTTAATGTGTTGTGGCAAAAGTTCGAATTTAGAAAAAATAGGAGCTTTTTTACTTTCAAAATCAGAAAATAGTATATGCTCTTGTACAGGGTTAGTCAACGATTGCGCGGAGTAAGTTTATGCATTGAAGATAAGATTTGTCCATAATGAGCTATTGTGTTGAGGTATGGTTGTATATTTTGCACATTTTAAAAATATTTTCAATTATACAGGGTGCGTTCAAAAAGTAGGGTGGCAGAAAGTTGTATTTTTTTAAATGGGACACCCATTATTTTATTGTATATTTAGGTTCGTATTAGTGCCCTCTATAAATATCTAAAATATTATTTAATTTGCTTGGGTAGTTTAAGAGCAATAAATTAAAAACCAAAGAAAAAAAGTTTTGTAGTCCAGTAAAGAAAAATCAAAAAAACATTCTAAAATTTGTTTTTTTAACCAGGTTTATAACAAGGGATCTAGAGATACTATGCAATTAATAGTGTTTATGAATTTTATACAGTGTGTTCATAATAAGGTTCCAAAAACGAAACATTTCAAAATCATTTTTCTCAACATTTTCAAATGGAACACCCTGTATATTTTTATGCCATCTTATAGCTAGTATAATATTCTTCAACTTTTGTAGGAAGTATCCAATTCCTATCTCTAATGGTTTTCGAACTATTTTGGTTTTTCTGGTTTTTACCATTTTAAATAATTTGTCAATCGAACGAGGTAGCCATGGAAAACAAATTGAAAAATGTAAATGTCACTTTAATCAGTGCATAACACCAAGAATCATAATTAGATCGGTTTCAAAGTCAAGGGTTTCCACAAGTTTATTATCCAGTTACTTTTCTTGAAAAATGAATTTTTCGAAAAATGAATTAATTGATATGATTTATGTTTTGGGCGAGGCAGATAGAAATAGTCTTTTCGTCGTGACATTTACATTTTTCAATTTGTTTTCCATGGCTACCTCGTTCGATTGACAAATTATTTAAAATGGTAAAAACCAGAAAAACCAAAATAGTTCGAAAACCATTAGAGATAGGAATTGGATACTTCTTACAAAAGTTGAAGAATATTATACTAGCTATAAGATGGCATAAAAATATACAGGGTGTTCCATTTGAAAATGTTGAGAAAAATGATTTTGAAATGTTTCGTTTTTGGAACCTTATTATGAACACACTGTATAAAATTCATAAACACTATTAATTGCATAGTATCCCTAGACCCCTTTTATAAACCTCACCCAATCCTGTGGTTAAAAAAATAATTTTAGAATGTTTTTTTCATTTTTCTTTACTGGACTACAAAACTTTTTTTCTTTAGTTTTTAATTTATTGCTCTTAAACTACCCAAGCAAATTAAATAATATTTTAGATATTTATAGAGGGCACTAATACGAACCTAAATATATAATAAAATACTGGGTGTCCCATTTAAAAAAATACAACTTTCTGCCACCCTACTTTTTGAACGCACCCTGTATAATTGAAAATATGTTTAAAATGTGCAGAATATACAACCATACCTCAACACAATAGCCCATTATCGACAAATCTTATCTTCAATGCATAAACTTACTCCGCGCAATCGTTGACTAACCCTGTACGGCCACATTTGTTTTCTTAACATTATTCCTGGTTTATTATTGAACAATTTCTTTTAGAAATTACCATCCAGTTCCTACAGGGTGTCCCAAAATATGCACTCTAAAGCAGAATACGTTCTTGATGGAAAAGATATCGTTCTTACTTGATACAATTAAATTTTAATATAAAAAACCTTTGTGGACTAAATTTAGTTCTAAAATGTAAAAAAAAACACTGAGCTATAAAGTTGTAAAAATGAGGGAAAAGACCCGCTTGCAGTTCTTTTTGGTGACCCGTTTATTTGCAAGTTTTATGCAAAATGAATTAATGAATTAATCTGCAACATGTCTTTGTTTATATGTTATGTGTATTTTTCTTCTTCCCGTAAGTATCGCTTTACATTTTTAAAATGTAATTTTAGTTAATGGATGGAAGAAAGAAAACTGGAGGTAAATTAGAAGTGCAGTTAAGAGTAAGGACGCCAATAGTTACACAGCAGGTAGAGCAGATAGAAGAAAAATGGCTTATTATTGACCAGTAAAGAACTTACGGTTTTACTTTCTATTTTTTACGATTTAAGTATTTATTATCCATGCCTGGACCTAATGCGGCCCCTGACGGTCGCATTTGATCGCGAGCATGCATGAATAGCAAAATTTGCATGCAATATGATCCACTGACTATTCGGGGAGACTGAGCGAGGTCGTAAATCAGCAGTAGCGATATTTTCTGACGACCAACGTAGTCCTTGGATTGGGAAATAATTCTTTTATTGGCGAAGGTTGTTGCACGCACTTGGTAAATTGGCAAAATAATGTGACACGTTTTTTTGCCACAGACTGTGTCACGCCAGTCGGCACGCATGCCAAGCCAACGACAGATCATTTCACATCGCGTCAGAAGCATGGAAAGTCGTCAGTTTTTGACATTGTCAAATTTACATGCATGTCTCGATGTGTTCATGCATGCTTGCGAGTAAATGTGACCGTCAGTCGGCCCGCATAAGACAGTAGCGAAGTTCCATTGGCGAAAAACTGTAAATTTATCGGAATTCTACGATCGTAATAAACAGCATTAAAATAGGAAATCTCAATTATTCCTGTCCGTATTGCCAACAATAATTTCTCGGATATTTATTCGGTGTCATAATTAATATTTTATTTAGAATACAAGGAAAATCATCCGCTAGAAAAATTATCGCATCTCTTAAAGTTGCACATTTATTTTTTAATCGTATTTAACAACAAACCCGAACAAACCCTAACGATATGTCCATTACATAAAAGTATTAAATAACTGAAAACAGAAAAAAGAACAAATTTTTTAAATTTTATAACCATATTTAAGGTTATTTTGCAATAATTATAAAATATTTTTTTAAATCCTTTGCTAATTTAAAAAATAAAGATAGTTTACTCTTAAGTAGTGATACTACCCCAACCGGATCTGGATTCGGCATCCTGCGAATCCGGCCTTCTTTTTTAATATCCGGTTTGACCGGATTTTGTACCGTATCCGGACGGAACTGAATTTTAAAAAATGTATTGTAGAAATTATGAATACAACCACAGCGACACAATAGCCCTGTTTCATGTAACGATACTAAAATAACAACAAAACACAAACTCTGGAACAGAAATTGTGGTGCAGAAAGATTAATTTTTCCCCGTTGCTTGCAGGAAGTCTATTTTTCTTTTTTTTGACAAAAATGAAAAATTTTCTCCTTTTTTTCTACCAGTCAAATGGATTATCATCTCCTTTTACAACGTTTTGTTGTAAATAAAGGATCCGGTCCGTTTCAAAAAGTGGATTCTGTATCCTGATCTACTCTTGATCTATTTTCGATTTTTTTGTATTTTCTGCCTTACTAAAAATATATAAAATATTTGTTAATCTATAATTAACATAATTCGAGGTTTAAGAGCATGTACCAACTTTTATCAAGAATAAAGTTTTCTGAAATTTGCTTGCAAATCTTCCTCATCACCCTATAACTATACAGGGTGTTATGCAAATAACTTATTATATTTAAACCGGCAAATCCTGAGATGGAAATAAATTGAAGAAAAATTACCTTAAATGGCGAATTATTCTACGAAATATACCCTTTATATGAAATATGAAAATTTACGAGGCCGCTACTGAGGACGTTCGCAATCAATAGTTTATTGAGGTGGTGTTCTCATATATTGCAACACAGAATTGTAAACGCACGTGTTCAGTTTTTGACAACAAGACGTCTTTGACACGCATTATCACTTCTTTTTCAAACTTTTTAGAAAAGGATACTACAATTTTAAGGTACATACTCTCTTACCTTCGATCTTATAATCCGTTTTATAATTAAATTCCATAAAAAAATAAAACACAAAAAGTATGTTTTGCAACAGAACCAACAATAGGTAATATCACACAAATTTGAAATCACATCACAATATTACTTATTATGAATTATTTCACAACAGAAAAAAAATCGGGTAATGCTACAACTAACAAAACGTTTAAAATTATTATACATCAAGCACGTGGAACCCTCGACAGCGTCATTATATAAAAAATAATTTATTATTTTAAAAAATAATTTTTGTTTAATTTGATATTGGATCAAAGAATAAGGTGGTGCTGGCGTGCTATGCGATGTTTCTTCTAGCGTTTTCGTAAAACAAAGTGCAGTTTTTATAGCGATCGTAGACTCTTTTTTTTTTTGATTTCCTGTATAGTATTTTAATCTATAATTTCGCTAAGCGAAAATTGTGATTTAAATTGTAAGTTATAATCTTGTTAATTAGAATAAGTTGTAGGTAACAAAAAATATTTCGGTGATGAAATTCATTGAATTGTTACGATTATACTAGTATTGCTAAATATTAAATGCAGTAGTTGCCGGGACAGATCAAGGAAAGTAAATTCTTGGACATGGCAAAAAATCTATGTCACCTAACGTTTATAAACAAAATGACTTGCAATATCCAAGGTTTTTGGAAAGAACCGTCGGTTTCTACCTGGAGAGTATTAATATATTCCCGGTTATACAAATGTTCTGTATTTACCATTTACTCAATATTCTCGCAATGAACTAATGAATATTTTTTGTAATCAATGCTGCCTTACAAGTTATATGAAACTAATCAAACCAAATCCTTTATACGGCTTCAATATCCTGAGTGGAGTGCGCCTTTAATTATTTTTATTGGGCAGCGGTGTAAATAGTTTTATGTTTTATTTAATGATATTTAATGATCATGGTTATATTGTTGAGCTGTTGAGAATAAATACGATATTTTAATCTTGTTGTTATTATTTATGTCTCTTTTGGTATTTGGCATTTGAGAATCTCATTCACCAGTCAAAATCAAAAATCATTATTGAAAAAATTAACTCTTCCTGTTAAAAAACGAAGACTTTGGATTGGTCGCGATGGTCCTATAAGTTGGCCTCCAAGATCCCCAGACCTCGCACCGCTAGACTTGTTTATGGTTGGTCATGCAAGGAAAAGTAATACCATTTTTTGTGGGGGGTCATGACCCCCCTGGATACGCGCTTACGGCTATCATCAGTGTCGTACCCTAAAGAGGATTTAAGCATAAAATGCACCTCATCCGAAAAATATTAACATAAAATATATAAAATTTATAATAATTTTAAGTACTTGATTTCGATTTTTTCTTGATCGCAGGAAATACTTACGATTACTATGTAGTACAAAGAATAACCACACCCTTCCAACAAATTCTTTAGTGTAATATTCAGTCTAATTTCATCATCATCATTTCATCATCTATCACATATACACAAGGCGATTTAAAAATTACAATTTTTAACCATTAGCGCAAGTATTTCTTTATTTACAAATAAGTTAAAGGTATAGGAAAAAATGGAATGGAGCGTCAGAGCCGGCCCAATATTATTTGTTTGTTGTTATTCGTCGCCATCTTTGGTTCTGGATGCTTTTTCAAATTACAGAATAAAAAGTGGTTCATCCACATTTTTTGTAAAGGAGTTTTTAATTTGTGGTGATTCGATTCGCTGTTTGGTAGGGTAGTGGCTTATTTCGTTTAAGATGAAAGGACACAAGTGCATGGTGCTTTTTTGCAAAAGTCGTGGATCAATATCAGGTATAAAGTATTTCAGATATGTAAGTACTGTAATAGTACATTACGTATCAAGGGCCGAAAAGAGGCCACCGCACGAGTCCGGAAAAGCCTCCGACGGCCGAGATATGTACCGTATTTTTTTTTACAAGTGCTCCGAAGCTTTGATGCCAAATAAATAAAGAAATTCTTCAGACAGTTTTCCTGTCTAACATGAAAACACTCGCGCATGGAGAATGTAAATATATATTTATTATTTTTGACAAATAGGCTCGGTGGCCTAGTGGTATAGCGTACGCCTTGTGATCTGAGAGTCGCGAGTTCAAATCCCGCACTTGATATCTCTGGTTTTATTTATTTTTTTACAAGTGCCCGTGTCTTTGAGGCCATATAAATAAAGAAATTCTTTGAAAAATTAACTGCCAATTTAATTTATATATAATCCGCTATTTATTATCGCTTCTAGTATGGCTCGGTGGGTAGAGTGTCCGCCTGGCGATCTGAGGGTCGCGGGTTCAAATCCCGCACCGACAATTCTGGTTTTATTTATTTATGAGCACATGGTGACTCGAAGCGGGCGGGAAAAATCTTTCTCGCCCGCTCTCTTGAAAAACGCCACTTTCGATGAAGAGAACATGCATGAAAAGAGGCACTTTCGGGACACATGTAAAAAAAATATTTTGCTTATCACATTATCCGATCTTCGGAAACGAATTTCACTAAAAAGCTTGTAAAAAAGAAGAGAGTCTCACTTGTATACAATCTAATATATATATGGTCACTATCTAACCTTAAAATTAATGTATTTTTAATATAATAAAATGCGAATATTTATAAACAATTTTTTTTTTTCGACAAAAAAAAATAGCAAATAAACCAAAACGAAATACCGAGGCTTAAACTGTTTAGAATTCTTAAGAGATATCTCTTAATATGCCAGGATATTGGTAGCAATCATTTTGAACATTTAATTAAGTAATAATAAAAAATTTCAAAATTGTCTTTTCATTTATTGTTTTCCTTAATAAACAGAGAAGAATTTCCTGAAATGTACCTTTATATGGTACCATTGGAAAGCATTTTTCAAAAGCTTCAAAATGATGTATCACTCGACCCCCTTTCTATTTAAGATTTTAAGGGTTTATCTCACCCTGTCCAAGGGGTTGCAGATAGGGGTGGGCTAATACGCTTGTTTTTGTTCCCCCTTGGTTTTATAGAAACTGTTTTTTGCGTTTTTTTCTTCAGTTTTTCGTTTCTAATATATGGCCATTTCAAGTTTTTAAATTGTCACCCTGTATATGTGGCAATGACACCGACGAGAAATCAGACAGACAAATGCTAACTGATTTACGTAGAAATTAAATGTACTTTCGATCCGAGATTCCGCACTGTATATTTATATTTGACATATTTTAAAAAAATTGGGTATTAGGTAGTATTAGTTACATATAGATATCCGAACTTATTATGATGTAAGACTCCGCCTAGTTAAGTAAGGTAAGTTTCGCGTGTCATGCATGGGACGCGTGGTTGTGTTTACAATAATTCGTTCGGCTTTGATAATTACTATTATTTTTTATTACCAATAATAATTATATGTTATATATACTACGATATTACTCTGTGCCAATTTGTTTTTATTTTATTGCCGATATGAATCGTATGTACCTACAGATGAACCGAGGAAGGAACAAACGTGCGTCATCATCTGTAACAGTATGATTCAAATCGAGATTATGTAGATCAAATTAGACAAAACTACGTCAGCAGCTTATGGACGTGATTAACATTACGAGGGCCTTAGATATAAAAAACAGTATATTAAGATACAAGTTTCATAAGACATTATCTTAGAGCTAGTGCTGGGCGATGTTCATCGATGTTTTCGAAACATCGATGTTCTGTACCGTTGTTCGATGTTTTCGACATCGTTGTTAGAGGTCAAACGTCGATGTCGACATCGATGTTTACTTTTCGATGTTCAATGTTATAACAAAACAAGAAAATTAGGTTGTAAACTTAAACTTTTGATTTTATTTGCTAACGGTGGTTGAAATCTTTTTTTTCAAAGCCGGCGAAACTATCGCCCAAAAGCGAAATAGCTTGCAAGGAAATGAGCTTTCTAAGTTACTTTTCTATCTATAATTAATGCAGTTATAAAATATTATGTTTTAATATTTGTTTTATTTTTTTGTTTATATTATTTTTAAAAAAATTTGTTATTTAGTATTTTGACGTTTAATAATTTTCAATTCCTTCTAATAAAAAGTTTATTTTTATTGTTTATATCGTTTATATCTAATGTATTCCTAATCGCAAATATACTTTTTTAAATATCGATGTTTGAACATCAACAAGTTCATTAAAATTGATAGCAATGTGGTATTAGATGATGATGAATCCTACCGATTATGTAGCCCAAACTGAAACCACATCATCAGAATATCTGATGACTCTGATGAAGAAGTTGAATGCAGTAATCAAACAAATGTCACCAATTATCAACAAGCCATTAGTATGGTAAAGGAATTATAAGAGTATGCAAAGAAAAGAGGTGACTCTACAGCAATGGAATTGTTATCAGACTTGGAATTACATTTTCTAGATTGCAAGTATAAATCGCACGTCAAACTACGTTATTAGATTTTTTTAGTAGGTACTTCGTCCTAACTAAAACTAGTGTATTTTGTTATGTTTAGCAATAAACTTAGTAAAAATTAAGTATGTGTATCTCCGTTATTAGTAAAGATAGAAGGATGCGGTTTTTGTAGCACGGTGCTACTTGTTTGTCAAACTGAAGATGCCGTAATCAGAATTTTTGATTGATATGCGAGATGTTTTTGAGAATTGTGCTTTTTGGGATACCTCCCACATCTCGGTTACCCCGTAACGTATCAAAAAGAAATAAAATGTTCTTTTTGTAGGTTTTTACTTAGAATCCAGTGACGTACTCAGATTTTTTCTACATTCAATAGTTTTCAAGGAAAATAAACAAATTTGCTTTTTTTAAATGGGCCACCCTATATATTTTTTAATAACAAACAAACAAATATTAAAAATTATATTTTAAAACAACATCAAGGTATTCCACGACAGAGTAGAAAGCATTTGCTTCAAGGATTTTTTTTATAACAAGTTTAAAAATTTGTTCGTTAAAGCCTTTAACCCTTGAAGGAAGCACATTATATAGCTCAATTCTGAGCGAGTTGTTAATATACATATACATAGTAATAATTTTACATTTACATATTACCTAATAACAAATTTCCCATGGGCGGACACCTCTATTAGGCGGCCACATTTAGACAGTCCCGTAGGTATCCGCCTAAGAGAGGTTTCACTGTACTGAATAATTTTCTATTTTTGGGAAAACAGTATGTAATCCGCGCAGAAAGAGCCCCATTGCCGGACTGATCCGTATGGATACTTGGCGATAAAAAAAAATTAAATATTTTTCTTATTTCTTTTTGTAATTATGGTACCGTACGGTTCACGAAATTTAGATACGACTTAATGATTTCCTGGGTCGGTCCCATTGTGTCGACAAGAGCTTGGGAATAAACAAGTGAAGTATGAAGGGACGGACTAAGGAAAACAAGTAATGATATGATTATATTAATGTAATCAAATGAAATAACATTTTTTTTAAATATTACTAGTCATATTTATTTACATTTATAATGTCATTCTATAGATAGTTCTGTTTCGCTATCGCTATCCTCATCAAAATTAATTATAATTGGATTAATTATACGATCCATACTAATATACGAATTTTCTGCAGTTATTACGTGACGGACTGAATTTTTCCAACTACCTGGGGGAATATCATTAAAGCATTTTCGTATTAATTCTACCACACTAGAACTTAAAGTCGGAGAAATATTTTCAGACCTAACCAGTGATTTTAACTGGTGCCACATATGCTCTATGGGGTTAAAAATGCAATAATAGGTTGGGAGCCGTAGCACTGTATGTCCAATTTCTTCTGTCAATGTGTCACAAACATATACTTTTTTTATACAAAATGTCTTTAAAACTTCCAAAAGATCACTTTTTTTTATAACTTTCTTCAAAATATATATCATTCGCCGCCATGTAGTTCTGAATCTCCAATTTTGTATTATTTGAGCTTGGAGCTTTATGTAATTGACGACTGTGATAGCTCGCATTGTCCATTACTATCACGCTATTCTGTGGAATGTTTGGTAAAAGACAATTCTTGAAACATTCCTCAAAAACTAACAAATTTTACCTCAAAAAGATATTTAAATATAAATTAAGCAACCTAACCTACCTGATGTGCCTATATTTAATTATAATTATTACAATCCGGTCCTTTCCACATAATAATAACAAACGGTCATAAATAATGGGATGGCCCAGGTACTTTTACTGCAGTCGTTAAGTTACATCCATTTTTCGTGAAACAATCTTTAAATGGTATGAAAGTAAGGTAATTATGGTATGGTTCCTACTTTATAATCAATCTTCGCTACATCATATTTCATAATGATCAAAATCGATGGATCATTAGCACAAATAAACAGCTCCCGATAACAGCAATCTCTCTTTGTTAGATAAATCGGGGGGTATGTTTATTGTTTTTACAACTCATCATTTCCTGGTATCATTTTGGTTGCAAAATATTGTCATCCATCTTTCTGATCACGACTAGACGGCGTGAAAATTTGCGTCAAACTGAAACGCGAGGAGATTGGAAAATTTTTTCGTATTATTTATAGAAATTATGCGGTTTTAAATAAATGAAAGTTTGAGATTTGTTGACCTATATATATATACATTGTTTTTAATGGGGGTAATATTATTTAAAATAAACTTATCGCGTTGGACCAACTTTAACATTTGAGTCATTACGTTATCATCAGTAGAAATAAGCACGACTACGTGTGACACGAGAAGTATGAGCAAAATCGTGAAAGGCGCTTTTGAGGAATAATGACTAGCACCGCATTTTTTTTCCCTAATCGAAAATCGTGATTTAATTATTCGATAATCCACGGTCCTCTCTTAGGCGGACACCTACGGGACCGTCTAAAAGTGTCCGCCTAATAGAGGTGTCCGCTCATGGGAAATTTGTTATTAGGTAATATGTAAATGCAAAATAATTACTATGTATATGTATGTATGTACACATAAACATAACATAACAAAAATACACTAGTTTTAATTACACTGAGCGAAATTTCGAGTTGATATAACTCAAATGTGAGTTGTCCTAGACCGAAGCGTGTTGCTAATAGGGGACAGTCCAGACCTCTGAATTACGGCAACAAAATCGAAGAAATTGCACCAACTCACTATTCATAAGTTATGATAGCACAGAAGATGGGTTATTTTATGCGGTGGAATAGCTCACGCCCCACCATCTTAAATTATTGATGGGCTACCGTAGCTACCAGTATGTGAATTGTGATGCGTTACTAGTCGGGCTAGATTAATTCATGATTCGAGCTATCAAAACTTGACATTTAAGTTGTTCTAGCTTACGATGGTGGCTGGAATAACTCACTCTTTGGGCTACCAGACTCCAAATTTTGGACTACCAGTACCTAAATTGTGGGCTATCGGAATTCAAAATATTTCTTTGATTTAACGCCTGCATATTCTGAACTTGAATTGCCTTTTGTTTTTTCAAGATATGACATTTTTGTTGTAAGTATATTTAAAAAAAAATAATCAAATGAATTATAGACAGGAGAGCATACTACGGCTAAGAAACCATGCGGACGAAGTGATGACGATTGCTTATAAATAATAAGGCCCCATTCCAATAATAACAATTTGTATGCATCTCCCTCCTGCCCCTCCATTTTACGCCAACTGACCAAAATTATGCAAAACACAAATTTTCACGCACAGAGAACAAAGATGAAAAATCCCGCAAACGGCGCAACGGCCAACAGGTGTCTAGACGCGCGATCGAAGGAGAATTGACGAATAACAATGGAATGAACCCCGCCAAACCTGCACGAGCACGAATTCGGAACTTTCCGTGACCTTACGATCTTGCGTTTTACCCTCGATATGGGGTTTTGGAGCACGTTTCTTGAATTATTCCAACTCAAAATAATTTACACATGGTAATGAGTTAAAATAATGCATGTTCGGGTTAAAACGACACTTTATAATGAATTAGTAACTCATAAAATAGTTACAAGATGAGGTATTGTGGTGATCCCAAATATGTTTAAAATGTTGATAAAAAATCTCATTCTGGGCTGAGGCGAGCCAAAAGAACCTGAATTACTGTAGCGTTTTTAAATAATTTGTCATAATTCGTAAGCTCAGTTAGAACAACATAGAGAGGTGGGTTGAGGTAGCTCCAATTTTGTAACCCACGACATTGGTAAATGCAAATGTAGTACTAAAAAAAATTAATAACGTAGTTTGACGTGTTTGCGTTTTATACTTGCAATCTAGAAAATGTAATTCCAAGTCTGATAACAATTCCATTGCTGTAGAGTCTTCTAGATTCTATGCATACTCTTATAACTCCTTTACCATACTAATGGCTTGTTGATAATTGGTGACATTTGTTTGATTACTGCATTCAACTTCTTTATCAGAGTCATCAGATAGTGATGTGGTTTCAGTTTGGACTAGACAATCGGTAGGAATTGGGTTACTATCATCTTCTAATAGCACACTGCTATCAATGTTAATGAACTCGCCCAAATCATTGTTATCAAATTGCAAACTTCCACAACATCAATATTCTCTTTCAGACTCAAAACGCGACATTTTTGTGCCATTGTTTACGATTTTAACTTTACAACTCACAAATAAACGGCGGAATGCTGTCGGGGAATCACACAAACTTTCATTCGGCGAAGTCCTTTCTCCCTGAAACCCGGTCTGTCTTCAGAGAGTTTTTGCACCGAACTTATTTGTCTCCCAAATACTTTTAAATTTTTTGTCCATTTAAAGGAGGGTTTTCGCACTCTTTGTATGAAAACAGCCCATCCGCGTCCGCCCAAAGGAGAGTCCGCCCAAGAGAGGTTGATTTTCATGGAATTTCATATATCTAGTTCCCGATTATGAAAAAAAAGTTTTTGCTTCAAAATAAAGACAGTGGCGGTTCTTCCACAGGAGCACATGCGCACGTGCACGCCCAAAACAAAATGAATAAAAAATATTAATTTATATTCATTGAATATTGTTTATCGTATAAAGTCCGACCCTCCCTAATATTTTATTATCTATTAAAATAAAAATCCCGTCAAACCAAACTGTATAGATCCGGCAACCGTGCCTCGGTCGAGGTAAATGACCATTATAACTAGACTTGCACGCACGTGCGATTAAGTAGTACAGTTTCTCTGTAGTAACAGGTGGCGGGTGGCATCGGGGGATAGAAGGGTTATGGCGATTTAACATTGAAACGGCGCACAGTTTTTGTGTGCACCGCGCTGTTATCTGTTCGTGCATCTAGTTAGAAATTCGAGCGTGTATGTTTTAATATTTTAATATTATATATTTATTAAGTTAAAATAGTTGACGGTGGACTATTTAAGAAATACCTTTAACTCTTTGAGTTTGGAGCAAGAAATTGAAGTGAAGAACACCTAAACCCGAAATTAATTTAACGCAGACCACACAGGGTAAATCTAGGGACTTTATTAGAAAGTTTAAAAATGAAATATATGAAAAAAAATTATAGAAGGTATTCCAAACTTAATGAGGCTGTTATTGATCAAATTTCTACTATTAAGAGCCGAAGAATGGACTTTACGTTTAAGCACTATTGTGTAGGGTCGATAAATGTTGTGTATTTCGATAAATGATACTCGATATGATATTAAACCATTTTATTTAAGGATTTAAACTAAAAAACACTGAAAATATGAAGAATGCCAACTTGTCAGTCTTGTGGCTGGATTCGTTCTCGTCATAAAATAGTTAACTATTGTTCTCGTCTTGGTTGCGCCTAATGACGTAGCCGTAGATGGCGTAGTGGTATTAGACAGCATTCGGTTTTCTTGATAACTCGTAGATGGCGGTAGTAGTATTGGACATCATTCGGTTTTCTTGATAGCACGCAGATGGCTTTAGTAGTATTAGTAGTGGACTGTATCAATATTGTTACGAGGGTTGCATGCGATGACGTTAAGATCCGACAGCTATACACACTAAGAAAACCTTTCTTATTTTCCAAAAGATGTATTTCCTTGTGTAAAATTAAAAAATAAATAAAAATATGTTTTACCTAACGCATTTTCTTATTACATTTTTCTTTCTACATTTAAAACGCCTAGAAAGTAATTGATTGGTCGTTACACAAAAATAAAATTTTAAAAATAATTTCACCATACTTGTGAACCCCTCTATCATAGGTCACGAGCCGCCACTGCTCGATTATTAAAAAAACTGCTCGAGGTATAAATTCCAGCGAAAATCGTCGCTTGTTACTCGTCACTCGGTACCCGAGCTTCGCTTGACCATTCTTCCTTAATAAAAAGTTCTAAAACGTACAAAAACAACCCCTGGTGTTTTATCAACACATTCTTCATAGTCATGAAAATTTGAAGTGATTAATCTCTCGAGCGATTCACTCGATTAAAATCGCTCGAGTATCAAGTACTCGATTATTAAAATCATCGGTTTTTTCCAACACTAAACACGACTCACGATCGTGATCAATGCTACCGATTAAATAGGTTTTTTTGTTGTTTCGATCTTGAATGAATTTATAATTAAATTCGGTTAAACAATAGGTAAATATTGTTTTCCCACAAAAAAGCGATTGCATGTGTTTTGCTCTTGAAATATAATCTTTTTATGGATCCGGTTAATTGAGGTACATTTTATATCCTTGACCTCGACTATTACAATAGATGGAACTTTGTCACCTACGACACATGTATGTATGTCAAATATCACGTAGGTAATATAGGGTAGAGGGTAGAATACACCACCGTAAGAACATATTATGACAGGTGAGTCATCGATTTACACTGATACGTCATTTGTGATCTTATAAAGTGATCTAGAATGCAAGTGGCCATCGTTTAGTGATTGTGGTTCCTCGCACGCTCGAAATTCATTGAGCAACAAACGATTGCGATGTCGTCTGATTTTTATTCAAACGTGACCCAGAAAAAGCTGGGACAACACACGAGTTTGTCATAAAGGATTTTAATGTATTTAAAATTGAGAAGTAATTAAATGGTTTGCCGTTATTAAAATTGGTTCGCAGCAAAAAATAGCCATTAAATCATTTGATCAGCATAAAAAGATTTTGCTTGCAATAAATAAAAATCGGGCTGCTACACTTGTTCTGCAAAAAATGCTACAAACTGTCAACAATTTAACCGATATCAGTCCGCTTGTAATATCATGTGTTCGCTTAATTAACAGTCGAGCTGCGAAATGATTACTTGGTCAGCAAGATTTTACAATTGGTCAGTAGAAGAAGCATGTCTAAAAGCAGTTTACTTCAGAGGACCCAGGGCACTGCCAATTTATATAAGTTTCTTGTGTTTTCTTATGCCGACTACAGAAGGAAATCGGCTACAAAAGGTGTAGCGGGGGCGGGTTTTCACTTGTTTTCCCAGGGAGGGCACTGTCACTTTTCACGTTTTATTGCTTTTTTTTTTTTTGATGACCAAGATTAAATATTTTGCTTACCAATACAGTGGATCGCTCATAGCAGCTTGTATATTTAATTCGCGTACCAAAATAATTTAGAGCACTCTAAAGTCTGTTTCGTTGCCGTTGATAGCTCGATACCCTCATTAAAGATTCAAAACAAGGGCCCGGTGGCCTAAAATATTTTACCTATAAAATGGTCTTTTTACGTACATCTAGCATAAAGATGAAGAAATTTTGACCTATTCCACCGGGTAACAGATAAAGTAACAATAGAGCCATAAAATGAAATGAAAGGATAATGATTAAAACGGCCCATCATGGTCGGAGAGTTGGGTTTTTAATGTAACCGCTTATTATTTTATTTAAATGTAATAGATTTTATGATTTTATGAATTTATTTACAAGAAAACTAATTTATTTACAGATCAAAAAATATTGACAATTTCAATAATTATAACTCGATAAAATGGTCCTCAGAAGAATCTGAAGAGTCATCATGTCCTACGCTTATTACTAAAGGCTCAATTTCCATAGTTGTGTCAATTACGTTGTCAAGTTCCCACATTTTTTGTTCCTCTACTATAGCATGTTTTACGGCGTTTTGCCAATTTTCTGATGACACATTTGCTAAAGAATGAAGCAAGAGGTGTCGCACTTCTTGCATTTTAAAAGTTTTGTTATTTCTAGCAACATATCCTTTTACTTGAGCCCATATTAATTCGATAGGATTTAGCTCACAATGGTAAGGTGGTAAACGGAGCACTATAATACCTCGATCTCTTGCCATCTCGTCAATAACATACTTTTTATACTGTGATTTATGTAGCCTAACAATATCCAAAAGTTCTTTTTTTACCATGGTATTATCGTAACTCAATTCCTTTCGTTGTAACCAGTTTACGATTTCCGCCTTTTTCCATGAAGTTGTGGGAAGATTCTCTTTTAGCCTAGAGTGATAGCTGGCATTATCCATCACTATTACAGAATTAGCGGGAATGTATTCTATCATTTGCTTAAAATATTCCTCGAAAACATCAGCAGTCATTTCTTCATGATAGTCTTTAGTAGAATTCGACTGGAATTGTAATAATCCTTGATCCAAAAAGCCATTTGAACTTCCTATATGAGTTATAATAAGTCTGCGTCCCTTTCCAGATGGTGGTCTAAGTCCTGTTGACCAGCCTTCCATGACAGCTTGTCGAGAACTTAGGACATTTTTATCTTGCCAAACTTTAGATACGGTGTGCCCTTCGTTCAGCCAAGTTTCATCCAAATAGAAAATGTTTTTGCCTTCGCTGCGGTATTTTCGGATGGACCTTAAGTATTGACGTCTCCAGCAAATAATATCTGCTCTATCAATAAGAAAAGATTTTCTGTTTTGCTTCTCCCATCGAAAGTTCATATCATGAAGTATTTTCCATAGTTTCGTTCGTGATAGCTGTGGTAAGTCCTCGTCGTAGTTAATGGCTTGTAAAATTTTGTCTATAGTTGGTATTTCCTTGGCAAAATAAAAACTATGTACTTTTCTTCTAATACCATTTTTAATGAAATTGTCAATTTCTAACGGTTTCTTTCCTGGGAGTGGTTTTGGCTCACTGAGGTTCTTAGATTTTCTTTCACGCAAGAACCTATATATAGTAGCCTCTCCAACTCCTACCATATTGGCACACTCTGCAATGATGCTACGAACATCACTTGCAGGTTTCTGGTACACTAGAGCATCATGCACGTTTAATATTAATGTCTTTTCTCGGAGAGAATATGCACTCTTGCTAATTTGACGAAGACACGTTGGCGAAAAACTTGAAGCCATTGTTACAAGTATAGGAAATAATTCAACTTTGAGATAATGCAGTATCTAAATACAACTAAATACATAGTTTGACAAACGCACATCAAATGGCGTAATAACATCCTAAAGCAGGCAAAAATAGGTAAATTAATTACCCCTGTTGTACCTACTTTAACCCTAATCCTACTTAACAATGGACAGAGGCCAATTTTCTTATTAAATAAGGTAATTACTATTGGCAACGCCTATGGTTTACGGTTGTTTTATGGCTTCAACCCTCGATATGAGCTATCAACTGCAACAAAACGGACTATAGTATGACATTAATTACTGACCGATTCAGAAATGTTTGCTGTCCATAAGTTGCCGACCAACTAGCCATTTTCGCTGACTGCTTGCATTTTTCTGTTCGCAAAAATAAGAATATTTTGCTAACCAGTTAAATGATACCCTTTAAAATTTAGTAGATGATGGACTCAATTTATATTTTCGTTGATCTAATCGCCGCTATATAATAGGTTTCTTGGCATAGCGAAATGTCCAACTGGGTTGTTGTTTTTTGTCTCTGCGAACAAATCCGGTATAATTTTTCTTTCATTCATATAATTCCCGCTGAATCTATATTTTAGCTTTTATGACGTCGCGTCGCTTTCACGAATATTCATGTGACATGCAAAGGGGGAAACTATTGCGTCTCATGCCACTCCCGATAAAATAATTACTAAATTTCCTCCAAAGGTCCGAATTGAGTGGGCGACAAATAATCCTCGACGCCTGACGTCATTTTTGTTACCCTTGAGCGATTTCAAAGCTTGAGCGTGGTGATTGGTGATTTGACGCCCTTAAACGCAAAGGTCACGTTAACTCTATTTGTTTTGGATGCAACCCCCCGCATTTCTAAGGCTGGGCACTTTTAGATATGCTGTGCTGCCATGCCCAACTTTATTTTCGATTCCATTGTACAGGGTGACCCTTTTTGGGTCAAACTTAAAATGGTAAAATCAAAATTTGAAATTATTCGCTCGCTTAAGAGATACGGGGGAAAATAGAAAAATTCACAATTTCAAAATTACCCTATATTTTCTTAGTTAAAAGAGATACAGAAAAATGTTTTATACAGAAGTTCCTTTATATTGATTGTTGAATAATCTGCCGTTTTCAGAATAAGTATACGGGGTCAGGTAAAGAAGTTATCGGACCTAACCTCATTTTTTTTAAAATGGAACACCCTGTATATTTTAATCTACAACGATACTATTTTAAATTCTCCTTTCAAATATATAACACACCATGGATGATATTGGTTTCCTAGGCGATGTATTTAAGCTTTATTACTTTGAAACGAAATAAAGATTCAGATTAATATAAAAAATAACGGGTTTGTTCGTTCACAAATGTTCGGAATATGTCCTTAAATGGTTACCGTCTTTCCGGATAGCGAACAAAATATACATTTTGCGTCATTTCTTCGTTTTTTCCACTTTCAACATAAGCTGATATAATATCAAATTTTTCAAAATGTTGATAGGTCATTTTCGCAAATGAATTGACGTTAAATGTTAATAGTCAACATAGTTGTTTCTAGGATATTAGCTTTTGTTTCACGGTCTACTGTGGTTTAATGTAATGAACTTTAATAAATCGCCTAAGAAACCAATATCATCCATGGTGTGTTATATATTTGAAAGAAGAATTTAAAACAGTATCTTTTTAAACTAAAATATATGGGGCATTCCATTTAAAAAAATGAGGTTAGGTCCGATAACTTTTTTACCTGATCCCGTATACTTATTCTGAAAACGGCAGATTATTCAACAATCAATATAAAGAAACTTCTGTATGAAACATTTTTCTATATCTCTTTTAACTAAGAAAATATAGGGTAATTTTGAAATTGTCAATTTTTTGATTTTCCCCCGTATCTCTTAAGCGAGCGAAAATTTTCAAATTTTGATTTTACTATTTTAAGTTTGACCCAAAAAGAGCACATGACACCTACATTACTTTTTTGATAGCACTAACATTTACGGAGATACCCTATAAAAGTGTCGACAATGGGATACTCTGTACTTGTCGTGTTCAGGGCCGTAGATAGCTTTGTCAAATGGGGAATGGGTTTCGGGGATTGTCCCTCCAGTACCCCCCTTATCTACGGCGGTGGGTGTGTTTTAGTTCAGGGTGTATGGTAGTACCGTTTTTACGAAATTCTAAAAATTAAATTTGAAAAAATGGATACTTATACCAAGTTTATTGTTTTTTGGAATCTAGTCTGAAATATGAAAACACGCATATGCTGCGTGCAATCAATTCCGCGTCATTGTTACGTTGTGATTATTACTTAAACCTTCTAAAAGCTAAATAAACAAATCCAATGGTTAACGGCAAAATATTTATTATATTTATATCTAATAGTACCTATCCATACTTATATTTTGTGAAATATCCAGACTATAATCAGACCTTGGTTACCACACGATCGACTGAAATTATTACGGTTTCATCCAGTGGCGTAGTTAGATTTTAGAGACTCAACCTAAATCGAACAAACCCAACCGACATTATTTCTTCTCTTTCTTACGCATAAAGTTTTTTTTTCATACCGGATTGTAGCACTCGGATGGACAAGTTTCGATTTCAACTTTTTAAATTTTGGTTCCGCACAAAAATTAAATCGTGCATTTCTACGGATTCTCGTTTTCTTATATTATTGGAAGTTTTTTCCTGCTCTCATGTCTGGAGCTCTGCACCCAAACATACTCTTCGGCTACTGGATTCCATCGAAAGGAGGGCCATTCGTCTGATCGGAGACCACGAGCTGACGAAGAACGTCGACAGCCTAGAACATCGAAGACAGGTTGGGGATTTGACGCCCTTTTACAGATATTTTCATGGAAAGTGCTGGGCTGACCTTGCCCTCTTAATTCCGCCCAGAGCGGCGAATAGCAGAAATACACGACGAACCCCTGCCGCCCATCCATATGTGATTAAACTTAGTACTCCTCGAACTTCATTATTTAAGAATTCTTTCATCTGGAGGACTTCATCCTTATGGAACGACCTTCTCGAGGTCGTTTTTCCCAACGAATATAACGTCCAACGATTCAAAACCAACGTGAATCACTTTATCCGCACACGCACCACCCCCAGAGTGCCCTAAAGGATTCTTCCTATATGCTTGTGTTGAATCATAAAAAAAAGGGCGAGAGTTCGCAGGTTCAATCCCGCCGCCGGGAAAGCGATTCGCACTAGGTGGATTTTGGTGGCATAAGTTATGGAGTTGCTGACGTACGGCGCCATGCCAAAAAGAGGGGGTAAAAAACGTACCCCCATCCCTACCCCATTCACGCTGGTAACAAGCCGGATATCTCGTGGAGTACGTGGGATGGTACTCACAATCGGTAGATCATACCGCAATGTTGAGGGTTGATAGATCTTGGGGGGGGGGGGGGCCGCAGCATATGACTGAGGATCGTGTTCGGAACACACGCTAGCTAAGCTATAGGTCTCCTTGGGGAAGCCCCTGGCGGCGAACGAAGAGGTTAAAACGACAACAAACACCCACCCATTAATATGTGTAATTTTGTAATTTTCCACGGAACAATTATCTTTTCTCGCAGTGGAATCGTCTTCATACATTCCAAATAACAAAGGGTTTCATTTGCCCGTCGTGATTATACAAATGATTACTAAACAACCGTGACTAAAACGTTGAATAAAAATCGGGAAACAATATAGAAAACTAATGAGCCATTCTCAACTTTGACCAAAATAATGAATAATTAATTAATCACAATGATTTTAATGATTTACACGATGAATAATCGGTAGAATGGTAAACACCACGCGTGAAAAACAACTTGGTAAACGTATAGAGATTACCGGTAACACTTGGAGTTTGACCGCATAGATACACAAGCCGAGAAGAATTTCTAATTCTTAGAAGTTATTTTTTTCCCATATAAAATTTTTTTTTGGACTACAATTTTAAAACAAACCACCTCTTTCCATTCCCATTCCTTGTTTCCCTTCGTGATTATAGTGCTGTTCATTTTTTCCCCATTTCCTAATTATTTATTCGCTTTCGGAACAAACACCCTGTATATTGTAGCGTTCAAGGAAAAGGACGTACGTGTGTTTGAATAATGAATAAGGAACTCGGCCATCATTGAATGATTAATTTAATTCGCAAATAACTTGTTTGTTTAATACAGCCAATTCAAATAATAATATGAAATTGTAAATGCACAAATACTATTATTTTCTAAAATTTTGACCGCTATGGTCTCTTGACCTATGACTTCTTAGTCATAATACTGGAAAATCGTAAAAAGCTGACCACCTCTACCACAATTTGTTCGCAACGCAACAAGAGTATATAATTTTTGGTGTTTGTTTGAAGTAATTTTTTGAGTAATAGATGCATTTTTAACTTCCATCTTCCATTATATATATATATTCTATATGTTGTATTATTCATTTCCTCCAGTATTGTTCCAGAAGTAGTATTTCCGAACACACCTTGTGGTGTGTCCAAGCATGGTCGATTGCACCAAATTATTCTATTTCTCCCCTTCGAGTGTTGTTTTGACTCTTGTTACTAAATGTCTTATATACAGGGTGTTCCTTAATGACGTGCTAATATTTCAGGGTGTGATTCCTTAGGTAATTTTATAAAGAAAAGTTCATATGAACATATGTCCGCAACGGCTTAAATTTTTTGCTACAGGGTCTTGAATTTTTATTTTTTAAATGGTTATTTTTTAATATCTCCGAAACTACTTTAGATATTATTTTCACTTTTGGTATGTGTGAATAGGATATAGAACCACATATTTTAGTTAGAAAAGTTATTCAATTGTTTCTCTAGTGACGTTCCCCAATGGTACGCCACTGATATTTTTTCACGTGGATATTTTTTCTGATTAGCCTGGTCAATTCTACATGAAAACGGTCGCTTGAGTTTTTCTCGTCAGACGCACCGTTCTTGATTAAAACCACTAAATTTATATTAAAACTCATTATTATTAACATTGATAAAATAATTAATGATAAATTTTGTTTTATAAAAATTGCTGGACTGGGCAATTCGATGCGAAGACGTCATGCTTATTAAGTGAATGTGGCCATTTCCAACAATTTTTATAAAACAAAATTTATCGTTAATTATATTATCAATGTTAATAATAATGAGTTTCAATATGAATTTAGTGATTTTAATCAAGAACGGTGCATCTGACGAGAAAAACTCAAGATACCGTTTTCATGCAGAATTGATCAGGCTAATCAGAAAAAATATCCACATGGAAAAATGTCAGTTGGAAATGGCCACATTCACTTAATAGGCATGACGTCTTCGCATCGAATTGCCCAGTCCAGCAATTTTTATGAAACAAAATTTATCATTAATTATTGTATCAATGTTGATAATAATGAGTTTTAATATGAATTTAGTGGTTTTAATTTAGTGGTCTGACGAGAAAAACTCAAGAGACCGTTTTCATGTAGAATTGACCAGGCTAATCATAAAAAATATCCACGTGGAAAAATGTCAGTGGCGTACCATTGTTTTTGTAAAAAATATCAGAGGACATGCTTGCAGGGACGTCACTAGAGAAACAATACAAAAGAATAACTTTTCTAACTAAAATATGTGGTTCTATATCCTATTAACACATACCAAAATTGAAAATAATATCTTAAGTACTTTCGGAGATATTAAACAATAACCATTTAAAAAATAGAAATTCACCACCCTGTAGCAAAAAATTTAAGCCGTTGCGGACATATGTTCATATGAACTTTTCTTTATAAAATGACCTAAGGATTCACATCCTGAAATATTAGCACGTCATTAAGGAACACCCTGTATATTCTATATGTTGTAAGGGCTTACAAAGCAAAGCAAGGGTTTACAAAAGTATACGTTATGTCTAATGAAAGTTTACTAAAACAATTTGTATTCTGTTGGATAACTGCTGCTCATTTACATTATTATTCGTTTCCTCCAATATTGTTCCAGAAGTAGGATTGCTATTTCCGGACACACCTTGTGGTGTGTCCAAGCATGGTCTTTTGCACCAAATTTTTCTGTTTCTCCCCTTCGAGTTTCTATCTCTTGTTTCTAAATATCTTATAGTGTCTCAGCAATATATAACTGGCGGCATTTACAAGATATTGAAACCGAACAAACCCGTCTGGATGTGTTGGGTTTACTAGAAAGTTAACCGTTTTTGTCATTATGATTATAGTGGTTCTAAGCTGCTTGTTACGAGTCAAAACTTTAGAAATTTAATAAACTATATAAGAACTTACAGCAGAAGGTTACAATTATATCAAAATTTATTGGCTTAAGTTATCCTTGCCAAAACCATCAGTTAACGTGACAGAACATGTTGAGATTAAGTATTTCAAATGAAATTTATATCGCAGGATCTGCTTAATACTGGTATACAAATTAAAGTAAATATAATATGTCCGTGTGGGTTTGGCCTATTATTCCTGTTTGGTCCAAACTCCAAAGGTACCAAATTCTAATTTTGAATCTTCGATATAAAAGCAAAGTTCGTTTCCGTGTCGGAAAGATGTGAAATTTTTTTAGCTTTATCGCAATCTCATGTTAAATATTTGCAACAAGTTGTATAGTTATCCTGCCGCTATCGACAGACAGATAAAATATCTTTAATTTTGTCGTTTTTCATATGCTTACGATGTTTAACTTCAATTAATGCCGTAGTCTACATTTTTATCCCTAGAACATTGTTTTTAAAATAGAGGTACATACTAATATTTTCTTAAAGTATTACACGTATTTTCCTATGCCCTAGATTTTAATAGTTCACCCGGTATGCGTTTCCCACTTAACAATGTTATAAATTATAAAAGCTATTTTTGTTCCCAAGTATGTGTATATAGACAAATCTACCGGTTACAACGTAATTTGTAATATAGCGGTTTTAATAGATATGCCTATGCTAAACAATTCAGACATTCAAACATTCAATTATTTATATTTTTTTATATTTAAATTTATCACCCGCCCAGCCTTATTAACTTCACTATGCGGCGAAGAGGATGAAGCTGCATCCCATATAATATACTGCTGCAAAGCGCTGTCTCGTTGAAGACTTAAGATCTTCAGGAATATCCAATGTGGACACAACCTCCCACATGACAGACTTGGTAGAAGGTTAGTTGTTGGACCTCATAGAAGAAACAAATATTTTCTAACAAGACCGTGGTACACAATCAGCCAGAAGCCTGCAGTGATAGAAGTTGAGGCCTCACACCCGACCCCCACCTTTAACCAACCAACCAACCAACCAACCATGTGTTTAAGTATTTCTATTTCCTCCTCTTCGATTCTGTCTATCCCATTCTCATGTCATCATCAGCATCATGCGCGTTTCCACCATTCAACTGTAAGTGCAAAAACCCCAGATTTGCTATACAGGGTGGCCCATCAAAAGCGAACCACAAGGCATTACAGGCTGGGAAAGAATGTTTCGACAAAATCCAAAAACAATATTGTAGCTACTGCAATGATTGAAACAGTATATTCATCGCCAACCCCAACAGAGAAGGTAGCTATAGAGACAGATCTTGAACAAGGATCTGTAATTCGGATGATTTGGTTATTTGGATATTTCATTTATGAATTTATATCCTCACCTAAATCCAATCCTGCGGAGAATCCTGTTTACAGTTTCGTTTCACGTGAACGTATCGTGTCGACATGTTATTTTTTCATGCCCGATTTGATGTATAGCGTATTTGGGAGAGGATTCATATATTTAAAGTCGTCCTACGTCATCATCATAACCACGTTATTATTTACATTTCCAATTTTAGATTTTTGTCCCCATTTTTTCGTGGAGAACGTGTTTCGATAAGCTTGGCCTGTTAATACCAAGATTGTTAAGTGCATAATGTTAATATTTTATCACTAGGGCCATTAAGTTTGTGGAATTAATTAGATGTCTGCCTGTCTCGCTATATTTTTTTATCATCTATATAGGAAAAATCTGTTAAGGGACTCTGGAAATATTTTATCGGAGCAAATTTTATCCTGATGTAGGCTAATGCTCGACCACATTACTACATGAGCTCAGTGCAGTTCTAAAGGGTTTTCCAATAAGAGGTGTTATTTTGAATAGCCCGCTATTTCGGTAGATGTCACTTTTGGAGCTGTAATGTTTTTGTCATTTGACAAGTAGAAACTACGCCATTAATAAAAATGGAACGATACATGCTTCAACAACGCATTGAAATTATTAAAATTCACTATAAAAATGGTGCAAATTTGGCAGAGACGGTTCGTAAAACTCGAACATTTTTGGGTCGTCGTGAAGCACCTTGTCGGACCGCAATACAGAAGTTGGTGGGAAAATTCGAGCTGTTGGGACAAGTTAGTGATGTGAAGAATAAAACCCGTGCACGTCGCTCAAGAACAGCCGAGAATATTGCTGCTGTAGCCGAAAATGTTGAAGAGAACCCAGGTTTGTCCATTCCTCGTCGTTCTTTAGAATTAAACATTCCACAAACATCATTACACCGTATTTTGCATAAAGATTTGGGTCTTAAGGCTTATAAAGTTCAGTTAACACAAGAACTCAAGCCGGCCGATCATCAACAACGGCGTGTCTTTGCCGATTGGGTCCTTGAAAGTAGTATAAGTAAGCCAGTTGGCCTTCACCCCCCACTCCTCTGACGTCATACGACCTTGACCGTCGAAGAGTGCAGGTGTACATTTGACCTTGGGGTGTCATTGACCTTGAATGTGTGCAGGTGTTCTATTGTGTGTGACCTTGGTTTCCAACGTGGGCATATGTTGTTGGTGTGACCTTGAACGGAGGCGGGTATTTGATGCAGGTGTGCGACCTTTGGCCACCCACGTGTGCAGGTGTTCATTTGATCTTGGGTGGTGATATTGACCTTGAATATGTGCAGGTGTTCTATTGTGTGTGACCTTGGTTTCCAATAGCCATTTTCGACTGGTTCACCTTATGAAACTTCATATAAATAGGTAGGGGGTGTAAAATGTTTCAGTATTCAGCTATCTATGGTTGGGTTAGTTAATTTATTGAAAATGTCTAAATACGAGTGTGAAAAGTGTGGTGTGTCTTTTACCCGATCGTATAGTTTGTTGCGGCATAAGAGAGAATCTTGTATTGCAAGATTCGATCGCGATGTTGTTGGTGTGGATGGTGTAAAGCGATGTAAAATTGATGGTGCGGCATCAACATCTATGGAAACCTGTGCGGTTTGTAATGTTGCCGTACCAAGAAACCAAATGTCAGCCCATCAGAGAACATTGACGCATAAGAGCAAATCGTGTGTTAGAGTTTGTGATGGTGTCCAGATTACTGAAAGTGCATTTAAAAATAGAATTGTATCATACCGGGTAAGCTGTGACACCGATCATGTTGACTATTCCATATTTTTTAATGACATTAAAGTAAAAGTGTTAGATTTAGTAAAGGACAAACTACAATTGGAACAGTCATTAAAAATAAATATGGTTATTGTTGCACGTTATTTCCTACCATCGCAGGAGATATATAGCGACAAAAGTTTTAATACATGTAATCAGATAGTAACTGTTGGAAGCGATCTAGATGATATTTACCATTCCTTTGTTGAGGCCATGAAAGTTCAGACAGCGGATTTTCAAGAGAAAGATTCAGGTAGGTTATAAATATATAGAAATAATTTTGTATGTATTAACATTTAAAAAAAAAAAAATCATTTTAAAAATTGTTTATTTTATCATATTCTTATTGTTTTCTAGGATGGGCTTTGGACAAGATTTTATATTTGGAAGTGAATATCAACAAGTATTCACCACTCGGCGGCTCATCCTATATAAAATTGCCACGGTTCATCAACATGAAAGGTGCTGTTCTGAATGTGGTAAATCAGGACGAATGCTGCTTTGCTTGGGCCATCACGTCAGCATTGTGTCCAACAGTTACTATGGCTAACCAGATTACATCGTATCCGCACTATTCAACCATTTTAAATGTAACAGGTATGAATTTTCCAGTAAAATTATGTGATATATCCAAATTTGAACAGTTAAATAATATTTCAGTTAATGTATATGGTTTAGAGTCTAGCTTTGAAAATAATAAAATTAAATATGAAGTGGTCGGTCCGTTGAGGTATGCTCCCAGGAAGCTAGGAAGACATGTGAACTTGTTGCTTATAACTGAAGATTGTAAAATTAAAGATGATAGTGAACATACTTGTGATTTTAACTGTTCTAAAAGTCATTACTGTTGCATTACAGATTTATCTCGATTAGTGTCCAGTCAAGTTTCAAATCACCGTCACAAAGTGTACTTTTGTGATGGTTGCCTTGTTCACTTTAATTCACATACATCCTTAATGTTACATCAAATGAATGATTGTAAACATATATATTCGTTGACACCTACAACTGATATAAAAGTTGATAAATTTGGCAAGAGTGTTCCGGAAAACATTTTAAAATTTGATAATATTGAGAAGCAAATGAAAGTGCCATTTGTTGTTTATGCGGACTTTGAATCTGTTTTAAAACCCGTTGAAGCAGTAGAACCAAATCCCCAAAATTCTTACACTGTTAACAATTTAAAACATGAACCATATTCCTTTGCATATATCATAAAATGTTCTTTTAATGATTCAATCACCAAGTTTGAGCTATATCGAGGAAATGATGCTGCAAAAGTATTTGTTGATCGTATTGAAGCAGATGTAAGACATCTGTACAATACATATTTGAGGAATATCGTACCTATGACACAATTAACCACTAATGAGAGAATAGAATTTGAAAATGCAAAGTTTTGCGGTATTTGCGAGCGTCCTTTTGACGATATTAAAGAAAAAGTTAGAGATCACTGTCACATCACAGGTAAAAAACGATTTGGTGCAGCACATTCCATATGTAATTTAAATTATAAATTACCCAGTTTTATTCCCATAATATTTCACAATTTAAGCGGTTACGATAGCCATATGTTTATCAAGGAGCTATGTAGATATGGGGATAAAATTGACGTTATAGCTCAAAGTAAGGAGAAATACATATCATTTACAAAGAGTATTTACATGCATGACTATGTGGATCGAAAAACTGGACAAATAATGAGAAAAAATTTAAAACTGCGATTTATCGATAGTTTTAAATTTTTATCGACATCGTTGGAAAATTTGGGTAACGGATTAAGCAGTGTTGACTTTAAGGAAACACGAAAACATTTTATCGATGATGATCAATTTAAGTTAATGCGTCAGAAAGGTGTTTTTCCATACAATTATATCGATTCAATGGAAAAAATGAATGATCTAAATCTTCCAACTAAAAACCAGTTTTATGATCGGTTGCGGGAAGAGCACATAACCGATGCATGTTATGAAAGAGCTAAAGAGGTTTGGCGCGTGTTCGGTTGTAAGAATTTAGGAGACTATTCCGATTTGTATTTAAAATCGGACGTTTTATTGTTATGCGATGTTTTTGAACAGTTTCGCGATACATGTTTAAACGTTTATAAATTAGACGCAGCACAGTATTACACTCTGCCAAGTTTGTCATTTGATTGTATGTTGCGTATGAGTAAGGTAGAGCTAGAGCTTTTGACGGACATTGATATAGTTCATTTTTTTCAAAAAGGTATTCGCGGCGGTATCAGTCAGTGTTCAGAAAGGGAACATATTGCCAATAATTGTTATTTACCAAACTACGACCCCTCTAAGCCTTCTTCATTTATTACCTATTTGGATGCAACAAACTTGTATGGTCATAGTATGTCACAAGCATTACCATATGGTGGTTTTCAATGGTTGTCGGAACGCGAAATTTTAGATTTAAATATTATGAGTGTAGATGATGATGGTCCGCATGGTTATGTTCTGGAGGTGGATGTACATTATCCACAAGAACTACACGACGCCCATTCAGATCTTCCATTTTTAGTGGAAAACATCGTACCACCGCTTCAAGAAGCAAAATTATCAAAATTAATTCCCAACGTAAATGATAAAATTAAATATATTATTCATTACAGAACGTTAAAGCAAGCCATTAATAACGGCCTTATGGTAATGCGAACGCATAGAATATTAAAATTTAATCAGTCAAAGTGGTTAAAAACATACGTCGATTTTAATACACAACTACGGAACGCGTCAACAACAAAGTTTGGTAAAGACCTTTTTAAATTAATTATAAATGCTATTTTTGGAAAGACCATGGAAAACGTAGAAAAGCGTAAAGATATTAAATTAGTAACCCATTGGGATAATGCTAGAGGTAGACCTGGTGCTAGAGCATTAATTTCTCGTCCCAATTTCAACGATAGGTCTGTATTTACCCCTGATTTTGTCGCTATTCACATGGGAAAATTAAAAATTATGTACAACAAGCCAATATATATTGGGTTTTCCATTTTGGACATTTCAAAAACAGTTATTTATGATTTTTTCTATAATTTCATAAAGAAAAAGTTTGGTAGTAATGTTTCCTTACTGTACACCGACACAGATTCACTAATATTAAAAGTATTAACTGATGATTTTTATCGTTTTATATCTGAAAATCCGGAAAAATTTGACACATCTAACTACCCCGAAAATAATCATTTTAACATCGTTAAAAGCAATTCGGTTCCAGGTAAAATGAAGGATGAATTTCCTTGTGATCCGATAGTTGCTTTCTATGGTACCGGTGCCAAAGCATATTATATTAAATCATTAAACGGCGAGTTGAAAAAGGCCAAAGGTATTAAAAAATCGGTTATCGAAAAGGAACTTCATCTGGATGATTATCGAAAAGTCGTCGAGGAGGGTGGTTTAATCTTTAGAAAAATGAAGACTTTTCGGAGTGTGTTACACGATGTATATACGCAAATAATAAATAAAGTCGCTCTATCAAGCTATGATGATAAACGCTATTTAATACCGTCAACAACTAAAACTCTACCTTGGGGGCATACAGATATAGAGTTTTATAATTCAAATCCAGAGGAGAATTTAGAAAATTTATTAAAAGTTATAAAAACATTTCAACAACAGCAACAGTAGTAATAAAATAATAAATACTGGAAAATTCATACCGTATGTCATATTATATATATTCGAAATAAAACACTATTTTTATTGTATTATCTGAATTTATTAAATTTATTGTAATTTATATATAATTCGATTCTCTAGAATTTAGAATCAATAAAAACACACACACACACACACACACAAATATAATTATACATAGAATTAATTAACAATCTTATTGTATACTTCTTTTAGAACCCATTTTCTTCGGATTAAGTCCTGCTTAGTAATAGGTCGCCTTGCTTTATATAGGGATATTCCACAGCCACCACATTTTAAGATTTTAACTCTTAATAAATCAACATAGCTAACGGCGTTGTTATGGTTCCACTGTAGCTCATCGTTTCCACAAGAAAAACATGTAGAATATATGACTGCACCCCTCAGTCCTTCATTGGTATTGAAGCAAACGCTTGGTTCTTGATCTGCTGGTAACATGTTGTTTACTGTATGAAAGTGTATGTAGACATTTAATATGATAGGGTATATTTATACAGATTTTCTAAGGACACAAAATAACCTTGAAGAGAGAGAGAGTCTAAAAGAAGGGAAATAAACAGACAAGGCGGTGGCGCGGACACTTGAAGATCATGTAACCTTGATCGATATGGATGATAATGGAAATAAACATCGTGTAGCCCTGAAGAAGATTATGTAACGTCGAAAACTGCACCGAGAACACATTTTAACCTTGTGTATTCTCTAACACCTTGTGAATATATTGAATGCTAGAACAAGGGGGGAGAGTGTCAAGAGTGGGGGAGTGGTGCATAAATAACTGATAATCCACAAAATTTCTTCAGTTGAAAACATCCATTCGTTCGGTATCATTATACGCACATTAGTTACAAGATGAGTAGTGTACCAGTATACCAGTGTGAAATGGAATTACCTGAGCTGGGAGTGTCAACCCAAGAAGTGCTATTCGAAGGGGGAGAATATTTTTTGGGTGACAACACGTTGGAGGCCCTGGACGAGTTGTTCGAGAAGGAGCAGTCGCAGCCGCAGCCGGAAAATAAAGTAAATGTGCTAAGCAACATTGTAATTAAGGAAAGCGATGCGGCACCAACGAAACTGCTGAGGCTCTTAACACTGCCGTCGGGGGATGTTACTAAAACCGCAGCAACGTTTTATGCCGGCAAAGCGGACCGTACTGAACCTCAACCGTCGACAAGTGGTTCATCAGCATCAAAATCATCAGGGAACAGAAGAAAGCCGGCCAAGAAGTTCGTATTTCGGAAGCCGGCCAAACACAATGTTAACCCTCCATGGCTGGAGGATGAAGGGCAGTCGTCAGAAGCTTCAACAAAAGCATCAACACCGACTCCGCCATCACAGAAGCAACAGCAGCAGCAGCAGCAGCCGAGTACCCCTCTTTCGCCCGTATTAGATCGATTTTCGCGGAAGAAGAGGATGTATGAGGAAATTACACCCGTTGTTACACCTGATGGTGTCCCATCTGCATCAGCGACGCCTGACTGGATAATGCAGTACAGTCAGGAAAACGAGAGGGACGCCATCAGGAAGACATCCGAAATGCGGCGTATGTGGAGGAATAAACTGAGTGAAAGTGAAAGTGAAGTCTGTGAATTTGAAAGACAGATAAGCGAACTAAAAATGAGATTAGAATTAGCTAAGAGTAATGTAAATAAATATAGGCTTAAAATAGAGAATAGTTTAATATAGGTTAGAGTATAGATTTATGTAAATAGTAATAAGTAAATGTTTATAGTAGCTAATAAGAAAATAACTAAATTTAATTAAATTTAAAATAGAGGCTAGGTTAGTATAGCTTTATGATTATGTTTAGTATATTTGTAAATATGTATATTTAGTAGGATAAGATTGTTTATATATATACATATGTAAATAAATAATGTAATTGTAAATACAAAAAAAGTTTATCTCTGTACATAATTGTATATACAAATAAAATTTGACTCCACCTTATATAATGTGTTTTATTTTAACTAAACTGCTCAGGTTTAGCGAAAAAAAAGATATTAAAAATTTTACGTAGGAATTAGGAAAAAAAGCTATAGGAAAATGTTGTTCAGGGGAATATTCTGCATAGGAATCCATTTTTAAAAACTGAAAAATAAAAAATTTTTCAAATATTGACACTTTGAAAAAATTTGGGGGGTGGTAGGAACAAAAAATTTTTTATAAAAAAACTAAAGGGTTTGGGAAAAAAAGCTATAGGAAAATGTTGTTCAGGGGAATATTCTGCATAGGAATCCATTTTTAAAAACTGAAAATTAAAAAATTTTTCAAATATTGACACTTAGTAAAAATTCGGGGGGTGGTTTCAACAAATAATTTTTTGTAAAAAAACTAAAGGGTTTGGGAAAAAAAACTATAGGAAAATGTTGTTCAGGGGAATATTCTGCATAGGAATCCATTTTTAAAAACTGAAAACTAAAAAATTTTTCAAATATTGACACTTAGTAAAAATTCGGGGGGTGGTTTCAACAAATAATTTTTTGTAAAAAAACTAAAGGGTTTGGGAAAAAAAGCTATAGGAAAATGTTGTTCATGGGAATATTCTGCATAGGAATCCATTTTTAAAAACTGAAAACTAAAAAATTTTTCAAATATTGACACTTAGTAAAAATTCGGGGGGTGGTTTCAACAAATAATTTTTTGTAAAAAAACTAAAGGGTTTGGGAAAAAAAACTATAGGAAAATGTTGTTCAGGGGAATATTCTACATAGGAATACATTTTTAAAAACTGAAAATTAAAAAATTTTTCAAATATTGACACTTAGTAAAAATTCGGGGGGTGGTTTCAACAAAAAATTTTTTATAAAAAAACTAAAGGGTTTGGGAAAAAAAGCTATACGAAAAAGTTGTTCCGGGGAATATTCTGCATAGGAATCCATTTTTAAAAACTGAAAACTAAAAAATTTTTCAAATATTGACACTTAGTAAAAATTCGGGGGGTGGTTTCAACAAACAATTTTTTGTAAAAAAACTAAAGGGTTTGGGAAAAAAAGCTATAGGAAAATGTTGTTCATGGGAATATTCTGCATAGGAATCCATTTTTAAAAACTGAAAACTAAAAAATTTTTCAAATATTGACACTTAGTAAAAATTCGGGGGGTGGTTTCAACAAACAATTTTTTGTAAAAAAACTAAAGGGTTTGGGAAAAAAAGCTATAGGAAAAAGTTGTTCAGGGGAATATTCTACATAGGAATCCAATTTTCAAAAGTCAAATATTTTAAAAATGAAAAAAGACTTATGAAAAAGATAGGGTTTTAATAACCTTAACATTAAAAAATGCATAGCTCCCTTAGTATACATGCTAGAAGAAAACCAAAAGCATTAAAAGTTCCTGAAATTTCACGATCTTTGCTCTGGTGCCAAAAAATTCAAATTTGCATCATAAATAAAAAAGTTGGCTTCTTAAAAAATGGAGATTCATATTGCTGCTACAAAAAAAAAGTTCGAATAAAAAATGTCAGAAATCGAACCCTGAATATTGACAAGAAACTGCGCATAAAAAATCCCTAAGGTAAAAAAGTACTCAAAAAAAAGTCGAAAAATGGGGCAGAAGGGAATCCCCAAAATATGCGTACTATAGCGGAAAATGATCTTCTGCCCGGGGGTAGTGGGGGCTTGGGGGGGAGTGGGAGGCCCCCAAAAAAAATAGTTTTTTTTTTTTTAAGTCCGAGAACCTGCGCATTACGGAAGTCGGTCACGAAGCGAAAATTTGATATAAAAAAATTTGATTCGGGTACTTCTTGATGAGGCGAGTATTTTTAGTTATATAAACTTTTCTCAAAAAATGAGCGCAAATACCTTAAAAAAAATCATTTTGTTTTCCAATATTTTAAAAAATACGAAATTTTCAGTTTTCCTTCAATGTTAGGTAAAAAGTGTATAGCACTAAAAAGTTGCTTAATGACATTTACTGAATATTATAAAGAATAGAATTTTCTCAGGAATCAATAATAACTTAGTTTTGGTACGTATTTGTTTTTTTTTCCCGAAATATTCAAAGTTCACATATTTCACAAAATACGATATTTTCAGTTTTCAGTTTTTGGAAATTGGATTCCTATGTAGAATATTCCCCTGAACAACTTTTTCCTATAGTTTTTTTTCCCAAACCCTTTAGTTTTTTTACAAAAAATTATTTGTTGAAACCACCCCCCGAATTTTTACTAAGTGTCAATATTTGAAAAATTTTTTAGTTTTCAGTTTTTAAAAATGGATTCCTATGCAGAATATTCCCATGAACAACATTTTCCTATAGCTTTTTTTCCCAAACCCTTTAGTTTTTTTACAAAAAATTATTTGTTGAAACCACCCCCCGAATTTTTACTAAGTGTCAATATTTGAAAAATTTTTTAGTTTTCAGTTTTTAAAAATGGATTCCTATGCAGAATATTCCCCTGAACAACATTTTCCTATAGTTTTTTTTCCCAAACCCTTTAGTTTTTTTACAAAAAATTATTTGTTGAAACCACCCCCCGAATTTTTACTAAGTGTCAATATTTGAAAAATTTTTTAATTTTCAGTTTTTAAAAATGGATTCCTATGCAGAATATTCCCCTGAACAACATTTTCCTATAGCTTTTTTTCCCAAACCCTTTAGTTTTTTTATAAAAAATTTTTTGTTGAAACCACCCCCCGAATTTTTACTAAGTGTCAATATTTGAAAAATTTTTTAATTTTCAGTTTTTAAAAATGTATTCCTATGTAGAATATTCCCCTGAACAACATTTTCCTATAGTTTTTTTTCCCAAACCCTTTAGTTTTTTTACAAAAAATTGTTTGTTGAAACCACCCCCCGAATTTTTACTAAGTGTCAATATTTGAAAAATTTTTTAGTTTTCAGTTTTTAAAAATGGATTCCTATGCAGAATATTCCCCGGAACAACATTTTCCTATAGCTTTTTTTCCCAAACCCTTTAGTTTTTTTATAAAAAATTTTTTGTTGAAACCACCCCCCGAATTTTTACTAAGTGTCAATATTTGAAAAATTTTTTAATTTTCAGTTTTTAAAAATGTATTCCTATGTAGAATATTCCCCTGAACAACATTTTCCTATAGTTTTTTTTCCCAAACCCTTTAGTTTTTTTACAAAAAATTATTTGTTGAAACCACCCCCCGAATTTTTACTAAGTGTCAATATTTGAAAAATTTTTTAGTTTTCAGTTTTTAAAAATGGATTCCTATGCAGAATATTCCCATGAACAACATTTTCCTATAGCTTTTTTTCCCAAACCCTTTAGTTTTTTTACAAAAAATTATTTGTTGAAACCACCCCCCGAATTTTTACTAAGTGTCAATATTTGAAAAATTTTTTAGTTTTCAGTTTTTAAAAATGGATTCCTATGCAGAATATTCCCATGAACAACATTTTCCTATAGCTTTTTTTCCCAAACCCTTTAGTTTTTTTACAAAAAATTGTTTGTTCCAACCGACAATTGTAAAAATAGTAGTACTTTTGTAGTCTTATGTATATTGAAGAAATATTTCAGCAACCAACTTGACTAGTTTGACGACAGTAATTTTTCACCCCCACCACATTTAAATGTATATATAACCAGGGATTGTTAGGAAGAGCATCATTCGTCAACATGAATTCGAACGATCCGCAATCAATTTACTTGCAAGACGCTAAGAAACGTTTGGAGGAGGTGAAGGAGCAGAGGGAGCAATCGAGAATTGCGGAATATTGGAACGCATGGCGTACCAAAAATACGGGAAAGCCTACGATGGCTGTGGCACCGACACCGAGGCCTCCTTCACCAGTGCCTGAAGCAGCACCGGTGTTTGAGGTGTTGGTGGAGGCCGTTGACGGGCCCGAGAGGGTGCTCCAGCCTGGCGAGCGGGTTGAACTGCTACGGCAGATGAACCAACGCCGCGAGGTTCGAGCAGCTCGAAGGGCTGCTCCAATTCAACCGGCACCGCGGCGGCGGCGACCGGCACCGCGGTCCGTTATGGTCGCGAGAGGCGATTTCGTGGAATAGTCTCTCTCTGCTCTTTCTCCGTCCACATTATGATAACCCGCTTCGAACCCTGACACCCACCTGCCCTTCTAAGGGCAACAAAATGTTCCATAGTAGTTAGTCGAGATTACTCGATGACACAATTTTTCTTCAAGAATATATTTCTTGATTGAAAAGTTTGTGTTACTCTGCAAGTGTCTGTGTTGCCGTTGTTGGTATATGCAGAACGAACTTGATAAATTTAAGCAAGTTCGCTCTCTATTATCAACAATAATAGGAAGGGGCACAGTTGTATCTTCCAGAGTAACACATATTATGGCAATGTATGTCATGCACTGTACAAGACGTCAAAGAAGACACGACATGCATACACAAGTATTTATATTATTACAATATTCTTCAACATGAAATTTATTCTTGACGATAAACATAGGATTTCAAATAACAACAGCAGCACCAATACAGTTCTATCTTCCAGTGAAACACATGTATTTAAGGATACTATGTCGATGAGTGTCTCTGTTCTTGGCATGCATTTTACCATCACAGGAAACAAACACATTGTAAATCACGTTTTTTGGGGTATTACAATTAACTTCAACAAGAAATTTATTCTTGACGAAGTAAATTGTGCCACCTTGATTTGGGGTGTTAACTAATCTACATCAAAGTCAAAAGACCATAAAAAATGTGGCCCTGAAAAGGGCCGATTTTGTTGTCCCAATGGGACCATGGGTTGACCAGTTGGAAGAATTAATGGTCGGTGGTGGAATCAGCGGGACCATCACTCAAATCGTCTTCAAAATCCCACCAAGACGTGGAATCCGCTGGCCCGCTAAATTCGTCCTCCACGACTTCAGCGGTTATCGAATCGGATGATGAATCCGGTTCGGTCGACTCTACATTACTGCCGCTACCACTTGGCATATGTGGCATTGGTGGTTCTCCTTGGTATACGAACCATTCTCCATTTGGCACTGTCTCATCGCTAAATATAGACGAGCCACGACTTTCTGGTCTTCCTTCAGCCATTGTCAAAATGTATATGAAGAATTGAATGAGCAACACTCATATATATATAGGTTAGAGAGTTTAGGTGGGGATAAACATAAACTTTTGGTGTCGATAAACATAGAATTTTAAAAAATAGCAGCACCAATACAGTTCTATCTTCTAGTAAAACATATGTATTTAAGAATACTATATCAATAAGTGTCTCTATTTTTAGCATCCATTTTGCCGTCACAGAAAACACACACACACACACACACACACACACCAAACACATCCTTTGAGTATTACAATTAACTTCAACAAGAAATTTATTCTTGGCAAAGTAAATTGTGCCACCCTGGTTTGGAGCATTAACTAATCTACATCAAAGTCAAAAGACCATTAAAAAATGTGGCCCTTAAAAGGGCCGATTTTGTTGTCCCAAAGGGACCAGGGTTGTCCGGATCCGTAAGCCGTAGGCGTCGACTTAGGTGTGTGTTACCTTATTTGTAATAGAATTTACATTCTATTACAAATAAGGCAAGAGTCTTGGTGAAAGACTGTATATAGTCTATCACCACACAACGAGCAATTCAAACCTTCGTGTGGTCTGACTGCCCTCGCGAATGTAACGTGGGTCTGGAGGAACCTAACATCCATTAGACCCTCAAACCTGCTCATGTAGCAATGCATGCATATTTGTACATGCTCGCCCCACATTACCGCTGATTTGACCAAACAAAACCTCGGTCTCAGCCTACGTCGAACCCTACGTACCCTTCTATCTTGAAGGTTTAACCCATTATCAGTGGAATACCCATCATCTGAACTGGATGACATCTTGGTATAGAATGAATTTCTCATCCTAGATCACCTACTTATATACACCATTTTCTTCCCCCACCACAAAATTTATCACCTTTAACTTTCATTATCCTACAGAAATGAAATACAGACTAGTTTTCATGGTTTTATTTCTACATTCTACATGAATAATAATAATAACTTAAAACTATATTACATTGATTTATTAGTAACAGAACCATTTAATATATTATAACTAAAGAATGCATCGTGAATTATTAGCGCATACACTTTAATGTCTTTAGGAAATTTGCTCTTGCGTGTATCAAACTCCAACTTAACATCCACTGTAGATGTTTTGATAGCTTCCGGTTGACGACTACAATCAATAATGAATACTGGATTCATGAGGTATTCAGCAAAACTCATCATTGGATCGTTAAGCTCACGTTGATAATAGCTCACTTGAAAATTCTCATAGTTGTAATAGGCGGGGGCATATAATTTCTTCGTAAAATCCAAATTCCATCGCTCATAGGGGAATTTAGTGGCGTTCAGATACAGAGTAATGTCACTGATATCGGCCGTAGTAAATTGTGTAGCATCCTTTGCTCTATTGTCTGAATAAGTGCTTTCCTGGAAACCCAGGATCAAATACCTCGGTTTTTCGAGACTCGTGCTAGTTCTTAACGACCAGACGTCTGATGATGTTTCACGCAAAGCTGGCAGTTCGTAAAGATCCCATTTACGGTAGGCCATAGGAATGTTTGATGAACTACTTCCACCTTTATTGATACGAGATAATATTTTCAATTTTTGTCGATCATCGGGAATAATGTGACGGATTTTCCACTCAATCTTGTCAATAGTAATGGCTGCATCAACTTCTGCGATATAGCAATTATTGAACGTACGGGCAATTATTAAAATTAGCTCCTGTTTAACATTAAATATTCCTTTTGAATAATCCTCAGCAAATCCCATGAGATATTTTAGAGGTAGCTTTCCGGAGAATACGTTACTGGTAGCATCGAAAATGCATTGGTTTGTCTCATTCAGGCCCCATCCACATCCCATAAGAGTTCTTTTTTGGGACGCACCCAAAGATGCCAGGGTTTTTAATGTTGACGTAATTCCGGGTTTTCGAACAACAGCTACTTGCTCACCTCCCATTTCATAGCGGATTTCATCGAACAGAAAAGCGATTGCATTATTTGATAGGTAACATTTTTTGGTAACATCACTGGGTTTAAAAGTTCCCTCAATGTAGATATAACTATCTGATATATCCAAAATTATATCTTGAAAGTGTACTGGAATACGAATTTCATCAGAATTGTTAAATGCTGGAGAACCATATGGTTTATATGTGTGTTCTTGTAAACTGATAATGGAATTATCGAATATTGGTTCGGTAAAAACTTCAATTTTGTCACTAGTGGTGGCCATTTTTCGCTATTTTCTTCGTTGTACTTCTAAACCAATTGATTCTAGAAATTTGCAATCTTTCGCTGAGAGCTGTATATGACTCGAACGTCTTTCCAATCTAGCGTCTGAATTGTGAATGATCCTCGGATGTGTGATATGCTTACTTTTATGTTTTATTGTTGTTACACCTCGAGCTGTTGACAGCATATTCAATTGACGATTGAAGCAAAAACCCATAATTATGATATTTTTTTCAGCTCTAATTTCACAATAATTTTTTCACCTCCAAAGTCTATCAGATCACCACGATCGTCCAAGATGCGTAGAGTAATGTTGTCTATTGACTGACGTCCCTCCGGCATTATCGGCATATAAATGTTATTTTGTGGTTCTTTTGAAATTTTGTAACCAGGTTCAACATCAATATCAAATTCAAATAATGTGTGGCTTTCTCTAGAGTTTAGATATGCTCCAGAAATTATATTACAATCCACTCTTATAATGCGCACTTTCATTATGTCCACATTATTGCTTGATTCATGTCGTTTTCCACTTTTTAGCAGTACCCGTCCAAAACCCAATAGTCCACCAATACTGTTTTTTACACGAAAATCAATCTCGTATGTCGACTTGAGTTCACATTTTAATGTATTATTATTGGCTACTAATGAAAATAATCCCTCACATTCTTCTCCCCTGCAGGATTCTTTTAAACTTGCGTATATTGCTTTTCCAATTTCATCAATTTCATAAGCTCCAGGTGGAATCCTTAAAAGCGTGGCCTTTGAGCTGTTCTTCTTTTTGTATGCAAACCCATTGTTATTTTGGTCGATATTAAAAATTGAATTATATGTGTAAAATCCCAACAGTGCAAGACCATACTTGCAGGATGATTTCAATTCAACAGGAGGATAAAAATTTGCACTCAAGACACTTGAGTGTCCTGTTAGTGTGAACGTGTATGACATGACTGACAATAAAACCACTTATGTATATGATTTATTGTTGCTTGCAACAGTTTAGAAGGTTTGGTAAGCTTACGCCTCGCTTCACTTCTGTCATTGCTTCAGCCGTTATTTTGACATCGCTGATTTTACAATAACAACAAAACAGCTTCCTTGGTGTGGGTCCATCTCCTTCATCCTCCTCCTCCTCCTCCTCATCATCGGAATTATATTTTTTATAATGTTCGCTGCAGTACTGATAATCTAGCATGTCGATGTCACTCTTCAAATCATCAGGTAACCTATCCCAAACGAGTGCGATTTGATTTGGAGCTAACGCTATCATCACTTCCTTAGGCATATTTTCCAGCTGTTTTGTCGTCATTTTTCTCAATTCACAACCGACTTGACGATACGCTTTAAGCGACAACAACATTTTCGTGTAGTTATCACGATCCATTTGTGGCGTCACAGTCGACATGATCTTTTGAAAGAAACGTCAAACACAAATGTCCACACCAAACTGTGCCAAAATCTTGTTGACGATCGTATGTATAGAAAATTTTCTTCGTTGCTTCAGAACCCTTTTGTAGATAATGTACCAATTCAATGGGTGGAGGTAAATCACCGAAACTATCATAATATGTCACATTCGATTTGTTTTTTCTATATGCTACCCAATGAGTCCCATCCCCAACTATGCTATCCAAATTAATAATTGCAGCTTCATTGCGTTGGGGTCCGCACACTGGCAACGAGTCTCTCATATAGACCCCTCTAAAATATGGTATTTTCATCTTTAAAGCATACTTTTGTAAATCAATATTGGATAGTGGACGTTGAGGTAGGGATTTTAATAGTTTTTTGATTTTACACTGCTATTATTCAGAAATAGACCCATACCTGCACGGTATGGTTTAAGAAACAATCCATTTCCTTTTTTTGAACGCAGATGTAAGGTAGCACCTGTTTTCTCAGCATTCGCATTTTTTATCGTCTTTATAGCACGCACAATACCCGCTGCACCGCCAGCTAAGGATCCTAAAGCCGACAGTCCTGCAAATATTGGTATCAGCGGTAATATGCCACCAGTTTTAGGGATCGGTATAATTCGAGGAGTTCGAATTCTCCTTTTGCCACCGGCTGTTTTTAAAGATTTTCGGGCAGCGATAATAGCTATTTTTGATGCTTTCATTATATTTTTTTCAAGACCTTTTTTTCCTCCAGCTTTTAATAATTGTAATCGAATTGGTTGTCTGATAGCTGAACCAAAAGCTTTCTTCTGTTGACGTTGTCTACACTTATTGGCTCCATTTCTTTTCGAAACCTTCCCACGACGGCGACGACGACGACGACGAGACCGTTTGTTTTGCCCAGTCGGCATACCCATACCAAAACGTTGTTTTGTTTTCATTATATTGGTTACGAGCCAAGCTGCAGCTTTTTCTTTTGCACTGGCCTCCTTGGATTTTACTCTTTTCCAAGCGCTTTGCTCGAGTTCGTAATCGGCTTGGTGACGTGCACTTAAATCTTCACTATTATGTAAATAAGCTAAATCGTGTTTTTTGCAAGCAGCATCCAATGGATTTATTCCTTGATCACCTCTTTTAACGCGTTTTATTACTTTTGTACCGGGTCCACAATACTGGTAACCGGGAATATGCGCCTCAATCGGTAGCCTATTAATTAATGTATTAACAATACCAGTACCAGTCTTACGCGATAAACCAGACCGTCCACTTCGTTTGACGGATGACATCTGAATGACTACGATCAATGTAAAACAGTTATAAAATATAAACAAAATGAGAATTGTGGCGCTTAAACAAAAATTACCAGTCGATAATCTTGATGAGAAGGTCGGATCCGGACAAGATCAGAAAATATTAAGGAGACATGGCCCATTGCTTCCATCATCTATTCGCGGTCTGCTAATTGGCCCCTCGAACTGTGGGAAAACCAACGTAATGATATCACTGCTTACACATCCATTGGGATTGCGCTTTGAAAATGTATACATTTACTCGAAGTCACTATATCAACCAAAATATGAATATTTAAGAAAAATCTTATTACCAATTAAAGGTCTTGGCTACTATACATTTAGTGATGGAAATAATATCGTGGAACCGTCAGATGCAAAACCAAATTCGGTGTTCATTTTTGATGATGTTATGTGTGAGAAACAGGATGTCATAAGATCATATTTTAGTATGGGACGCCATAAAAATGTGGATGTTTTTTACTTAGCCCAGACATATTCACGTGTTCCTAAACAACTTGTGCGAGATAACGCCAACTTCATTATAATGTTTAAACAGGATGAGATGAATATGCGACATATATTTTCCGATCATGTTTCACCTGACCTGACGTTTCAGCAATTTCAACAAATGTGCTCTAAATGCTGGGACAGCAAGTATGGTTTTTTAGTTATCGATAAAGATAGTAATGTAAATTCGGGAAGATATCGCAAGGGTTTCGATAGCTATATATATTTATAGAAGTAACCATAGCAGCTCATTTCATCATTGTCCGGTAATTTGAAAACATCATGAATGAAGAAATCGATTTAAAGCGTAAGCTGGTGGAAACGACCAGTGCAGTGAGAAAAAAATTTAAGCAAATTAAAGCATCTAAAGCACAAAATAACATTGATTTGGAACAGTTTTACGAACCCATTACTAAACCACTAAAATCCATATCCAATATAGTAGTGAAGCAGCAGCAGCAGCAGCAGAATCAGCCAATAATAACCCAAAAATCAGTTACTAAAACTAAACCACAAAGTCGTAGTTCCAGCACAAGTATGGAATTAACAGCAGATACAATGTCAATGGATCCATCAATGGAGTCACCTACACTGAAACATAGAATATATGATGAGTCATTGTTTGCAACACCATCCCCATCAAACAAATCTGACTTATCTAGTTCATCACCATCTTTAAAAAACATTAATATCTATCTGAAGGGGTTACAAAAGCAGCCATCGAAGTATGATACAGTTTATGGTGTCTATTATGATAAAGTAAGTAAAAAGAAAACATTTATTGGTAATGTAGAAGTGCGTTTTCCTAACGGACAGGTGTCATTATATAAAAACAACAGAAATATTGCTATATTGAATGGAACAAATGAACTCTATGACTTGATTTTTCTAAAAAATCCTCCAATCCTGGTCGAAGAAAGTGAATGGAACAAAGACACTCTTCAAGAATACAAAGATATTTTGGAATTAACAAATGCTGCATATATTAATTATAATAAGACTATGGGTTTAAGGGAAACCCGATGGTTAAAATATAGACAAATTATAAAACCACTAATGGAGGGAACTAAGCTTGGTGCTGGTATACGAAAAAAAAAGAAATCCGAAATTCGGTTACCTGTAAAGAAGACTTTATCATCTAAATTATCTCAATATGTCTACTGGAATAAACCCTGTGAGTTGGTGGATCGATTACGTTTATTGTGGAGTTCAAAAGTAGCCGGACATACTGGACACGATAATGAAATTATGTCAATTATTGAAGAGCTTCGAGAGGAGGGTATAATATATTAAGAATTACAATTCATTACATTCATCAGTGTTGAATAAGACGTCACGTATACTATGGATCCTAGCCCCGAAAAACTTAAAATAGTTAATGAACTACATAAAGGTGCAAGAAAAAATTTCATTAGAAGACATACTATAATAAAAGGATATAATGATTTGTGGCAAATCGATTTGGCGGAAATGCAACAATATGCTGATGAAAACGATGGCTATCGTTACATTGTCGTATGTATAAACTGTTATTCCAAGTATGTTTATACAAGAGCAGTTAAAAATAAGACCGGTGTTGAAGTAACGAATGCGATGAAAAGCATCATTGAAGAGGCCTCATACACACCAACCAATTTGCAAAGTGACCAAGGAAAAGAATTTTATAATAACAACTTTCAAGCTCTTATAAGAAAATACAACATAAACCATTATTCCACGTATAGTACGAAGAAAGCGGCAATTGTTGAACGTGTTATAAGAACTTTAAAAAATAGTCTATATAAACAATTCTCGGCTAGGGGTTCGTATAGATGGTTGCAAATATTATCATCTATAACGAAAGTCTATAATAACACTAAACACCGTACCATTGGAATGAAACCGAAAGATGTGACAGAAGATTCAAAAATTAATGCATACAACCATTTGAAAATTGTTCCGAGGAAAATAAAGTATCGTTTGGGTGATATCGTTCGCATCAGCAAGTATAAGAGCATATTTGACAAAGGATATACACCTTCATGGTCAACAGAGCTATTTAAAATATCAAAAGTTAATGTAACTAATCCACCTACATATCTATTGGAATCACTAGAAGGTCAACCGATTAAAGGATGTTTTTATGAACCCGAACTACAAAAAACTAACAGTCCCGGTGTATATTTAGTGGAAAAAATTCTCAAGAAACGCAAGAAAAATCACATTGATCAATTGTTTGTAAAATGGTTAGGATTTCCAACCAATTTTAACTCTTGGATAGATAAGTCTGATATTGTATAAATATAATTAGAGATATATCAATTTTGTTAAATTAAGCATTTAATTAGTGGTATCTATAATATATGTAACTAACGATGGAAAATAATTTTATTTGTATAGTAACCATGAAGAAAGTAAGATTTAATATAGAGAAAAATACAATACACCAAACATATGTTTGGAGTTTTGCATACAGAAAAGCGAGACAAAGTAACCTGCAACAGCTAATGGTTGATAGATATCGCTTCGAAAGAAGAATAAAAGAACTGGAAACAGTTTTGGCAGGCGTTTTATCATGTGACTATAGAAATAGAATGTATCTTGAAAGATTTGTTAATAGATAATATTTTAAATAAAACACAGATATAATAATAATATTTATATTGTTTTTTTACACTACACTTATGGACTATAACCAAATTGACAAAGTTCATTTTTGCGTAAACATATGGCCCGGAAACCACGTTCTTCATCATCTTCTTGTTCATCGTCACCATTGAAGTACTCTTCATCCGACGTATCTAGTGGGGCATCTGTTAGAGATGGACTAGGTGAGTCCCCCCTTGTCTCGCTCGCGGTTGAACAGCTTGACATGGTCTGATGTGGTTGTTGTTGCTGTCGTCGTTGTTCTGGAGCTTGGGGTGGATCGGAACTTAATGTAGTTTGACTTTTTGAGTTGGATTCCATATTTGAGAAATCGATCGTAGATTATAAGTAACTTAGCGAAGACTGATACCAACTGAGTTACTAGATTTTTGTCTCGAGTCTATATACATAACAGATGACCTTCACTTGTAACCGTCCTTTGAGTATATCTAAGATGATGCGCTTGCACCACCAGAGTACAATGGAATATCTGACAGCTTAGGTTCATTCTCAAGGGCAACAATTCGTCCATCAAAATTGAATAAGCGAGTATCATAACGTTCTTCAAACTCGCTTTGTAGTTTATTAAAATGTGTCAAGAAATCTTTATTAATTATATCATATATCTGTTTGCGTACGTTGGAAATTTCCTCAAGTACATATAGTTTAGTAGCTGCATCATCATTCTTGGTCGGCTTTGCAACATTACACAAGGACTTTCCCCCAATATCGTATTGATCGTCAGAGGTGAGTTTAAAACCAACCCCCGGTGAACCACGTAATAACTGAACTTGTGTATTTACCCGCTGACGACCAAATTTATCAATTGTGTTGTTAACACGACCCATCCTTACTCCCAACTAATCTATTTTTTAAAACTATTATCCACTTATATTAAATTAATTTTACCTAGAGTATATTTGGGGAAATAAAACAATATATATCTAAACATAATTTATTTACAATTTAATTTTTTAGACATTACAATATGTTCATCAATGTCATTACTGGAAGTGGCAGCAGCGGCGATTTCATACTCATGGTCACAACCATTAAATTGTTCTGTTTCTTCTTCAATGACATCCATCTTAACATCATTGGTAGAAATGGCTGCATCATTTCCATTAAAATTTGTGTTCATGCCGTCATTTTGGGGCACCAAACCATAATTTACCAATAAGTCAATGGGTATATGTGGCATTTCGAGCAACATAGAACCCAATTCTTCGTCAATCATTTTCCGGCAAAATTCCTCTACACCAATGACACCATATAGGAATTTTTGACAAACATGGGCCCCAGCGAAAAAATTGACTGCATCCCTCATGTATTTTCGGTATAAATCCACATCGAATCCGATTGCAAAATTTAAAATATCTTCAGCCATCTGCTGTAGTCTAGTTAATAAATCATAAACATAGGAATCTTGGTTTTCTCTGATAATAGATTCGTCACACATCTTAAATAGAAAATATTTTTAATGCTTATGTATGTGCTTCCTCACATGTGCCATCAACAACTATTCTATTACATATCCAACTAATACTTAATATGATAAACAATAAAAATATTAAAATTATTTTAAAAATGTCTATTCCAAACAACCAAAATTTATTAATGCTCTTGTATTGCCTCCTGCTGATGCATTTGTACTCTGTCCCAAATACGTCAAAGTATATTTATCACCTGACATATTCATATCATCAATAAAAATTTCAGTAAACGCATCAGCTACACGCTTAGGTAGAAATGTTTGAAATGTCACATCATTCCATTGATCGTATAATGTAGCAACAATAGTTTTCCCAAAACGTGTTGTTGTTGGAGTCATTTTTTTAATTACATAACCCATTCCCACCCCCAAGGTTGAAAGCTTTCTACGCTCCGGAAATTCAAAGTCTTTGTTTATCATATTATTAATTTCACCCAAGGTCTGCTGTGAAATGCTCATTGTTGAAATATGTAATAAAACAATTACCTTCAATAGACACTTTCGTCGGAACACAACACAAACACAATATATCTATTTACAGTTCAAGGCAGCAGATAATGTTAGCTAGAATGCTAATGTGACTTTGAAGGTAAAAATGAAATTGTTCGGTATTTATGGAAATATTCAAGGTCAAAATTAACAGAAAGGTGGTGTGGGGTGGTAGTCGCACACCTGCATCAAATACCCGCCTCCGTTCAAGGTCACACCAACAACATATGCCCGCGTTGGAAACCAAGGTCACACACAATAGAACACCTGCACATATTCAAGGTCAATATCACCACCCAAGATCAAATGAACACCTGCACACGTGGGTGGCCAAAGGTCGCACACCTGCATCAAATACCCGCCTCCGTTCAAGGTCACACCAACAACATATGCCCACGTTGGAAACCAAGGTCACACACAATAGAACACCTGCACACATTCAAGGTCAATGACACCCCAAGGTCAAATGTACACCTGCACTCTTCGACGGTCAAGGTCGTATGACGTCAGAGGAGTGGGGGGTGAAGGCCAACTGGCTTACTTATACTACTCTTGAAATGCATGAAAATGATCCGGAATTCGATCGAAAAATCATCTGGACTGATGAGGCCCATTTCCACCTCGGTGGCTTCGGCAACAAACAAAATTGTCGCATCTGGGGCTCGGAAAACCCAAGAGTTATTGTTGAAAAGCCTCTCTATCCTCATCGTGTGACTGTTTGGTGCGGTTTATGGTCCGGCGGGGTCATTGGACCTTACTTTTTCGAAAATGAGGCTGGAGCACCAGTTACGGTGAATGGATTGCGCTATCGAGAGATGATTAATGATTTTTTATGGCCGGAATTGGATGGTATTGATCTGGACAACGTTTACTTTCAACAAGACGGCGCTACGTGCCACACAAGCAACGAAACCATTGATCTTTTACGGGAAAAGTTTCCGGACCGTGTTATCTCTCGAAGAGGTGATCACAATTGGCCATCGAGATCTTGTGACTTAACACCTTGCGACTTCTTCCTTTGGGGCCACGTGAAAGAGAAGGCCTACGCCAACAGCTCAGCGTCGATTCAAGACCTCAAAGATGGAATTCGTGAGGCTATGGAGGACATACGGCTGCCACTTTGCGACTTGGTTATGGAAAATTTCATGAAAAGTATATGGTCCTGTAGGCGTGGTCGTGGTGGTCATTTGGCAGATGTTATTTTCCATTATTAACGGCATACCTTCCTCTGTACCTATAATGAAATAAACATCCGATCATTTATCTCAAAAAATGGCATTTTCCTTTCAATATCAAAATAACATCTCTTATTGGAGAACCCTGTAGTTGAAGAATGGGAAATATATTCGGAACCTTATCGCAGGTATCCCACCAAGGCGTATTACAGCTGTTATTCGTGTTCGTAGGGGAAGCACCCATTACTGAGGTCGATGTTATCAATTAAGTTGGTTTTCATTTAATTCACGCCTTTCTCGTAATTTTAGATTTAAATTTTTTTTATATTTGGAAATTACTACAATTTTCATAAACTAGTGTGTTTCTTTAGAAAAATCGTATCTCCTACAAAAATTAAAGAATTATCCTCGGGAGATACAGAGAAAGTATGGTTTTATTAATTTTTTGATGGATTTTAACTTTGATACGGAACAAATGGTATCACAGCGAGCAAACCCGCGGGTACAAATATTTTTTTCGTCATCCGACACTGATTTTACATAGACATGCCAAGTTTGGGCCAAATCGGTACATTAGTTTAGGAATTATCCTGGGGAGAGACAGAGAAAATATCGTTTTATTCACTTTCTGATGGAAGTCAAAAAACACTTCTTGTTTCAAGATGGCGGCTATTCAGAGGAAGTAGGGGAAGTATATATAAATATATTGACGTGTATATTTTTGCTTTATGGTGTTTTATTTAATTATTAGTATTAGCATGATGTCTTAATTATTATTATTTCGTGGACAATTATTATTAGATTGGAAAACTGGACCAGTTCGACTCTTCCTCTATATTCTCGCCCACGTGCCGCCGCTGGCTTTCGTAATTGAAAAGAAAATTAAAAACAAGTAAATATTCTCTCAAAAAATAATGACGAATACTCGGGCGATAATTTTGTACTGTACACAGGGTGAAAATAATCCTGGAACCGGTCCTGTCAATCACTCGCAATGCCACGAGCTGTAATAAATAATTCCGACCTCTCCACAACACAAGAACCAGGACAAATTATTTTTATAAAATCAAAATCAACAAGTTCATTGATTTCGAGGCTAAACTGAAAATACTGCGCGTAAAATTTATGTAAAATTCCATTAAAAATAAAATTTGTCACATATAAACAATCTTTTTTCGGTTCGTTGTTAGGTTTCACTTTTATTTTGAATAATTACTCATTATTTTCGTATTAATAGGCGTTTAACCTTCTTATTGTGTGATACTTATAACAAACTAGCCATAGTGGTTATTACCAGGTTTAATTTTGAAATAACTGTAAATTTCGGTTACGCCTGGACTGGTACGATAAGTACATACTATTAGAAAATAACATTCATTTTATATCCAGTGTCATTGAATTTATTTTTGTCTAAAAATAGTAACAGCGGATGCTACTGATGCTAGCCATGCTGTTAATTTGCTTTTAGTCGAAGCGCTCATGAAGCATAATACAATAACTGAATGTAAGATATCTATGCGTTGCAATTACGTCTGCTGCACGTAGTGACGTCACAGGGAGAGTAATTTTTAAATTTCTTATGGAGATTTATACGATGTTAGCGATTTTAACTATATTTTAAAGGTTAAAAGGTATTAAGCATTTTATGGTAGGTATGTGTAATGAAAGAATAATACAGGGTCCGCAACGAAGCGTGGACGGAAGATTAAATCGTTATCGAAGAACTTATCAACAATACTAAAACAGCTTGAGATATTGGATTAAAAGCGGCATGTTTTAAAAATATTTTACATTATACAGGGTGGCCCAAAAAAGTGTGACAGCATAAAGTTATATTTTTTTAAAAGGGAAATCCAGTATTTTATTGCATATTTAGGTTCGTATTACTATCGTTTATAAGTGCCTCAAATTTTATTTAATTTGGTTTTGTAGTTTCGCAGAAATAAATTAAAAACTAAAAAAAAAAGTTTTGCAGTCCTGAATAAAAAAATCGAAAAAAACAATCCAGAACTATTTTTTTAACCTCGGCATTGAGTGAAATTTATGACAAGAGGTCTAGAGATACTATGAATGTAATTGCGTTTATTTATTTTATACAGGGTGTTCATAATAAGCTTTCAAAAACCCCACATTTTAAAATAATTTTTCTCAAGTTTTTCAAATGGAATACCCTGTATATTATTTGTCTATTTGACGTAGAATTCATAGACAATTTTTTTTATAATACAAGCATATAAGTTATATCCAGCCGTTTTCGAAATAATTATAATATCATAAATTATGTTATTTAAATAGACTTTTATTGGGAAAGTTTGTTATAGGCGACTAGACTAATAATTGTAAACTAAAGTAAATGTTCAAAATAGCTTCCTTTTACTCTTAGAGATTCCCGTATTTTAGTTATTTCGATATAAATTTTAAAAGCCTTCATTTTTGCTACTTTTATTTATTTAATTTTATTTTTTATTCTTAAGCGAGTTGCCATGATTTTTTTGTTGTTTAGATTGTCACTATGACAGCCAAATAAAATTATTTACATTTGTTCAGTCGTCGAAATTAAGTACTAACTTACACAAAATGTCGAATTTTACAACTTTAGAAATGGTAAATATGATGGGTGAATGTGCAAGAAATTGCCTCCTCGCGAGCCGAGTGTATGTTGAAAGATATCCAGATATTGAGAGAAAGCCGAGACCAGAAACCTTCGAGAAGTTGTTGCAAAGATTTGTAGCAACAGGAAGCACTGCGTACACAAAAAGGATGATAATCAATAAACCCGTTATTAATCAAGAAAATGAATTAAGAGTTCTGTTGGCAGTAGAGGAAAATCATTAAATTAGGTAAAAGGAAGCTATTTTGAACATTTACTTGAGTTTACAATTTCACTTAATGCCGAGGTTAAAAAAATAGTTCTGGATTGTTTTTTTTTGATTTTTTTATTCAGGACTGCAATCTTTTTTTTTTAGTTTTTAATTTATTTCTCCGAAACTACAAAACCAAATTAAATAAAATTTGAGGCACTTATAAACGATAGTAATACGAACCTAAATATGCAATAAAAGACTGGGTGTCCCATTTAAAAAAAATATAACTTTATGCTGTCACACTTTTTTGGGCTGTATAATGTAAAAGATTTTTAAAACATGCCGCTTTTAATCTTATATCTCAAGATGTTTTAGTATTGTTGATAAGTTCTTCGATAACGATTTAATCTTCCGTCCACGCTTCGTTTGCGGGCCCTGTATATGACAGATATTTACGTATATTAATTTCATTCTTTCATTTTTTTCGTATTCTTCTTACTCTGACACCGGTCTTTATTATTCTATTAGGTTTCGAACAGTCAACCTATTACTTTTGATCAATGATTTCTGGTGCCGTTTGCCGTAATTGTCCATTGAAATTCACCAGAATTTTTTCTTATTTAGTCGTGTGTGTTTCTTAAAATAAATATCTGAATTTTCATAAAAACAGGTGCGCTGTGTGCGGTTGTGATATGGATAACCAGGCAAAGAAATTTGATAGAAACATAAGGTGTTTCCGCTTTCCCAAGGATAAAAACAAAAATATAATGGATACGGTTTTATTTATTTTGTTTTTCCACTGAAGCTGATGAGAATATATGCCTTCAAAACATGTATGGAAATTAAAATATTGTTTATTTAACTACTGAAGCAGACTATGAGTTTATTAACCTCTTCAAAATTTCCCTCCATTGAGAGATGGACTATTTAAAAAAAAGTTTAATTTGTTTATAACTAGGTCGTATTTACGATTTAATCTTTGATGATATTATTCTTTCATTTCATATACTTACTATTAAATGCGTAAAACCTTTTAATACCTTTAATAGAGAGTTAAAAACGCCGACAGCAATATAAATCTCCATAAGAGATTTAAAAATCACTCACCCGCTGACGCCACAAGCCACGCATCCATCGGCGTGGAATCATACCTCTTAGTTATTTATACCATGTTCATGAAGTGTTTCACATTTTTATGTCTGAATTATATTTAAAAATAAATAGAGACGAGACATGATGCAATAGACACGATGTATGATATCTAACCGTTCCAAATTCGTCTGGACCGCGCAACGACCTCATGGTGTGAGGGAGATTAACGTTGTTGTTAGCGGTTTAATCCTCTTTTAAATGTATTAAAAGGTTTTATGCGTTTGATAGTATGTGAAATGAAAGATTAGTATCATGGTGATTAGGTATATTTATTTCGTAAAAATTAAACGTGTAATACGGGGCCGCTCAAGTTGAAAACTATAGTTTTTTTTCTCTCAAAATATCCTTCGGACGGGTATTATTGTTTAATTATTATTCTCATCTTCTTTACATATGTTATAAAAATTTGCCACGATTTATTTTGCGCAACTCTTAAAATATTTATTTCTAATTATTGTCTGCTCCATCACGTTTCACGTCACTGTAGAGACAAATTTTTGTGCGTTTTAACGATGCTACGAAGAGCGGGACTACATAAGAAATAAAATTGAAACAGTGAAGTTTTTGTTTCAGCGTATGATGTCAAATTTGATAAAACACATTTAATGATATATTTTATGAAACATAATGAGTCAGTATAACAAATTATCTTGAATTTATTTACATTTGACTCAATTTTGACCTAATTACTATGGGAAATCTTGCATGATTTCACAGAATTTCTGCACTCAGATAATTTGCAGTAATCGGCTTGCCTGCTTTCAAAAGTTTGATAGTTTGTTTTGCCAGATGCCTCTACTATTCACCTAGGTCAGGGGACGACAACCTGCGGCTCGCGAGCCACATGCGGCTCTTTGGATGTGAACCTGCGGCTCTTTAGTTCCATACGCAAATATTATTTATTTTATCGAAAAAAAACATTAAAAATTCGTTCTGAAACGATTAACGAGGATTAGGCACCGATTCTATCTCTCAGCCACTTGTACTCGCTTTTCACCGCACCCCTCCCCCGTGAAACGCGTCGTTACTGTCGTCAGTCCGTCGAAAGCTCTCGAATGACGCCGTCGTCGGATGTTTCTATGTAGGTTTTAATTCGTTTTCGACGCAAGACAATTTGGCGTCTTCACCAGTGCTTTGGCGGTGACCAGGGGTCGGCAACCTGCGGCTCTTTCGATGTCATGTTGTGTCTCTTTCGATATCAAGTTGTGGCCGTTAGTGGCTCTTTAAAAACTGAGAAATTGTGTAAATTATAACTTTTCGCTCTTCCGTCTCAAAAGGTTGCCGACCCCTGACCTAGGTCAATAGTGGAGGTACAAAATAATGACTTCTCGCAGGTTGAGAAAAATGATTCTCAAGCTGAAAATCGGGTAATAATACGTGATTAATTAATGGTTAGTAGTGGAAAAAATTATGATTTTCCGACTCGAAACAAAATTGATCGGGACACGAACAAATAACGGCTAAAATTATTTTCCGCAGCTCTCTGACTAACAGCCTTTGTCACAGAATTAGTTCTCGCTTATTTTTAACCATTCATTTCCTTGTAACGTTTTTAAAAAAAAGTCCAGTGTCAAATTATGGTTAAAGGTTATACAATGTTGTATTTTGGAATTTCATCATGTACCTAATTTCTGTACCATCCGTGAACAAGATGATAGGCCGAGTTTTCTGAAGAATGACCATGAAGGATATCAAATTTTCATCGTGAATAAATTGATAACGCAAATTATCAATAAGGTTGAGGTTCTAGGATTCTGTGAATATTATAATGGATACTTATAGAGATCGATACTGATTACCGGTTCTTCCACAGGAGCACATGCGCACGTGCACCCCCAAAACAAAACCAATAAAAAATATTAATTTATATTCATTGAATATTATTTATCGTATAAAGTCCGACCATCCCTAATATTTTATCGTACCGTCAGACTAAAAAGTCCGACCCTCCCTAATATTTTATCATCCCGTCAAACCAAACTGTATAGATTCCGCAACCGTGCCTCGGTCGAGGTAAATGACGATTATGACGAGACTTGCTCGCACGTGCGATTAAGTAGTGCAGTTTCTCTGCAGTAACAGGTGGCGTGTGGCAGCGGGGGATAGCGGGGCTATGGCGATTTAACATGGAAAAGGCGCACAGTTTTTTTGTGTACCTGTTGTCTGTTCGTGCATCTAGTCAGAAATTCGAGCGTGTATGTTTTAATATTTTAATATTATATATTTATTAAGTTAAAATGAATAGTTGACGGTGGACTATTTAAGAAAGCTCTTTGAGTTTGGAGCAGAGTGAAGAATGCGGGAACACCTAAACCCGAATATTTCGATAAATGCTCGATATGATTTTAAACCATTTTATTTATGGATTTAAACTAAAAAACACTGAAAATATGAAGAATGCCAACTTGTCAGTATCGTGGCTCGATTCGTTCTCATCATAAAACAGTTAACTATTGTTCTCGTCTTGGTTGCGCCTAAAGACGTAGCCGTAGATGGCGTAGTGGTATTAGACATCATTCGGTTTTCTTGATAACTTGTAGATGGCGGTAGTAGGATTGGACATCATTCGGTTTTCTTGATAGATCGTAGATGGCTTTAGTAGTATTAGTAGTGGACTGTATAAATATTGTTACGAGGGTTGCATGTGAAGACTCTCTATCATAGGTCACGAGCCGCCACTGCTTGTAGAGATCGATACTGATTACAGAGCTCCAAACATGAGAGCAGTATTCTAGCGATGGTCGACTATGGGCTTTGTTGTGTGTCACAAGTTGTTGAGGTGTATACAACTTTTTGTTCCGGAAAAGTACACCAAGATTCTGCGAAGCCGCCCTTGCGATTGCCACAAGCAACGTGGTCATGCAATGACATATTTCCTCCCAGATTGACATCCAGTAAATTAATAGACGTAGCGGAACTGCGTGCTGAACAATTACTTTGCAGGAACGCAATCCGCATTAACAATGTTGCTACTACAGTACTTGCATCCGAACAACAATCCATCGATAACGACAAGCGAAACTACACCACCGGCAGCAGGAGGCAGCCCATCGACGCCGTTCGGCGACCTTGACGTCGTCGTCAGCGGCGACGCCCGCGTAGGCGTGGATTCACCGGGTCCAAGTTCAACCGCGGCCACGGCGACGTTCCGCGAAACAAGGCCGAGCCACGTCGTCGAGGCGTGATACCCCGATGCTGGTAATAAAACGTTACTAATTGAGTACTTGACGTCACTCGAGGTTCTAAACAAACGAAGCAAAGGAAATAACATACCATGACAAACAAGTTGTTGTTTATTCTACAGATGCGAGCAAGGTTAATTAAACTTATTTTATATGCTTAAATGAGGTATAAACATGGTATAAATAGTAAACATTCTACTCTACGGTAAACGGCAGGTCCCTTGATATACCTAATATACCTTACCGCATGTGGCCTAGAGCTCCTTTTACTTATGCCTGTTTGAAATATACACGGAAAGAAAGACTTAGTTAAATTTACTATAAAAATAGTAAAACTAACCATAATTTATGGCTCTGTGACTGGAATAACTTCTTTTATTATTAAGAACTGCCCTTAAGTTATAGCAAAATTTTAACCTACATTTTTAGTAAAAATTATAAAAATAAAGTGAAACCTCACTTAGGCGGACACCTACGAGACCGTCTAAATGTGTCCGCCCGTGGGAAATTTGTTATTAGGTAATATGTAAATGAAAAATTATTACTATGTATATGTATGTACAGGGTGGCCAACTAAGCGAGGTAAGCGGCTATATCTCGGAAACCGTTCACCGTACAGCTTTCGGAAAAAAATATTTATAATAAAAGTTGCCAAGAGAAATTGCTGGAAATTATTTGCAAGTTTATAGGCCGGCCGCTAGGGGGCGTAACACGAATATTAATTAGTTGCCAGGAGATTTCTCTACAATTGGCGTAAGATATATTGATAATACTTATAAATAAATCTCACTTGTATCGTGAACAACTTTGCTTAAACACTTTTTTCTCTAGCCCTGCAAATAAAGTGGTGGGGGTAATGCAAACATGGATTTGCAAAAAATGCAATATCTCAGGAACGCCTTATCTGAAAATATTCAAATTGGTCTTATTTAAAACAGCTCTTCTTGCTTTATTAGCTACACTACAAGCGATGTCTATGTAATTTTTACTGTAGTCGCTAGATGGCGCTTTCAACAGATTTAACATATTTATCGTTTCCCTCGAAAAACTTAAATGCAATGGTAAATATGTTATTACACCAGTACAGAGAGGAATAAAGGCCAGAGCAAACGGTGAAAACCGCAAGTTCCTATCTTTTTTCTAACCGGAGATATCAATGAAAAATTAATTTATATCCTACTAAATCTCCCGCCCCGGTACTTACATGTTGCAAAAAAAGAAGGCTTTGGAAACAAAATACATATTATATATAATAGGAGTATTGGGAAGAAACGTTCATTTTATAAACCAATGGAAACGTATTCTAGTACTTCCTTAAATGCTCAAACTGTCTGCCATCCTAGCCCACACATTGTCTGAGCTTTCCTTGCTTGGAATACAATATCTTTTAATCGTCACCATAAATAAAAGTCCAAACAAGTCCAGTCAGGTGACCTGGCTGGCCACGGAAAAGGCTTCCTCTTCTTATCCATCGGTGTGGATATGTCTCATTCAGGTATTCTCGCACATTAATTTAAAAAATGGACAGCCATCGAGCTGCGGGAACATATTTTGCCTGGTTTCAAGAGGCACATCTTCTAATAAAACACATAATTCATTCCTAAGGAACTCCAAAAACAGGTTCCCATTTAGTGATTGGTCAAAGAAATAGGGTCCAATAATTTTACCCCCTATTATGCCACACCATACGTTGACACTTCAACGTCCTTGCTGCTGAACTTCTCGCATCCAGTGAGGGTTTTCTGTAGCCCAATAATGCGTGTTATGCAAATTTACCCTTCCATCGCTATTAAAAGTAGCCTCGTCTGTCCAAAGAATTTCGGATACAAATTGAGGGTTGTCATTGATCATGCCTAAAAGCCAGCATGGTACTTCGTGATATTCCCAAATCGGAAGACAATGTCCTAGTACTAAGATGGGGATTAAACTCTATATATGCTAAAACATTGATAACATTTTCTTCAGTTCTGCCAATACGACGTCTCCGAAATGTCAGTGAGCGAAAGCTTCCAGTGGTACGTAAGCGTTGTACCAAGCGCGGAAAACTCTTCTGCCATAATGACGGCGATTTGGATATCGCAATGCATAACTCCTTTCAGCGATTGCTGCATTTTGAAAGCACTCGAAGTAAACAGCAATCATATCAACTGCTTCTTCATTAGTAAACGGCATTTTTTAAATTCAAAAATTAAATGGAAACGGATCTCAAAATGAATAATTTGACGTTTCTTCCCAATACTCCTATTATATATAATATGTATTTTATTTCCAAAGCCTTCTTCTTTTTTGCAACATATGTAAGTACCGTGCGGGAGATTTAGTAGAATATAAATTAATTTTTCATTGATATCTCCGGTTAGAAGAAAGATAGGAACTTGCGGTTTTCACCGTTTGCTCTGGCCTTTATTCCTCTCTGTACTGGTGTAATAACATATTTACCATTGCATTTAAGTTTTTCGAGAAAAACGATAAATATGTTAAATCTGTTGAAAGCGCCATCTAGCGACTACACTAAAAATGACATAGACATCGCTTGCAGTGTAGCTAATAAAGCAAGAACAGCTCTTTTAAATAACACCAATTTGAATATTTTCAGATAAGGCGTTCCTGAGATATTGCATTTTTTGCAAATCGATGTTTGCGTTACCCCCACCACTTTATTTGTAGGGCTAGAGAAAAAAGTGTTTAAGCAAAGTTGTTCACGATACAAGTGAGATTTATTTGTAAGTATTATCGATATACCTTACCTATGCCAATTGTAGAGAAATCGACTGGCAACAAATTACTATTCATGTTACGCCCCCTAGCGGCCGGCCTACAAACTTACAAATAATTTCCAGCACTTTCTCTTGGCAACTTTTATTATAAATATTTTTTTCCGAAAGCTGTACGGTGAACGGTTTCCGAGATATAGCCGCTTACCTCGCTTAGTTGGCCACCCTGTACAAATAAACATAACATAACAAAAATACACTAGTTTTAGTTAGGATGTAGTACTAAAAAAATCTAATAATGTATAGTTTGACGTGTTTGTGTGTTACACTTGCAATCTAGAAAATGCAATTTCAAGTCTGATAACAATTCCATAGCTGTAGAGTCGCCTCTATCCTCTATTCTTTGCATACTCTTATAATTCCTTTACCATGCTACTGGCTTGTTGATAATTGGTGACATTTGTTTGATTACTGCATTCAACCTCTTCATCAGAGTCGTCAGATAGTGATGTGGTTTCAGTTTGGACCAATGGGGTCTCAATCATCTTCTAATAGCACATTGCTATCAATGTTAATGAACTCGCCCAAATCATTGTTATCAAATTAAGAACTTCCACACCAATATTCTCTTTCAGACTCAAAACGCGACATTTTTCTGCCATTATTTACGATTTTAACTTTACAACTCACAAATAAACGGCGGACTGCCGTCGGAGAATCACACATACTTTCATTCGGCGAAGTCCTTTCGCGGTGAGTTTTTGCACCGCATTTATTCGTCTCCCAAATACTTTTAAAATTTTTTTGTCCGCTGAAAATAGGGTTTTCGCACTCTTTGTATGAAAACAGCTTGTCCGCGTCCGCCCAAAGGAGAGTCCGCCCAAGAGAGGTTGATTTTCATGGAATTTCATATACCTAGTTCCGGACTATGAAAAAATGTCCCCTTAATAGAGATGTCCGCTTAGTAGAGGTGTCCATTATGAGAGGTTTCACTGTATTTAGAAACCATTTACCCTTATGAAGAATTAACATTTTGACACATGGTATTTTCAAGCGATCACTCATCCAAGTACTGACCGTGCATCTCATTTATGCCTTTTATTCTTGTAAAAATATTTTTACAACACTGTTTTTAAACCTGGTCATTTTTACAATAAAAAATACGTAAATAATGTACCAAATTTCAGAGCTGGGCAGTATTTGTACTCACAAATACTTTTTTTTATTTAAATACTTTTTTGTATTTAAATAGGTACCTACTGAGTATTTAAATACTTTTTTATAATAGGTATTTGTATTTATTTCACAAATACTTTGCAAAAGTATTTAGTATTTAAATACTTTTTTATTTTCCTTTCAGTATTTAAATACTTTTTGGAGTATTTAAATACTTTTTTAGTATTTAAATACTTTTTTGAGTATTTAAATATTTTTTTAGTATTTAAATACTTTTTGGAGTATTTAAATACTTTTTTGGGGTATTTAAATACTTTTTACTATTCAAGTACTGTTTTCTATTTAAATATCGTTCATGTGGAAAATTCTAAGTTTGCACTTGTCACGCGTGTCAGGAAGCGAAAGATCGTTTCCGTACGATGCCGACACAAGTGGAAGGAACGAAATGGTAGCTTTGATGGTCAGAAATCAAATGATTCTGGACCGAAAATCATAGCTGTTCATCCTGATCAATGGCGTAGGAATCTCGAAAATAGGTCATGCAGGCGGGTATAAAAGGAGGGGGGGCCCTTGGTTGTAATTACCCCCCATATACGATGAAACAGAAAAAAAAACTGGAGAAATCAGGCAAAAGTAATTTAAAAAAATACGATAATCTTAGCACATGTTACGTAATATACGAAGTTATTAATGTATTTTGTATTTATTAAAGTGTGTTTTTTACAAATATAATTCAGCTTCAAGTTTGCAGCTTAATTTTATCATATCACAAAAGAATGTACTTAATGTACAAAAGACTAACTACATTGGATTTTCTCTCACGGAAGCAAATCGTCCCCACTTTGCCCCACTTTGAAAGCATTCACAATATATGCAAGACTCACAAACAGACATAGAAATGCTGAGAAAATATCCCATTATCAACAAATTATTTTTGAAATATAACACTACTCTTCCCTCATCTGCCCCAGTTGAAAGAATGTTTTCATTTGCAACATTCATTAATGGGGAAATCTCAGCAAATGTGACTTTCGGTGTGAACAGGCCTCGGTTCGTCGAGCAAGTACCCGTTGCATTTCCCACCCGTTCTAACATGTTTGGGACACTTATTGGATGATCCTGAATACAAAAATATGCGTGTGCCGCCGCCCGGGAGCTTTATTTTTTCATTTTTTCGCGAAAATTTGATCAAAATCCACAAATTTTGAGTGTGAATAGAAAAAACCGCTTCCGTTATTAAGCTATAACTTTTGAGGCGATTCAGCAGATTGTTTGGGACTTTCAGGATCTTTAATATGGGTGTTTAGACGTAAGAAAAACCCCATCCCGTTGATGTGCCTCCCCTAGAACGCTAGATACGGGTCTCTCAAGTTGTGTGAACAGCTTTTTCCCGAAATCTGGTAATTTTCGGTTTATAACGCGCCGCTCTCGAGGCGATTTTTTTTTCGCAATATTCCCCATGAAATATTCATTCTTAATGTTATGACTAAAAGATCTGACCCAATAGAAGGGTGTGCCACTTCGGGTTCGGTTGTAACACACTTCAGAAGATGCTCAAAAGGCGACTTTTTCATGCGTAATCGGATCTAAAAAAACGGTATTTTGAGGGGCACAACAACACGGGGGCAAAAAACAGTCTCAAACCGCGCGTGATCGCTGGATCCAAGGCCAACTAATATGTAAACGGTCACTGGGTAAATTTCGACCAGTATCGAGCCAAGTGTTAACTGAGATCACCCGTAAACTAAAATTTGATTGGGCAAAATTTTGAAAAAAATTCCTCGAAAAATGATTTTTCAAGATATTGGGGGAGGCGATCAAAAAAAGTCAGTAACGCTGGCGGAAATATACTTCTAATATATCTAAAATTGATAATTCGCGGTCCAAAATAGTGTGAAACATGTTTGAAAAATAACTATTTTTTTTTCGAAAAAGTCACATTTGCTGAGATTTCCCCTAATACGCCACGAAGACATGCTTTATCAGACGATAATTTCGAAAATATTGTTCTTATGAAAGCTAACGCATCGAACATTTAAAACATTACATTATAAATTATTATTCTTGCATTACAAATTTTGAGTGTTTAGGTAGAAAGTCTTTTGTTATGTTATCAGTTGAAGAATACAGGGATAAAATAAGGATTGTCAGAAAATCAGAGTTTTAAGATAAAATGCATTTTTTAGTATGGACATCCCTAGTTTTATTTCAGTACAGAAAAACTTTGACTCTAATTTCTACAGACGTTCCTAGTTTTATTCGGCTAATATTTTGACCATGGAAAGTAACAACATGTGCCAACAGGTTGCGCTAGTAATCTCGATTTCGATAAATATGGACAATTCCTGTTTTATTCCTGTACCCTTAAGTTTATGTTGTCGTGGTTTTTTAATTAAAATTTACTGTCAATACCAATAAAATATTACAAAACACACTTTTTATTGCTGTTAAATCTTATTTGATTCTAAAATATTTTGAGGATTGAGGTACCTACCTATTCAACTGCCTAGTTAAAGGAGACAAAAATACTACTATACTATTTAAATATTTTTAAAAGTAATTACAGTCGAACCTCTATAACTCGAACTTGAAGGGACAACCAAAAAAGATCGAGTTACAGAGAGTTGGAAGAGAGAAGGGAAAACCACATGAATATTCCAAAACATTTTTTTATTACATACATTATGTCTATGTACCATTAAAATATGTACATAGAAATTTTGGAAAATATGCAAAAACCACTAAAAAGTCCGAGTTAAGGAGAGGTTCGAGTTATCGAGGTTCGACTGTAATTGTTTAAAAAGTATTTAAATTTTGTGTTTCATTCTTAAAAGTATTTATAAATATTTAAAAAAAAAGTAATTAAATACTCAGAAAGTATTTATAAATACTTAAAAGTAATTAAATACTTAGAAAGTATTTAAATACTTAGAAAGTATTTAAATATATAGTATTTAAACCTAAAAAGTATTTAAATACTTTTTGTAATTAAGATTTAAATACTTCATTACTTCAAAAAGTATTTAATATTTAAATACTTTTGAATTTAATTAAGTATTTAGTATTTAGTATTTAAATACTTTTAAAAAGTATTTGCCCAGCTCTGCCAAATTTTAACTATCCTTTTTTCGAAATTATGTGTACCTATCTACAATTACCTTACACTAGTTTTAAAGCTCTATCGGCTAGTATTAGAAATTCCCGCAAACCGAGGCGGCCGTAGCGCTATACCATTTCAAAAGTAATATTTTTGGCGCACACTGTATATTTTTTCTGTGAACAAGTTTTTGAAACGTCGAATTCATAAAGCGATACAGCGACAGTTTTTTTTACAGTGATTTACTTATACTGACCTCCGTTTGGCATAGAAATGTGACGCCCTCGGAGGTAATTTTCTAACCCACTCACGTCGGCACCGACACGATCGCGGAGGCGTATTGATATCTGGATTCTGAATTATTCTGGAAAATACGAAAATTTCTCATTAATTACCTCTATACTTATATTTATAGAATTAGAGATTTATGGATAAAATCACAGTTATCGATATCATACATTCATCGTAAATGTATAATTCAACCAGCAACATTGGAGTATTGAACTGGGTGAAACCACTACAGATCGCCCGTTTCCAGGGCTTTGGATAGGTCGATATCTCCAGACTTCACACCACTAGACTTTTGTTTATGAGGCTGAATGGGTTTGAAAAATGAAGTTTACAAAGTAATAGTCTACACTCGGTATTCACTAATTCGACCACGTATTAACATGAATTATACTGCAGCCGATATTACAGAAAGACATGATGAAACAGGAGAGCAACAGGCGCCCGTCGTAGACGAAGCGGAAAATGTCCATGACGATATTTCGATCCCCCAAAACCCTCCTCCTTGGCTGTGCCACTAAGTTCGACTACCCATTATAATAAAGTTAATTATTTATAAACTTTTGTTATGAAATACAGTGAAACCTCTCATAACGGACACCTCTAATAAGCGGACATCTCTATTAAGCGGACATTTTTTCATAGTCCGGAACTAGGTATATGAAATTCCCTGAAAATCAACCTCTCTTGGGCGGACTCTCCTTTGGGCGGACGCGGACAGGCTGTTTTCATACAAAGAGTGCGAAAACCCTCCTTTAAACGAACACAAACATTTTTGGTATTGGGGAGTATTTGGGAGACGGTGCAAAAACTCTCTGAAGACATACCGGCAACCAATCGCGTATGCGTGGCAGTGCGAAAGGACTTCGCCGAATGAAAGTACCTGTGTGGGATTCCACGAAAGCAGTCCGCCGTTTTTTTGTGAGTTGTCAGGTTAAAATCGTAAACAATGGCACAAAAATGTCGCGTTTTGAGTCTGAAAGTGTGTAATTTGATAACAATGATTTGGGCGAGTTCATTAACATTGATAGCAATGTGCTATTAGAAGATGATAGTGACCCCATTCCTACCGATTATGTAGTCCAAACTGAAACCACATCACTATCTGACGACTCTGATGAAGAAGTTGAATGCAGTAATCAAACAAATGTCACCAATTATCAACAAGCCATTAGTATGGTAAAGGAATTATAAGAGTATGCAAAGAATAGAGGTGACTCTACAGCAGTGATTCCCAAAGTGGTCTATATCGACCCTCAGGGGGCTATGACAACCTGCAAGGGGTGTACGTCAGCGAAAAAAATTTGGGGGTCCATGAAATGAAAATGGGGGTCCACGATAGTGGATCTCAACATACATGCACAAGCATCGGCTGCCGACGCACATCTTCGCAGGCAGCATGAAGTATCACGCCTCAACAAAGAACTTGAAGAAATTTTGGCTTGGGGTGACAGTAACCAAGAATTTAACGCTAAAAAAACACAGGCTTTTCTCTAAAAAGGTTAACTTTACAGAACCGGATATGGTCATGGACGGATACGCAATCCCATTGGCTTCATCTATTAATTTGCTGGGCGTCGATCTGGGAGGAAATATGTCTTGGCATAACCACGTTGTGGCAATCGCCAAGATAGCTTCTCAGAAGCTTGGGTACTCTTCCGAACTAGAAAGTTGTACACACCTCAACAACTTTTGACACTATACAAAGCCCAGATTCGACCATCACAGAGTACTGCTCTCTTGTCTGGAGCTCTGGACCCAAACATACTCTTCGGCTACTGGATTCCATCGAAAGGAGGGCCATTCATCTGATTGGAGACCACGAGCTGACAAAGAACCTCGACAGCCTAGAACATCGAAGACAGGTTGGGGATTTGACTCTCTGACAGTACCTAACTACTTACATTAATTATACTATCTTATAATATAAAGACATATATATTATTTATAAAAGTACCTATGAAGTAAAAAATGTATTATATATGTTTATAAAATTGTGTAAGTTGTAGGATGTAGGCATTGGCTTTGTGGTCGCAATACATTTTGAACTTGTAAAAACCTGCACATAATAATAAGTATCATCTTGTCATAAGCAAAAATCAATATCAGGTAAGTAGGGGTCCACCAAAAACAGAAAAACATGGTAAGGGGTCTACGACACAAAAAAGTTTGGGAACCTCTGCTCTACAGCAATGGACGTTATTAGATTTTTTTAGTACTACATCCTAACTAAAACTAGTATATTTTTGTTATGTTATGTTTATTTGTACATACATATACATAGTAATAATTTTGCATTTACATATTATCTAATAACAAATTTCCCATTTAGACGGTCCCGTAGGTGTCCGCCTAAGGGAGGTTTCACTGTATAAATAAAAATAATATTCTGTGAAAAGGTGTTTTTATTAAGTACGTATTAGTGTTCGTTATCGCCCACAGGCTTCCTTCAGACATAATGAGAGCAGGGGATTTACCGCCCTCTGGAATTTAAAGATTTACGCGTTTTAAGGTTTCAAAAATAGAACTCTCACTGAAGTATACATATAACTTCAGTCACGGAAAATTTTAAGTAACTCTTTTTATAACGAGAATTCTTGGAATAGGACGAATATTGTTGTTATTATATTCTGCTAACACCTCCAAGACTTACAACGTTTAACGACATAATTTTTTTACGAATAGCCTCTCCGATGCGGTTATAAAGATTACGTCAGAATTGGTCATTTGCATACACGCCCACCAAGTCTTGTAGGTGGAATCGCCGTGCGCTCCATCATACTTAAATATTAAAATAAAATTATACGCACCGATAAATTTTGTTTCATAAACATTGTTGGAAATGACCAAACGAAATTTATCATAGATTTTACAAACTACAGATAGAAAAATGTACAATGTACTGCAAACAGTCTTTCCCAACCTCTTTCGGTCATTATTGCAGCATAGCCAGATTGACATATTTATCGCAAAGGTATCTTAAATACAACTGGTTTAAGATTAATCCGCAACTGTTCTTAAAATAAATTTATTTCCCAATAATTTTACTATAAACTGTGAAAAGGGAGAGATCCTTTAAAAAAATATTATTATACTTAAAAATATCAAACGAATCTTAAACTAATCCAACTGCACTCTGGCAACATCTATTTCTATTTTACTACTGCGCTACGATCCAGGAGTCAAAATATGAATGAATACTAATGTCGTAAAAATTGCGACGTTTGTGCTTTGATCTAATGGATTGGTTATGTATTTTAGTTCATTTGTGTTTTTTTGTGATTATTGGTGAAAAATCGTCTTTATGATAAACAATCATGGTGTGTTCATGTGTAGTTTGTAAAAGAGTGGATCATTTAAATAAGGATTTATCTTTTCATCGGTAAGTATGGTTATGTTTTAACCATCTGATATAACCAGCCTTCAACATTGTTGCCATTCAGCCAATAAACATGTAGTTCTTTCTTCCACCCATTACTGATTTTCAATAACATTTCACACGATCATAGCTTCACTTTCCAAGAGTTTTATGAATGGGTTATGGGATCTGTAGTTTACAATACCTTTGATCATTATCAATGTTAATAAATTTAGTGATCCGGTATCTAGAATTATGTTATTTTAGAAAACGAGGTTGCAATACACACTATTAATTAATTTTTGGATATTTGTTCATGCAACTAATTTTACAAATTTTATACAAGATTTTTTATTTTGATTATTAATTGCATGAATTAGTATACTAAATTTTAAATTGTATAAACTATTCAGATCTAGATATCCTCTTGGTTTATATAAATTTCTTGTCGGTTCCAAAAAATTTAGTTTATGAATACATTTTATAATTTTGTTTTGTAGTTTTTTTAAAGGGTTTAATATTGTGGCACATTATTTTTTCCAAAATTTTAGATAAAACAGGTAAAACAGAAATTGGTCTATAATTATTAGGATCACTTTTTGGCCATTTTCTGGGAAAATACTCGTACCTAATAAATTATAATTTAATGAGAGATTGCAAGATGGGAACGTACATCAGAGGACATTTGCAAGAACGCCACTGATGGTGGATCGATATATTAACTTTTATAACTAAAATATGTAAAATATAGTTTACTTTACCCCAAAATGTGAACTAGATGAATTGCGTATTATACGCCCACAAATTTCTACCCTATATTTGCGGAATTAAACATTATACAGAAAAAGGCCGTCACCTTTAGTTTAATACGCGGAGCTGCTATTGACCCACTTTTCGCTCTTCAATAAAAATTCAACCTGAACAGAATTTTTTTAAACGTCTCGTCTGGGTTTTAATTTAAAAATTTGTAGGTTCGTCAAGGTGTGTCTTCAGAGGTCTCCAAAAGTCGTTTACCTTTTCAAACACATCTTGAATTGGTCAACGTGACAAAACATATGACTTTCTTTATCGGGCTAACTGAATTCTGATGTTATACAGGTTTGTTCGTTTGTTGTGGCTAATTTGAAACCTTCCCACCCGTAATATCTCACTTCCGGTAAATGATTTGTTAAAGGGGGATGCTTTTAAAGAATACTGCAGCCTTCGTGATTTCAGCCCCTAGAAGGGGCAGATGTTACAGTACGTTTCACGAAAATTGGATACGACTTAATGATTTCTTGGGTCGGTCCCATTGTGTCGACAAGAGCTTGGCAATAAACAAGTGAAGTATGAAGGGACGGACTAAGGAAAACAAGTAATGATATGATTATATTAATGTAATCAAATGAAATAACATTTTTTAAAAATATTACTAGTCATATTTATTTACATTCATAATGTCATTCTATAGATAGTTCTGTTTCGCTATCGCTATCCTCATCAAAATTAATTATAATTGGATTAATTATACGATCCAGACTAATATACGAATTTTCTACAGTTATTACGTGACGGACTGAATTTTTCCAACTACCTGGGGGAATATCATTAAAGCATTTTCGTATTAATTCTACAACATTAGAACTTAAAGTCGGAGAAATATTTTCAGACCTAACCAGTGATTTTAACTGGTGCCACATATGCTCTATGGGGTTAAAAATGCAATAATAGGGTGGGAGCCGTAGCACTGTATGTCCAATTTCTTCTGCCAATGTGTCACAAAATTATACTTTTTTTTATACAAAACGTCTTTAAAACTTCTAAAAGATCACTTTTTTTTATAACTTTCTTCAAAATATATATCATTCGCCGTCATGTTATTCTGAGGAATGTTTGGTAAAAGACAATTCTTGAACCATTCCTCAAAAACTAACATATTTACCACAAAAAGATATTTAAATATAAATTAAGCAACCTAACCTACCTGATGTGCCTATATTTAATTATAATTATTACCATCCGGTCCTTTCCACATAATAATAACAAACGGTCATAAATAATGGGATGGCCCCAGGTACTTTTACTGCAGTCGTTAAGTTATATCCATTTTTCGTGAAACAATATATACCCTTAAAATTATTAATTGGGGTGGGAGTTCAAGTGGTACATCATTTTACAGGTCGTTTCTTTCCAATCAGACCCTAATTTATTATTTTTTGATCAGTAGTTTCCTTGATATCGCGTGCCAAAATAGACTAATTATTAATGTAAATTTTTTAATCCGTGACTTTGCTCCTGGTAAACAATTGAAATGTCAGCCGGAGTGACTCCTACGGACCCCTAATTATTCTACTAAAAGAGGAGTCAACAGAATAATGTTTTTTTATCTAAAAACCATAAATCTCCGTGCTAATAGATCCGTGACAAGGGTAAAATTTTTTTACATGCAACTTTCAGTCCTTAGCATATAACTTACTAAAATAAACTATTTGCCTGCAGAAACGATTATAATTTGCTAAATATATGTTACTTTCAGCATTAGAAATCAATTTTAAAAGTATTTCTTTTAGATTATAGCTGCAGTATTCAAATTTTAATTTAAAAATGTATCGCCGGTCACGTATCCCCAGTCAATAATTTCTTACTTTACCCTTTTATATTTCACGTCATTTTACTAAAGTTACTTTTATATATAAATAATTTACACTCCTACTACAATATGTATTGAAAAAGTAATGTTCAAAGATCAACAGTTTAGTTTCTCTAACGCAATTATTAACCAGAAGTTCCGTCCCCGCAGATGCATGTATCGCCGGTCACGGCAGAAATTGCTTGTAAATAACGCCACTACAGGTCGGCTTAATAGTTTTACAAATATGACGGTATGTGTTTGAATTTGTGTAAAGCGTGCTCCTGTTTAGGTAAGTTCCTTATTATGTTCTAGAACATTGCCTACCTTTTATCAGGCGTATATTTTTATGTTGTATCGCCGGTCACAGGGTTAACTCAGACCTAGTAGTCTTAATTAAGGGAAAAATACTACACGAAGTCATTCTCTTCACTCACTCATTTCAGTCTAAAAAAGTTTAAGAAATAGCTTGTATTAGCTGTTATTCACGAATTTGTGCATTTCTGTATCGCCGGCCACAGTAACGCCGGTCACGCATGAAAATGTTACCGGAGATACATTGATGTGACGGTTTGTTATCCGAAGCTATATACAATATTTTTTTATTAACCATTTATAAACCATTAAGGAAAAATATATTTTTATGTGCAAGTTTCGTTTACACCGTAGGTAGATTAAAAATATAACTAATTTTCTTAGTATTTTAACATTCTATAAGGAACATTCCAAAACTTTAAGCCAATATAAGACAGGGCTGTTATAGATAATAGGAAAATGGCTATAGTGACTGATTAAAATAACTCAGTTCCAAATATTGGCGTTATATGATTCAGAAGAGTAAAATTAGCCTGGTGACGGGCGTTAAATTATTAAAAAATCGATGCTATACTATAGACCAAGATCTTTGTGACGATGATCTTTTGCGCGTTTTTGAGATTATTTATTTTTATAATCCGATTTACTGAAAGTTGCCTCTAAAAAGATTTTTTAGGAAAAAAAAAAAACTTTGTAATGCAATTACGAGTGGAGGAAAGTATATTTTTTTCTTTCGGGAAGATTTTTAGATTTAATTTTATTTATTGTACCATGTAGAACGAAATTATGGGTTTTCCTCTAATTATTAATAAAAGTGACATCTTTTGTTCGACATTAAAAAAAATGCAGCGTTTTCATAAAAAGAGAAGACTCCGTTTTTCACTGCTAAAAATTGAAGTCTAGACCCCCGATCACGTTCGGTCTCTTTCTTCCGATTATCGTTGTTTCTGTCGGCGTACCGATTACGGGCGGACGCTCGACGTATTGTTCTAACGGCAAGGGAAGATCCAATTCGCCTCGTGCCTACAAAGCGCGAAATGAACAGGGGTTAAATCGTAGATTTCGGCTGACTCCTCTTAAGTGCAAAAATATTGATAAATTGTTACACGGATCTGACTTGAGAAGTGTGTACATGAAACTACTGCTTTGGCTAACTGTTTCTGCTAAAATAAAAACCTTTGGTCTATAGCATAGAGTGTTAATTACATAACGATTCCAATACAAAGTTCAGCGATAAAATAATTACGTATACTTAGACTTTATTTGTTGAAATTATTTTTATTTTTAATCTAGCAAGCATAGCCAAATGCGAGACCAAACGTTATAAAATGTCTCATCGATTGTGTACGAAACGTTTTTTCGACAATATAACGTATTTAGAAAAAAATATTAGATGGGAAAAACCGATGATTTTAATAATCGAGTACTTGATAATCGAGGGATTTTAATAATCGAGTGAATCGCTCGAGCGATTAATCACTTGAAATTCCGATTCATCATTGGTGAATCATTTTTATGGCTAAGAAGAATTACGGAAGAACAGTTGATTCTGATATTTCCTATCGAGCGATCACACTACCAAGCAGCACATTTCGGTCGGCGTCAAGCCGTATCGAGCGGTTTTTCGCTCGAGCCATCACAACACTAAAAAATATATTAAATTTGGCTCATTATTAATGAGTTAACAGCTAATTAATTTGGACGTGTGCATTTTTCAATAATCGATAATTAATTGGGATTATGTATTAATTGTATTTTGCTAACTGAATATAAACAATATAGTGCCAATACGAACATTCCAAAATACAAAAAGTGTCCAAGCTATGGGAGATGGCGCAGTAGGGTGGAAATTTTATCGATCCAGTCAGAGCCAGCCCGACATTATTTGTTTGTTGTTATTCGTCGCCATCTTTGGTTCTGGATGCTTTTTCAAATTACGGAATAAAAAGTGGTTCATCCACATTGTTGTCACATTATCCGATCTTCGGAACCGAATTTCACTAAAAAGCTTGTAAAAAAAGAAGATAGTGTCACTCGTATGAAATATAATATATATGTGGTCAATACCTAACCTTAAAACTAATGTATTTTTAATTTGATGCATTAGTAGCTGATAATAATTCCCAAAATAGTCATTCATAGTTTTTGGTTTAGAAAAAAGTGAGGTTAAGAAACATACGTCGGATGAAAGTTGAAATAAAGCTCATCGTGTCGATTGTTACAAGTATTCGGACAGAATTTGATACCAAAAGTTTACACCAATCAGGGCACCGTCGGATCATCGTATCGTCAGAAATCGTATGCAAGGAACGCTGTCTTAAATCGAACTAATAGAAATTTTGATTGCAATATATTTGTTAGCTAACAAGTGAAATTTACATTAAAAAAGTTGAAATGTGGTCCTGTCGAATGTTTACTTTCACAAGGAACTGCGCAAACTCACAACGCCCCCTTCGATGCCCATAGCGGGGACATAATTGGAGATGGTATTACCAATATACTGTTTATAGTGGAAAATATTGCAAGAAACATAAAATATCATCCTTCTAATCAGCTGTGTTTTACTATCACCCACGCGTTTTTAATTCTGTTTTATTGGCTCGTTTTTTTATGTGCACAATAAGCATATTGTGATGATGTCTGTTTAATGTTTGTTTACCTTTTTATCTAAATACGACGGTAGACTTTGATCCGACACCTACATAATTACGGGTACGGGAAATAAAACTCAAATTATCTTGAAAAATGTTTATATGTTTTTCATAGAAATTTTTTTTTCGTTTTATATACAAATTGTTACAAAGTTCAAAATAAATAACGAACATCAGAAAATCACAGATCAATAATATCCTATAATCTAGATCTTGAACGAAAATGGGTTTTTAAAAAATGCAATCTAATGCATTTAATTGAGTAGGTTTACACCGCGAGAGGTGATCGCCAACTTACTACACTACTCGCCCGTTAAGCTGATGATTCAAACCGGTTAGAAAAGAAATAGAAATGCAACATTGCATTGAATGATGGTGGAAGTAAACCTACTCATTATTAAGAGCATACGGTCTTCCTTTTTTCCGAAATTAAAGGAAGAAAACTGGGAAGAACTTTTACTAACGAACTGAAGGTGCACATCTGGAATGTGTACATAAACAAAATATAAATATTTTTACTAAACTGAACATATAAACTACATAATATATATAAAATATAAATCAGTCGGAAAAATGTACCATGGTGCACAGAAATAATATCATCACAAAATTCTTTAAACTAGAGGTACCAAAATATAACGCGCTTTACGAGAAAAAAAATATTTTTGAGTCTTTCCTTTGTTGCACGATGGTACACGAATCTTAATACAAAAGTCAGTAAGGTAATATTTACAAAAATCATAAAAAAAGAACAAATACAATAAACACAATGCTGTGAGTTAAATGTTTCTTTCATACCTAGTTACTATCTGTTTACGGGTTTCATTATATCAATAAAAATAACTGAAAGTAACTAGGCCACAACTCAAATAAAGGCGTATACTAAGTTAACTTATTCCAAAACCAAAAAATATACTTTACAGTTAACTTCGTATGGGCAGTTTCTTGGATTAGGACTAGCGAATAAATAAAATTGGCGTGTATCCATCTAGCAGTGTCAAATTTTCACATATTCCCAACTATATGTTTCGAAAATTTGTGGCTTCTGTTCGGACTAAGATATTTCTATAGAACACTTCAGTTTAATCGAGCTCAAGATGTATAAATTACTCTCTGGCTAACTCCAGAAGTTCCACGTCGAGAATCATTCCTAAACCGAATACCACAAGGGCACTTGTTCTCAGGTCTAGAAAGCGGCAGTACCTATCGGCGCAGGTTGCAATTTCCTTAAAATAGGTACCACATTAACTTTAGTGGAACCTATTCTGTCCTTGGCGTGCCTCTTAACGTGCTTGGCCAAATGGTCCGACCTCATGAATCTCCTTTGGCATACGTCGCATTTGAATTTCTTTTCGCCCGTGTGAGTGCGCTTGTGCCTAGACAACTCATCGGACCTAGAAAACCGTCTTCCACAATCCTCCCACTGGCACACAAACGGTTTTTCTCCCGTATGAGTTCTGTTATGGGCTTTCAAGTGTGAAGACTTGAAGTAGTTCTTGCCGCATCCCTCGTATTGGCACTCGTAGATGCGCCTCCTTTGAGGTTGCTGTGGAGGGGCTAGGAGAACTAATTGGGTAGGAACCATGGTACCATCAGGCGACAAAAAGAAGGCTTGCGGTTGGTTGGTTGCCACAACTTTAGGCGCCAACGGAGGAAGAATTGGAACCGTTGCGTTTTTCTGATGCTTCTCTTCCTTGCTGGTCTCCTTTTCACTGGCGATGATTTGCTCCCTTCTGTTCCCCATTTTGAACTTAATGCTTTTTACTACGTTGACCTCGTCTTTTGGTGGTTCGGGGATAGGCAGTGAAGTACAGGAGCCGTCACAGTTAGCCTTCATAATCACAGAGACCGTTCTTTGTAGTTTCGGGAGTACCCTGTGTATACTTTCAGGTTGCCTGACCAGCACTTGGGGTACCGGAATACTCTGAAGGACCCTGACTTGTTCGGCTGGAGGTGGTATCACTATGAACGAAACATTCTCCTCTACCGTTTGTTGCTCGGAAGATGTAAACACATCATACGGCTCCCTAAATTCACTTTGTGGTTTGCTAACTACAATTTGGGGGATTTCCGGTGGTGGAGTGGCGATGGGCGGAGGCGGAGTGACGGTAGCCTGCAAGAATCTGGCAAATTCATGATCGTTGCGGATATGACGCTTTTTAAGGGGAAAGTCGTGTTCCTCGCTTTCCGAGTCCGATGGTTGGGGGGTCGGCGGAAATACGGTGGATGCTGGTCGCTTCTGACCCAGGAACTGGCGAAGCTGATAAATTGTTGACTGTTGACTGGTTTCGTCATCTGATATCTGTAACAAAGGAAGATTTCGTTAGAATATGGGTACCTATGAAAAATTATCAAAAATTTATAATTAGTGCTTCGTGGACATTTACATGAAGGTTAGGAGGGAAATGTGAAACAAACAGAATTTAATTTCGTCTCCGAATGCATGTAGGTATAAAGTCTGTTTCATTTTAAAAATCCTTCGACCGATCTAAATTTATCGCGAAGGTTGGAAATGTTTACACAACGCTATATAGTGTGTGTACGTTTGCAATTTTCCAATGAGATAGATAATGATTAAATACATTAATTGATTTCTTCATTTATAACTTATTAACAAAGTTTAGTACCTACTTATCTTATACAGGGTATACCGGATAAGAATCCACACTATGGGGTTACCTTACTTACAGAAACGTAGAGTTCCACGTTAGTGAGTTGTGCAACGTTATGTTTCAAATTTACAAAATTCCTATTTCCGACAAAACCAGAACCAAATTTGTATTTTTTTATTTCCTGATTCTATTTAAAGAGATATGTGAAAATAAATTTTTCATCCAACGTTTCGTTTTTCGACTTTTCGCTACCATCATCAATTTTGTTTTATAAATAGAAGTAACATTTTATTTTAAATTCCTTTATAATATTTTTGTTTGTATTATTGTTTAATTTGATTATTTCTATATGTCCAAAACAACCCGGTACAGGGAACACCCTGTATTGCCACAAAGTAACGGACGAGTCGATCAATTCGTTGAAAGTGCCGTAAATATTCGTAAAAAAGGTCTCAAACTTTCTCTTTCGCCACATCAAATCTCCGAAAAAGTAGACAACCATAAAAACGTATATTAACGCGCGAACCCATTGGTCGGAAAAGAGCGCAAAAACCGTTCTCTATTCTTAAAACGCGCGACAACCCAACACCAACGTCCGCCGGGAGTTCCCAACGTATCACTCGGTGAACGCGTGATCTCACAAAAATGCCGTTCAAGCTGTAACAGCTTTTACGTGGCCCAATGTTGAAATTTTTGGACCATGCATCGTCCCGATTTCACTTTATTAAAATAAATTGAATATTTTTGCTTTGCAGATTATCGGCCGTTATAGGAAATTAGTTTCGATAAGTATAATAATGAGGTCACGCACATTAAGCGTGCACAGTTGCATTTAACTTTAATAAAGAGCCCTAAAAGAATTATACGTCGTAAAGGTAGGTGTAGGTAGATGGAAAAAGTTTTCTAGCCTTAATTATACCAATAAATACATTTCACCGTTTTAAGAAGGTAATTTTCTTGTACGAATAAGGGCTGCTATTCAAGGTAATTAATTTTTAACGTGTGATTCTTTAAAAATAAACTTAAGAACAGCAAGGGAGTGAAATTCGAAATGTTAAACTCAAGCGTCTCTTTTCAAGAAAGAAAGAATAAACATTTTAAATGACCTGGTGCAAAATGTAAAATTGACTTTCAATTATATTTTTTAAGAAATTGTAAACTTACGTTTTTCAAGGGAGGTGTGCATGGGGGTGAAAGCACCATCAATCTTCCCGTCTCTTTATCTTCCATTGTCTCTTTAATACTAAACACTATTTTTTCACAAATCGAACGCACGAGCCTCAAAACAACTCACTTCCTTCTTTGCTCAAATCGTACAGTTTCTCTAAAAACAGCCCGTACACAAATGACTTCTTTATTTTCAAGCTCCGTGTTGTTGTTCTCGGCCAGGCATGTTCAATCGGGGTGTGTAGCGTGCCGCTTAACGCTCTCCGCCAATCGGCGACGGGGGCTCGTCGGATCCGGCCAATCGCGAGCTACCGATCACGCAAAGACTGCATGGCAGCGTGCATGATGTTCACGTGCACACCGGCTGATTACAGGGGCCACGGACCGTGATGCTTACGTCACTACGGCGTGCCCGCCGCGTGACGTCACTGCGTGGCAAGCCCGCGCTCCGCTGAGGTGTGTTTGGGGGTTTAAATTGCGGTGTTGTCGATTCGCGGGGGCGCCTTGAGTCATAGCAAAATTTGAGGGTGTAAATTTGGATTTTCCCGAAACGACAAACAAAGAAACTGTCAATATTTGTCGGTTAATACCCGCATAAGTACCAATTGGGAAATGTGGGTACTTGGTAATTATTAAATGACGCAATATTATGTAGTTATACAAACAAAGCGGCTGCAAGTTAAAACCAGAGTAATTCTATGAGTGTGCAATTTAATTTACTTTTGTAGAAACTAATTAGACTGCAATATTACGTGTAAAAAGTATGTTTATGAAGCCAAATTATAAAACTGTTTTACATGTAGCTGTAAGAGCAACCACAAATATGTAACCTGTAAGTTTTTCTGCTGTATAACTTGGTTGTTGATGTTTCCTAAATGGGGTTATACAACTTTTATGTCGCAAAAATGGGCTTTAAACCCAAAATAGGGGTTTTACCCTTCAATTTCTCTTATCAGATCGGATAGCTGCAGGTACCGGGATATGATAATTGGCTGGGTACCCAGTGATATCTGTGTTGTGGCATATTATCGCCCGGAGAATACCTGTGACAAACATTTTTTTTGCAGGGTGTCCCACCTCGATCTATATATGAAAAACTATTTGTACAGGATGATTGACGACGAGCTTACTGAATATATGTTTCTGAAACTTTGGGGATTTAGGTTTATTGATATGCTCTCTTTAATTAAAATATTCACATGTTTCTGTTATTTCCGGTTATACCGGAAGTAGCTGCCAACTTTTGTTTTTTAAATACAACATGGAATTTTTATTATATTTTTCGATTAAGCGTTAAATGCTAAGCGCATTTTATAGAACATGTTTCTGTCAGAATCTGTTAGTTTTTGAGATATCTGGACTTTTTGTAATTATTTGGCAAATGCATGACGATGAAATAATCCATATAATTTTTTGACCTTAGCTCTTGGACTAAAATTCTTTTCTCACCGAATAGCTAGAAGATAAAATTAGGCAGAAAATGTACAGGGTGGTCACAATTCAAGGTTCATTTTTTGAGAAAACGCTTCGATATAGGTATAGGATAGTAAATACTATTTATAAAGAACAACTAATTTGCCATCAAATTAAACAAAAATATACAGGGTGTTCCATTTAAAATAAGAAAGTTTTTAATGGTTGAATTATTTCACAATCAACCTTGAATTGTGACCACCCTGTACATTTTCTGACAAATTTGAAATATTTTTGAGACTTAATGATCTTATTTTAGCTATTCGGTGAGAAAAAATTTTTAGTCCAAGAGTTAAGGTAAAAAAATTATATGGATTATTTCATCGTCATGCTCATGCATGTGCCAAGTAATTACAAAAAGTCCAGATATCTTAAAAACTAACAGAGTCTGACAAAAACATGTTCTATAAAATGTGCTTAGTATTTAACGCTTAATCGAAAAATATAATAAAAATTGCCATGTTGTATTTAAAAAACGAAAGTTGGCAGCTACTTCCGGTATAACCGGAAATTACAGAAACATGTGAATATTTTAATTAAAGAGAGCATATCGATAAACCTATATTCCCAAAGTTTTAGAAACATAATATAATCAGTAGTTCTCCATAAAGTTCTAATGCAAGCTCCTCGTGAATCGCCCTGTATATAGGAAAATTTGGAAATTGGACAGTAAGCTAATGTTGATGGGAGAAATTCGGCTTGGATTCTATGCAAGATTCTAGGCAGATGTCATATATCCTGTTCTATACCTAAACGTGTTCGACATATTCTAAAATGACGTTTACAGACTTTGAAATAATTATTAATTTGTCCTATAAGGAAGCTTTTAATATTTAATTTGGATTCCTTGGGGCATGCTTTGATAGATTTTTATAATATTTTTAAACTATTATTAATACAGGGTGTTCAACAAATAAGATTAAAAATGAAATTGAGAAAACTGCAGAAAATCCACATTTTTAAATGGAAACCCCCAATTTTTATAAGTATTTTCTATTACGCATTAAAAATAAGGGTAAGTTTGTATAAGGCTGTTTATTCCGAAAATTTGGATTTTTCGAGCATAGCCAATTTAATATTTTTTTTGCAGCAAATTTAATCATTGATAGTTGGCTATGACGGCGTTGAAAAACAGTAGAGTGCTTCTATTAAACTGTTAAAAAATCTCTGCTGGTTGGAATATTATAAGATATTTACTCGGATATTTACCGAGATTTAAGAAATGAAGCATCACGCCTCAACAAAGACCTGGAAGAAAATCTGGCTTGGGGTGACAGCAACCAAGTCGAATTGAACGCTAAAAAAACCCAGGCAGCAGTTTTCTCTAAAAAGGTTAACATTACAGAACTGGATATATAGTCATGGACTGACAAGCAATCCCACTGGCTTCATCTATTTAATTAGCTGGGCGTCAATCTGAGAGGAAATATGTCTTGGCATAACCACCATGTGGCAATCGCCAAGATAGCTTCTCAGAAACTTGGTGTACTCTTCCGAACCAGAAAGTTGTACACACCTCAACAACTTTTGACACTATACAAAGCCCAGATCCGATCACCACTAGAGTACTGCTCTCATGTCTGGAGCTCTGCACCCAAACATACCGCCCAGAGCGGCGAACAGCAGAAATACACGACGAACCACTGCCGCCCATCCATATGTGGTTAAGCTTAGTACTCCTCGAACTTCATTATTTAAGAATGCTTTCATCTGGAGGACTTCAACGAATATAACCTCCAACGATTCAAAACCAACGTGAATCGCTTTTTGCGCACACGCACCACTCCCAGAGTGGCCTAAAGGATTTTTCCTATAGTGTTTGTGTTTGATCATTCTTGACTCATTTTATTACTCCAACTAAAAGTATTCGGGTTTGTTGGAGCGTATGGAATGAACGAACATATCATTATTGATATTTGTATGTTGTGTTTCGTTTGGTTGTCCGATTTTTCAAAACACATGCGCTGACAATATTCGACAAAAATTTGGACACGTACGGTATGTGACTTAAGAAGTTAAAAATAAAAACGTCCAAGACAGAATTCCAATACAAACAAAAATATTATCTCGCCGAACTGTGTCAGGGTCTTTTAAATTTATGTCTCTACAAAAATTCTCCACTTAAACACTACAATCGACAAGGCTATACGAAACATTTCCTTAAGTCTTTGATGATTGTTAAACTTTTGCATAAATACTAACTTTACATTAGCCATTTTACTGTATCCAGCGACCTATATGTGGATAGCCAAATTCTAAAAGCAAAAATGGCCTCGCGCATGCAAATACAGCTGATCGTCAAATGACATGCGCAATGCCAACTGATAAAATATTTACCTTAACTGGCGCACAGGGCCGTAATTTGCCCTTAATGAAAATGATTACAGAGGTAAATAGTTTGGCACATCAAGACAAGTGGTGAAATTATTTTTAAACTTTTATTTTTGTGTACCGACCAAACAATTACTTTCTAGGCGTTTAAATGTAGGAAGAAAAAAGTAATAAGAAAATGCGTTAGGTAAAACATATTTTTATTTATTTTTTAATTTTACACAAGGAAATACAACTTTTGGAAAATAAGAAAGGATTTCTTAGTGTGTATAGTTGTCGGATCTTAACGTCGTCGCATGCAACCCTCGTAGCAATATTTATACAGTCCACTACTAATACTACTAAAGCCATCTACGAGCTATCAAGAAAACCGAATGATGTCCAATACTACTACCGCCATCTACGAGTTATCAAGAAAACCGAATGATGTCTAATACCACTACGCCATCTACGGCTACGTCATTAGGCGCAACCAAGACGAGAACAATAGTTAACTGTTTTATGACGAGAACGAATCGAGCCACGAGACTGACAAGTTGGCATTCTTCATATTTTCAGTGTTTTTTAGTTTAAATCCTTAAATAAAATGGTTTAAAATCATAACGAGTATCATTTATCGAAATACACAACATTTATCCACCCTACACAATAGTGCTTAAACGTAAAGTCCATTCTTCGGTTCTTAATTGTAGAAAATTGATCAATAACAACCTCATTAAGTTTGGAATACCCTCTATAATTTTTTTTCATATATTTCATTTTTAAACTTTCTAATAAAGTCCCTAGATTTACCCTTTGTGGTCTGCGTTAAATTAATTTCGAGTTTAGGTGTTCCCGCATTCTTCACTTCAATTGTTGCTTCAAACTCAAAGAGCTAAAGTTATTTCTTAAATAGTCCAACGTCAACTAATTCATTAAATTAAAAAAAAAAAATATTTTTCCATATATTGGTATTTGATATTAATACCACCTCACAAGTATAGACCTTTTTTAGATGCACGAACAGGCAACAGCGCGGTGCACACAAAAACTGTGCGCCTTTTCCATGTTAAATCGCCATAGCCCCGCTGCCACCCGCCACCTGATACTACAGAGAAACTGCACTACTTAATCGCACGTGCGAGCAAGTCTCGTCATAATCATCATTTACCTCGATCAAGGCACGGTTGCCGGATCTATACAGTTTGGTTTGACGGGATGATAAAATATTAGGGAGGGTCGGACTTTTTTTAGTTTGACGGTACGATAAAATATTAGGGAGGGTCGGACTTTATACGATAAATAATATTCGATGAATATAAATTAATATTGTTTACTATTCGTTTTGTTTTGGGGGTGCACGTGCGCATGTGCTCCTGTGGAAGAACCGCCACTGATCAAGACTGATTTCGGGTGTAGACGGTCGTCGTCGATTCACGTCGTTGGTTGGCAACCAACCCGGCACCAATACCGACGGGATTGCCTATATGACGGCTACAACATTGTGCGCAAGACAACCGACGAGCAAGCTTTAAAAATATGACCGGAAAACCGTGCGCACCAACCCATTTTTTACTCATTAAATTTAATTTTTTACTGCCACCCCATAAGTTGTACGTATCCATAGTTATAGACTGTATCTAAGTAAATCTTTACATATTCAGTGACATAGCTGTAGTGATATCTGCTCTTTGTAGCGATCATAGATACAGTGGCGTACTGGGACTAGCGTAGCGTATGGTCTGGCATGTGTATAACAATTTTACCGCCAGGCCATCTATTCTCTTTATTATTCAAATAATGTTTATTTAATTATTTATTTCCGTGATACTATACGCGCATTTTAAATACTCTAGTCCGCCATATGCATAATTAAAATGCTGCTGCAGGAACTATCGGCAATATTTTGTGCGTGCACTGTTGCCGAATGTTCAGATTTTATAATTCTTTTATTTTAAAATGTTTTACTGACAAAACGTCGCCTTGAATCGCTGTCCTAAACAAACGTTAGGAAATCCACGGACTTTAATAATGCAATAATAAGAACTTACATATGTTGCAAATTTACTGAGTAAAAATCTCACTCGACGTCGACGGCGGGAATCCCGACCTTAATACCTTTTCACATACAAAATTTCATCGTTCCCCGTCAAGCAGTTTTTGAGCTGTCGGTCCAGCAGAACAGAAACGAGCGTACCTTTAAATTCGGGTATGTATATTCGGAGCTCCCTCTAGCATTAAAGTCTAGAACGTAGCTAAAGCGCGATATCGGACGCCAAACGAGTTCACGCTATACTTTGCCAGTCAAATAACAGATGTCGCCGTCGATAAAGTTAATAAGTGATATACCAGCGATGCCACATGGGAAACTTTAAATAAAATTATTTTACTTTTACGATTCTAAATCTAAATAATAAAAGATTTATTTTTGTCAATGTTTCTATGAAAATGCGAAAAAAAACGCTTTCATTGCGTCTCTGCCTCCTGTGAGGATTGAACTCACGACCCCTGGTTTACAAGACCAGTGCTCTGCCACTGAGCTAAAGAGGCTTATGTAGGGTGTGATCGATTTAGATGATCTTTAGCTTAATGATCAATTTTTAATGAAATTAGTGGATTTGAACCGCTTATTTAGAGCTAACTCTTTTGATAAGAGGATGGAGGGAATAATAAAAATCATACTTGGTTGAGACAATATTTTCGGATTACGAACATAATGCTTATAAAATAAAACACACCTATATCAGCCACATTCCCAGATTTTGGCGATTCTGGCGGATCTGGGGGATCCGTATTGCCGTCAGTGCCCTAGTTCTTATGAATTTTATGATTATGATTTATCAACCCCTAAAATATGACGAACAAACCCCTAAGTAGGCATTTTTGGAGTTTTTACTTGGTTTACTAAAACCCGATATGCAGTATGCAGGCATCTCCTGTTTTGTTTACTTCGGGCATAAACCAGGCATTAGAGGGACGGCCATGCACGATTAGTTGTTTACAAAAGAACAAACGCATGTCTAATGTGTATGAGATTGATAAGAGTTGTTTCCGATAAGAGAAACAAGAAAACATCGCGCTGGACTGCGAGTGCACTGGACAACGTTGCCGTGTCTTTTCACATAGCTTACTGTTAATTAGCTATTATAGCCGTAAGTATATCCAATCGGTGTTGACTACGAAGATTTTTTTAATTTCAAAACAATTTTTAAATTTTCATACCTTATTAAAATTATACCACGGGGACTAACAAAGTTGCTAATAATACAAAAGTTACCTTCGTGAAGGATGGGTTCGATTTTTGTTGCATCTGTGAACTCGCGCATTCTCGTTAAGAAGAAGGACATATTCGTGACTCAAAACAAGACGTTTTAGAGGTCGACAACAAGCTCTGAGATTTATATTCTACAATAAAAGCTCCTGTTTCGTTCCAACGCACACCGTGGCTATAAGCTTTCCTATCGAAATTTAACAGTACTTATCGAATTTAGTAAAAAATAATTTCATTTGTCAAACTTACTTCGAGCCCGATTTGGCATCGTCGCTTCTGAGAAGCAACAATCTGTGTGAGTCACTCGCGCGCTACTCCAGTCCGCCACAACCTCGAGTAGGGTGAGGTTAGCGCGCGCCCTCTTCTGCCCGACACGCGAACTGTCAAAAGTGACAATCCGGCGCCGGCGAATTTTTGAAAAACAAAACGTTCTAACCCCCCTTGGACTGTCCCTTTGTTTTGTTACGTCATTATTGTTTGTTTTATTGTTGCATTTTTGTTGTGTTTCGTTTATCAGTGCCAACTCTGGGTTTTCTTGATTTTTATGTTGTGTTTTTGCGTGCCATGTGACTGATCCTTACTTGTTTTTTTGAGAAAAGTTTTGGAGGAGACTTTAAAATGTCCAGACGCAAGCAGAGCAACCCGAAACCGCTAAAAAGTGAGTGTTTTTTTTTGCTTCGTTTGCTTTATTTGTGCTTTAGCCGTGTCGCTTATCGTGTGTTATCACGAGTTTAAAATGACCATAAATGAAATGCTATCTAGATAAGGCAATATCAAAATCCGGTTTAATTTTAAATGTCGATAACGAAATAACATATTATTATACAGAAAGAATATTCAATTAAAAATACTTTTGATTTATTTTTATGTATTCTGTTGGCAATAATTCTTGATTGCTGTTTGTGGTGACCTAACTAGGGTTGCCAGATGGACAATGTGTAAAAGTATGACTATTGTATAAAAGAAAGGCTGATTTTTTATAATAAAAGCCGGACTTTTTTCACAATACGTAATAATATAAAATTCTTGTGTGTTTAATTGTTGCGAAGGTCAGTCCAATCAGTGGATGATCTAGGGTTATATTTAAAGATTTAAAGGGGGGGGGGGGGGGGGCAGTCAAGTACACTCAACACTCAATTACAGTTGGGGATAAAATTAAAGGAGATAATCTTAATAAGAAATCGAAAACAAATGGACGGCTAATGTCCGAAATTTCCCGCCTACGATAAAATAATTAAAGGGAAGAGGAACAAAATATATCTAATCCCTGTTTGACGTTTCTAGGCGACGAGGTTTCATTTTGCAAAAATTATTAATCACTTCATGGACGTCAATCTCCCGCGACGAATTTATATTAGCGAGTGCTAAGTTAAATTCGGCTCTGATTTTTTCCATGTATGTTTTTTTAATGATAACACTAAACTTATATTTCGAAAGTTCAATATACTATTAACAATATAATTAATCTCTAAACAGTGCCTAAAACACTGGTATAGTATTTGCAGAATTATACCGTTGATCTTTTGACTGCAATAAAACCTCATATCTCTTCGACCATAAAATAAATAAGGAAATCCCAAATTTTAAAACCTTTTCGAGCAGAGCCGGACCAGGTATACAAATTCAATTTATATCTATGCCTGATGTATATATATAATATATACAAAGTGAAATAATATTTCTCCTACATTAAATGTATCTGTAGTAGAATTAATTAAAAACAAAGTAAGAAAAATTTCTGCAGACAGCTGAAAAAACTGTGTACAGCATGTACTTAAGGTGGAAAATTCTTACAATTGCATGATTACAAATGTTCAACCCTTAATTATAAGTTTAGGCTTAGATGAAGATAGTGATAGTGATACAGAGTTAAATTTTGAATAAATTATGAATAGTTTCTTAGAATTTAATTAATTTTTATTTTACTTGTTATCCTAATAGTTATACTTTTAAATTATATTATTTTCAATTATCATTAATTGTTATCATTATTTTACATTTATTATAGGTACCTAAAAATAAAAATACCTATATATTTATTTTAAATTATAAAAATAAATCATGTGGTGTGGTATACATTTTCAAGCCGGCCCTGATCCCATTTATTGAGCTTTGAAGAGGTTGAGGCGTATACAATCGGGTTTAATCAGGTAGTTTATTTATGGCAGTAAGAGTCAACGGTATAATTCTGCAACAACTATAACGTGTTCCATATTAAACAACGCCAATGTTACATTTAAATACTTATTCTTCAAGTGAAGTTTCAGCAGCCTTACAAATCTTGGTAAACTGTTACAATTTTTGAGAACATCAGACAAATTATTGTATGAACCACAAGCCTGCGATATAGGATTATTTAGCCCTCTATTGCTATTTATAGTAGGTAGGTACATTGATAGATATTATCACATTGCCTAGTATTATAACTATGTAAAGTCTGTTTCGTTGCCGTTGATAGCTCGATACCCTCATTAAAGATTCAAAACAAGGGCCCGGTGGCCTAAAATATTTTACCTATAAAATGGTCTTTTTACGTACATCTAGCATAAAGATGAAGAAATTTTGACCTATTCCACCGGGTAACAGATAAAGTAACAATAGAGCCATAAAATGAAATGAAAGAATAATGATTAAAACGGCCCATCATGGTCGGAGAGTTGGGTTTTTAATGTAACCGCTTATTATTTTATTTAAATGTAATAGGTTTTATGATTTTATGAATTTATTTACAAGAAAACTAATTTATTTACAGATCAAAAAATATTGACAATTTCAATAATTATAACTCGATAAAATGGTCCTCAGAAGAATCTGAAGAGTCATCATGTCCTACGCTTATTACTAAAGGCTCAATTTCCATAGTTGTGTCAATTACGTTGTCAAGTTCCCACATTTTTTGTTCCTCTACTATAGCATGTTTTATGGCGTTTTGCCAATTTTCTGATGACACATTTGCTAAAGAATGAAGCAAGAGGTGTCGCACTTCTTGCATTTTAAAAGTTTTGTTATTTCTAGCAACATATCCTTTTACTTGAGCCCATATTAATTCGATAGGATTTAGCTCACAATGGTAAGGTGGTAAACGGAGCACAATAATACCTCGATCTCTTGCCATCTCGTCAATAACATACTTTTTATACTGTGATTTATGTAGCCTAACAATATCCAAAAGTTCTTTTTTTACCATGGTATTATCGTAACTCAATTCCTTTCGTTGTAACCAGTTTACGATTTCCGCCTTTTTCCATGAAGTTGTGGGAAGATTCTCTTTTAGCCTAGAGTGATAGCTGGCATTATCCATCACTATTACAGAATTAGCGGGAATGTATTCTATCATTTGCTTAAAATATTCCTCGAAAACATCAGCAGTCATTTCTTCATGATAGTCTTTAGTAGAATTCGACTGGAATTGTAATAATCCTTGATCCAAAAAGCCATTTGAACTTCCTATATGAGTTATAATAAGTCTGCGTCCCTTTCCAGATGGTGGTCTAAGTCCTGTTGACCAGCCTTCCATGACAGCTTGTCGAGAACTTAGGACATTTTTATCTTGCCAAACTTTAGATACGGTGTGCCCTTCGTTCAGCCAAGTTTCATCCAAATAGAAAATGTTTTTGCCTTCGCTGCGGTATTTTCGGATGGACCTTAAGTATTGACGTCTCCAGCAAATAATATCTGCTCTATCAATAAGAAAAGATTTTCTGTTTTGCTTCTCCCATCGAAAGTTCATATCATGAAGTATTTTCCATAGTTTCGTTCGTGATAGCTGTGGTAAGTCCTCGTCGTAGTTAATGGCTTGTAAAATTTTGTCTATAGTTGGTATTTCCTTGGCAAAATAAAAACTATGTACTTTTCTTCTAATACCATTTTTAATGAAATTGTCAATTTCTAACGGTTTCTTTCCTGGGAGTGGTTTTGGCTCACTGAGGTTCTTAGATTTTCTTTCACGCAAGAACCTATATATAGTAGCCTCTCCAACTCCTACCATATTGGCACCCTCTGCAATGATGCTACGAACATCACTTGCAGGTTTCTGGTACACTAGAGCATCATGCACGTTTAATATTAATGTCTTTTCTCGGAGAGAATATGCACTCTTGCTAATCTGACGAAGACACGTTGGCGAAAAACTTGAAGCCATTGTTACAAGTATAGGAAATAATTCAACTTTGAGATAATGCAGTATCTAAATACAACTAAATACATAGTTTGACAAACGCACATCAAATGGCGTAATAACATCCTAAAGCAGGCAAAAATAGGTAAATTAATTACCCCTGTTGTACCTACTTTAACCCTAATCCTACTTAACAATGGACAGAGGCCAATTTTCTTATTAAATAAGGTAATTACTATTGGCAACGCCTATGGTTTACGGTTGTTTTATGGCTTCAACCCTCGATATGAGCTATCAACTGCAACAAAACGGACTTTATACTATTTGCAAATATAATTGTATTGTTACATTTTTGTTCTCTTTTAATAACTTTATATATATGTTTACATTGCTCTAACTCCAACAGTTTGGATAGGTTAAAAACGTTCACTATTTTATACAATTCACTAATGTGCATAAATCAAAATTGAATAAGATTTTTAAAATTTTATTTTGTACAATTTCTGCCTTTCTGAAGTTGACTGTACCGCATGTTCCCCGATGTATGTCATCCATTCATGTCAACAATATTAAATTACAAACAATTGCAAATAGCTATGTACTAGGTAAAATAAAATAGCGTCGGCACTATACAGGGTGTCTCATAACTTATGGGCCATAGAGCAACTGGGGATACTAAACATGAAACTAGACCGCTTAGGTCATATACGTTTTTCGAAATGTTTCTCGCATTTGAGAACGGCATCGGATTGAAAGTTGGCAATAAGAACAGTGGCGGTTCTTCCACAGGAGCACATGCGCACGTGCACCCCCAAAACAAAACGAATAACAAATATTAATTTATATATTCATTGTATATTATTTATCGTATAAAGTCCGACCCTCCCTAATATTTTATCGTACCGTCAAACTAAAAAAGTCCGTCCTCCCTAATATTTTATCATCCCGTCAAACCAAACTGTATAGATCCGGCAACCGTGCCTCGGTCGAGGTGAATGACGATAATGACGAGACTTGCTCGCACATGCGATTAAGTAGTGCAGTTTCTCTGTAGTAACAGGTGGCGGGTGGCAGCGGGGGATAGCGGGGCTATGGCGATTTAACATGGAAAGAGCGCACAGTTTTTTTGTGCACCGCGCTGATGTCTGTTCGTGCATCTAGTTAGAAATTCGAGCGTGTATGTTTTAATATTTTAATATTATATATTTATTAAGTTAAAATGACGGTGGACTATTTAAGAAATAACTTTAGCTCTTTGAGTTTGGAGCAAAGAATTGAAGTGAAGAATTCGGGAACACCTAAACCCGAAATTAATTTAACACAGACCACAAAGGGTAAATCTAGGGACTTTATTAGAAAGTTTACATACACATTACACTGGGTTTAATAAATATAATTTTTTTCTTACCTGTTCTTAAGTATTTTTCAAGTTCCTCAAACGATTTTCAAGATATTTCCATTTTTACTTTCATTTTTAATTTAATTTGATGCATTGTGATGTCTGTCCTGAACCTATTTATTATTATTATACCTTACTTACAAGTATAAGTGAAACAAATTTCTCTCTTTACACAATATATTATTCCAGTAATAGTATTTTTTCTATTGGGTTAAAAATGCTGCCGACATGTTTTGTTCGCATTTACCTCGTTCTCCGTTTTGCTGACATCAGATGTTTTGGCTTTTGACTACCTATTGTATCATAGTATATAATATGTATATATACTATGCCTGCCTATTTTGTAATTACAAATTAATAATTACATGTTATTATGTATCTACTAAAAGGAACTAAATCTTGCTACTTCGTTTTTCTCAAAGGTTTTTCTGATAATAAAACCGGTTTCATTATCGTTTTTGTAGTTTTTATTTAAAACCTATTACCTAAGCGCCGACAACAAACGTAAAACCGTGCCTTGCACTTACCTTACCTACATTTTTGGTTGAAAATAAAATAATATAATTCGATTTAACTGTAGAAAATTAAATGAAACTCTTATTATTTATATTTATTTATTCATTTATTTCCAAAATAATGACACACCGGTTTAATAAAAGTAAATTTATTAAACTAAACAATAACATTTTGCACATATTGCAAAACACTGCGCTAATTAAACTTAGCAACTAAACTGTAACTTTTTGCACATACGTGTCAACATTAAAATTGGAACCATATATGGGAAACAGCAGTCCGCCGTTTATTTGTGACTTGTAAGGTTAAAATCGTAAACAATGGCAGAAAAATGTCGCGTATTGAGTCTGAAATAGAATATTGATGTTGTGGAAGTTTTTAATTTGATTGATTCCTACCGATTATGTAGCCCAAACTGAAACCACATCACTATCTGACGACGAAGTTGAATGCAGTAATCAAACAAATGTCACCAATTATCAACAAGCCATTAGTATGGTAAAGGAATTATAAGAGTTTGCAAAGCATAGAGGTGACTCTACAGTAATGGAATTGTTATCAGACTTGGAATTACATTTTCTAGATTGCAAGTTTAAAATGCAAACACGTCAAACTACGTTATTAAATTTTTTAGTACTACATCCTAACTAAAACTAGTGTATATTTGTTATGTGAAGTTAATTTGTACATACACATAGTAATAATTTTACATTTACATATTACCTAATAACAAATTTCCCATGGGCGGACACCTCTATTAGGTGACCACATTCAGACGATCCCGTAGGTGTCCGCCTAAGAGAGGTTTCACTGTATTAACATATTATGTGGGCACAAAATTACAATACAAATATTTTTTCCAAATAAAATTTTTTATTCGATCAATAAATGCTATTTGTCGACATTTTGTAGAGTAAATGTCAAATTTGACAGTTAACGAAAGCCGCATGGTCCCATTTAATTACGTTTAATACGTTTTTTCTCCAATATTTGGAGTTGACTCTCTTTTACGGATATTTTCATGGAAAGTGCTCGACTGACCTTGCCCTCTTAATTCCGCCCAGAGCGGCGAATAGCAGAAATACACGACGAATCCCTGCCGCTCATCCATATGTGATTAAGCTTAGTACTCCTCGAACTTCATTATTTAAGAATTCTTTCATCTGGAGGACTTCATCCTTATGGAACGACCTTCCCGGGGTCGTTTTTCCCAACGAATATAACCTCGACCGATTCGCACACGCGCCACTCCCAGAGTGCCCTAAAGGATTTTTCCTATAGTGCTTGTGTTTGATCGTAATAAAAAAAGAAAAAGACAAAATATGGTTCCAAGTTTAATGGTGACACTGTATGCAAAACACTGCGATAACTAAACTTAACAACTAAACAATAACTTTTTACAGTAGATATATAAATACCTATGGAATTTTAGATTATTTATAGCTAAATATGACCATCCCCTGCAATTTACGCTTTTATTTGCATCGGTCGTTTTGACAAGGGGATTAAAAATTGACCGCCGCTGCAATTTAAAATCGCCGGTTTTTATTAACTTGCGACGGATTTGTGAAAATGCTATTTAATTATTTCTACTTGACATTTGTAAATATAAAAAATATACGAAAATATTTTTGATTTAGTTTCCAGATTCGCGAGATACCCGCCATTTGCTTTTAAATTTGTATCCCACCGTCGGTCGTTATCGCCACCAAACATTTCGAAATTTATCTAGAGGGCCGTTATCGGTTCTGTGGCAAAACAAAACCGCTTTGAACACACACGTACGATTCGTGTGTTCCGTTTCTGTAGATTCGATCTCTGGCCAAAATGTTTGGAAAGAAAGCGCCGTATCACGGAAAGATATCATCGAGAATCTACCCTTCTGGCGGACTTTATTACCTCCAGTCTGGATTTCAATCGGCAGAGATTCTTTAAGTTTATAGTCGATGGGCTGGTGCGAGGGCCGGTAGATATTGTTATTACGAAATTATTTTCACATTAGGTATACCTCGAAATCACGTTTGGGTTTGTTTAGCCTCTTTTTCTTCCAAATGACAAAAACGTACAGATTCCATGGACTTGAATGACATCTGTGGCCGCTTACCAATAACTCGGTGTTCGTAGAGCCAAATGTATCGATTATAAGCTGATGTGCAACCGTCAGAATAATTCGTGTCCAATCAAATCAAAGAATTTAACACGAAATATACCATATATACAGGGTCCGCAAACGAAGCGTGGACGGAAGATTAAATCCTAATCGAAGAACTTATCGCCAATACTAAAACAGCTTGAGATATTGGATTAAAAGCACAAAGTTTTAAAAATATTTTACATTATACAGGGTGGCCCAAAAAAGTGTGACAGCATAAAGTTATATTTTTTTAAATGGTACACCCAGTATTTTATTGCACATTTAGGTTCGCATTAGTATCGTTTATAAGTGTCTGAAATTTTATTTAATTTGGTTTTGTAGTTTCGGAGAAATAAATTAAAAACTAAAAAAAAAAGTTTTACAGTCCTGAATAAAAAAATCAAAAAAACAATCCAGAACTATTTTTTTAACCTCGGCATTGAGTGAAATTTATGACAAGAGGTCTAGAGATACTGTGAATGTAATTGCGTTTATTTATTTTATACAGGGTGTTCATAATAAGCTTTCAAAAACCCCACATTTTAAAATAATTTTTCTCAAGTTTTTCAAATATGTATCTCCTGTATATTATTTAGCTATTTGACGTAGAATTCATAGATAATTTTTTTTTTGTAATACAAGCATATAAGTTATATCCAGCCGTTTTCGAAATAATTATAATTATCATAAATTATGTTGTTTAAATAGAGTTTTTATTGGAAAATTTGTTATAGGCGACTAGACTAATAATTGTAAACTAAAGTAAATGTTCAAAATAGCTTCCTTTTCCTCTTAGAGTTTACCGTATTTTAGTTATTTCGATATAAATTTTAAAAGCCTACATTTTTGTACTTTTATTTATTTAATTTAATTTTTTATTCTTAATCGAGTTGCCATGATTTCTTTATTGTTTATATTGTCACTATGACAGCCACTTGCACATTCACACAGTATAAAAATTATATTTACCATTTCTAAAGTTGAAAAATTCGACATTTTGTGTAATTTAGTACTTAAATTCGACGACTGAACAAATGTAAATAATTTTAATTGGCTGTCATAGTGACAATCTAAACAAAAAAAAATCATGGCAACTCGATTAAGAATAAAAAATAAAAATAAATAAATAAAAGTAGCAAAAATGTAGGCTTTTAAAATTTATATCGAAATAACTAAAATATGGTAAACTCTAAGAGTGAAAGGAAGCTATTTTGAACATTTACTTTAGTTTACAATTATTAGTCTAGTCGCCTATAACAAAATTTCCCAATAGAAACTCTATTTAAACAACATAATTTATGATATTTATAATTATTTCGAAAACGGCTGGATATAACTTATATGATTGTATTACAAAAAAAAATTGTCTATGAATTCTACGTCAAATAGCCAAATAATATACAGGGTGTTCCATTTGAAAAACTTGAGAAAAATTATTTTAAAATGTGGGGTTTTTGAGAGCTTATTATGAACACCCTGTATAAAATAAATAAACGCAATTACATTCATAGTATCTCTAGACCTCTCGTCATAAATTTCACTCAATGCCGAGGTTAAAAAAATAGTTCTGGATTGTTTTTTTTGATTTTTTTATTCAGGACTGCAAAACTTTTTTTTTTAGTTTTTAATTTATTTCTCCGAAACTACAAAACCAAATTAAATAAAATTTGAGGCACTTATAAACGATAGTAATGCGAACCTAAATATGCAATAAAATACTGGGTGTCCCATTTAAAAAAATATAACTTTATGCTGTCACACTTTTTTGGGCCACCCTGTATAATGTAAGATATTTTTAAAACATGCCGCTTTTAATCCAATATCTCAAGCTGTTTTAGTATTGTTGATAAGTTCTTCGATGACGATTTAACCTTCCGTCCACGCTTCGTTTGCGGACCCTGTATATACCAGGTTGACTAACGCAACAGGGTATTACTTTTCGTAACTTGTATCCCCCCCCCCCCCCCCTCAAGCGAAGTTTGACCCCCCCCAAACCAAAGTTTGACCCCCCAAACCGATTTTGGATCCGCCTTTGTTGTGATCAAAGGTATTGTGGGAAATGTTCTTGAAAATCAGTAATGGGTGGAAGAGAGAACCAGATGTTTGTTGGGTGAATGGCAACAATGCTGAAGTCTGCTTATGGTTAAATATTAAAACATAACCATACTTACCGATGAAAAGATAAATCCTTATTTAAATGATCCACTCTTTTACAAACTACACATGAATGCGCCATGATTGTTTATAATAAAGACGATTTTTCACCAATAATCACAAAAAAACACAAATCAACCAAAATACACACCGTCAACGTTGTAATGTTTACGAGATTAGTATTCATTTATATTTTGGCTCCTGGATCGTAGCGCAGTAGTAAAATAGAAATAGATGTTGCCAGAGTGCAGTTGGATTAATTCAAGATTCGTTTGATACTTTTAAGTATACTAATAGTTTTTTTACGGAACCTTTCATCGATTTTTCACAGTATATGGTAAAATTATTGGGAAATAAATTTATTTTAAGAGCAATTGCGGATTAATCTTAAACCAGTTGTATTTGCCAAATTAACAAATTTTTAATTGGGATCTTGCAAAATACCCTTGCGATAAATATGTCAATCTGGCTATGCTGCAATAATTCCCGAAAGAGGTGGGAAATACTGTTTGTAATCGTTGCGTAGGCTACAAATGTACATTTTTCTATCTGTAGTTTGTAATATCTTTGATTGTGACAGAGTATTCAAAGATTTTGCTGCTAAAGAGTCGCGTAAAAAATATATATTTGGTTTTTTAAAATATGATTTATAAAAGGCTACTTATTACATTATGTTTTTGTTTTGTATTTTTTTAAACTTAAAATAAACAGTTATCTTCCCGTGAATAGGAAAAACCTAGTAACTGCTTTTTGATGGTATCTCAGGAAATATTATATTAAAATTTGGATTTGACTAGGTTTTTCGATTTACAATAAATCGTTTAAATATTCGAATTTTAAAAAATTGTTTATACCAGTCGATAGAGGGAGTAGAGAGCTTTTATAAAATCGATGTTAAGCAATAACCTAGCAAGGTACTCTACTAGGTTTTTCCTTTTCAGGGAGTATCGCTCCGAACACATATTTTTTTCTAAAAGTCTCTGACCCGAAAATGTCTTGGTCCGGTACTGTTATAGCGTATTGTGGCTATTTGACCATGTATGTAATGTATCATGGGAAACCTTTAGACAAGAAATTTGCAAATCCTGTATTACAAAACTGGTTTCGATTGGCGAGAATCTGCGAAGGCGTAACTCAAAAACTGTGACGTGATTTTAATATACCAAAAAAGCCAGTTTGGAATATTGGAATTGAAATATTTTATATAGTATGCCAACTGTTTCCAACATTTCATAAATTGACATGCTTTAGTGGCTAAAGTATATTATAATAAAATCCCGTCTATCCCCATTGCCTCTCCTATCACTTTCGGGTATCGGTTAAACAAAGATAGGAGACTGATAAGAGGAAATGCGGCGCAGATAAATCTCCGGCCATTCGAACTGACACAAAGGCAACATTATTTTGAAAAACATTCATTAAGCTGCCATATTATCTTTTTGTGGGAATCTCATTTTACATTTATAATGCTGTGCTGTGATGGAATCCACCACAAAACACTGGTGTGCATTGTAGTATGTTTAAATGATTTTTTAATCGTCGCCGATAAGCCCGATAAGGAAGTAAATAGTTTGATTTTTATATTCTTCAAAAATATTCAAGAATATGCAAGTTCTAGATAAAACTCTTCCACACTCCCCATGAACACAAAATAAAAATATCTAAGCTCGGATAATGTGAATTAGCCATTTTTATTACAATAACACAGACATAACGTCAAATGGATTTTTCATTATTTCGTTCCTATGAATCCATTTCACAGCCGACTACCAAAATAGTAAATATATATTTTTATAAGATAATTTTTAAATATCGCTATAAGTCCGAAAATATTGAAGATAGGTATAGGAACACTTAATATCATTAGATAGAAAATTCGATCCTCCATTAGCAAAACATATCAAAGTCCCATTTAAAAAAAAGAAGATTTTTGCAATAATTCATCTCCCTTAAAAATATTGTTATGGAGACGCCCTGTATAAAACTAATTAAATACTGTTCAAAATTATAAAATTTCGCTGGTCTTGTGAAACTGTTGTCAAAATTTCAGCTTTCTAGCTTTTCAGGTCCCGATATGGCGGTTAAAAATGACAAGATTATTTATAATTCAAAAACTCTTAACGATAGGTATATGATATTACACAGAAAACTGTTCTAGATTTTGACCCAGATTCCAAAAAAAATATAATATATAGGGTAATTCATTTAAAATTCCGAAGTTGCTACCACTTTCGGTATGAACCGGTAATATCGCACCATCCAAAATATTTTATAAACGTAGAAAACCATCGCTTATAGCCACAGCCAAATTTTCAAAAAAAATCTCCTTTAGTTCTCGAGATACTTCTAATAGGCCACTTTACTTGGTGTTCCCTGTATATGAAAAACTATACATAGGAAAATTTTGAAAATTGAATAGTGTGCTAATATTGATGGGGGCGACTCGGCTAAAATATTTTCAATATGGTGGCACTTCCGGTTATACCGGAAGTCGGTGTCAACTTGCTTATTTTAAATAGAACACCCTATATATTATTAAATTTTTGGATTCTACGCAAGATTCTAGGCAGATGTCGTATATAATGTATTATAACTAGTCTTTGATATAATTTAAAGTATTATAATAATTATTAATTGTTCCCGTAAAGGAAGCCTTTATATTTAATTTGGGTTGGATTCCTTGTTGAAAAGGACCAGCTTTAAAGATTTTTCACAATATTTTTAAACTATTAATAAAGGGTGTTAAAAAAATATGATTAAAAGTGGAATTGAGAAAAACTGCAAAAATCTACATTTTCCAATGGAAACTCTAAAATTTTATAAATAGTTTCCATTTAGCATTAAAAATAAGGGTAAGTTTGTATAAGGTTAAATTTTTAGTTTTCGAAATATTGCAGGCAATGAGGGCGTTGAAAAACAGTGAAACGAATTTAGTGAAGATCTCTACACATTGTGGTAGATTTAAGTAGTAATTACGTATACTTGCTTCCTATTTTTCACTGCGTTTTAGATGGAATTACCATTATTTCACTACAAGATTAACTTCGATAAGCAAGTTATCGCGTTCTCATTAAAAAAAACTGTACTTTTAAATTTAAATTCCACAAAATCGCACGACCGATATCGCCAACATAAAATATACATACATATACATAAACGATATATATTTATTATTATTTTTTGTGTTTTGAATGTTATTTGTAATGCTGGTGTAGACTGTTATCGCTCGAATGCTGATAGCGCTTTATAATATACAATACGGGCTGATAAAGTTTTTAAAATTATACCCGGGAACGTTATATTGTAAGCGATATGGTGCCTACGTAATATCATTGCCGTACGCAAATATTTATCGGTGAATGTATACTTCTTTTCAAATCAACCAAAGTATACCTATAAACAATCCGTTAGATCACAGCGCCCACGTTGTAATGTGTACGAGATTAGTATTCATTCAAATTTTGGCTCCTAGATCGTAGCGCAGTAGTAAAATAGAAATAGATGTTGCCAGAGTGCAGTTGAATTAGTTCAAGATTCGCTTGATACTTTTAAGTATATTAATATTTTTTTAAAAATCTCTCATCGCCTTTTCACAGTTTGTAGTAAAATTCTTGGGAAATCAATTTATTTTAAGAGCAATTTCGGATTAATCTTAAAGCCAAATTAACAAATTTTTAATTGGGATTTTGTAAGATACCTTTGCGATAAATATGTCAATCTGGCTATGCTGCAATAATGACCGACAGAGGTGGGAAAGACTGTTTTTCTATTTGGGTTTCATAATGGCTTATTATTATGAAATGCAAAAAAATTGAATAACTTGCCACTATGAAACTGAAATTTAATTTTTTTCATGTTGGCAACAAGTAGGGTTTGAATTTTAGGCCTACTTCGATTTCGTTGAAATTAGTTTTCTAGGCATTATGGAATCGACAGAAATTTTTTATGGAAAACTTTAAAATACTAACCTTTAACCTTGCAAATAGATCATTTTTACTAGATATTTATCCGAAATACCTATACTCGGAAATATATAACATGCTGACGGTGTCTGTCAACTAATTTCTAGTCACAACTATAAAACAACATAACCTCAAAATAATAAAAATATCTTCCAGTTTATGCTCTATTTCTAAAGTTTTATTCAATAATGTACTATTTTTATTTTTAATTCAATATAGTATTATACATATTACTTTATATACAGGGTGGCCCATGGAAAACAGTCCAGCAAGGTTTACGGACCTCGTACCCGTAAACTTGTGTTTTCAAGGGGACACGTTTCACTATTAATTTCATCCCAGTAACCTAACCCCCTAGCGGGGGCAGCTACTGCCCTTATTTTTTCAAATGGGAATGGGTATGTTGTGATACGTCTTTTTAAAGGGCATTAAATTCTCTTTAAAATGGCGCTTTGTTTTGTAAATTTGAGCTACGCGCCGCCGAGAAATTGCGTTTTAAAAAATGTAATTTTATTGAGTAATACTTACATGCTATCTTATTAAATGTTGAAAATGTCCGCCATACAATATTACAACAACTGTTCAAAGTGTTCTCGGACATTGTTAAGAACATCTGGTGTAATTTGTTGACATTCATTAGTTTAAAAAAAAAATTATTTACGCACAAACCTGTGTACTTGATAAGAAAGAAAGAGAGTGAAATGTTTCAAATTCCGTTGCTCGGCGGCGCGTAGCTCAAATTTACAAAACGAAGCGCCATTTTAAAGAGAATTTAATGCCCTTTAAAAAGATGTATCACAACACACCCATTCCCATTTGAAAAAAACAAGGGCAGTAGCCGCCCCCGCTAGGGGGGTTGAGGTTACAGGGATGAAATTAATAGTGAAACGTGTCCCCCTGAAAATACAAGTTTACGGGTCCGAGTTTTTTTTAAATTTTCACGTACACTGCCGTAAACCTTGCTGGACTGTTTTCGATGGGCCACCCTGTATACATAATTATAGTTACTGTTGGCATTTCCTGGGCATTAATTGTTATTCTTGTCAGTGTCGACACAATATTTTGTTCAATAATATTATTTATTATTTTGTTCAATATTTTGAACTTTGTTCTGCTCGCACCATAACTCAAAGTTTTGCATAATATTCTTTTTAAAAGTTCTTCTAGATTATTTTCCGCAATTTCTCGTATTTCTGATGGGGTACAACTTTCTTCCTGACTCATTTTTATTAACTTGAATAATATATTTATTTTTAATTATAACGGATGGGAAGAAGCTTTGTTGTGTTCAATTGTTTCTATCATGGCATATTTGATACTTGTAACATTATATTAAATTGTAAAAGAATATTAATTCAAATGGAAAAAATCTACTATATTTTTTAAAGTTTTTCAGACTTTAAAGACCCAAATAGAAAAAGTATTATAAAATACACGGCTCATAAGACAATTAGAGCACTTGCACTTTAGAAAACTCCCCGCTTCGCTGGTCGTTTTCTAAATTAAACGCGTGCTCTAAGATAATGTCTATGAAACTTGTATCTTAATATACTATTGTATTCGTGGCGTAAGCTAGGCTACATTTTTCTCTCTGTAGTTTGTAATATCTTTGAATTTAACCAACTTCGTAGACATTACCGTTCAAGATAGCCTAGTGGTCAATTAAATATAGTTGTCACCCAGTATATTTTTTACAAAAAATCCGAAAAACTAGACTTTTATGTCATGAAGCCATAACCACGTATTAATTTATAACTCAAGTATATAAAAAAGATATTAAACCGAATAACAGGTATCAATTTGTACGTGTAAAGTGTTAAACCCTGTTGAGCCCATTAATGGGCCATTGTTTTGCCGTCCGTGGGGCACACCTGTGGCGAACAGAACCGAAACGCGGGCGCCTCCGGATGTGAAGGTCGACGTGTGTGTGTAAACGGGGCCCTTTTAACTACCTATTATTAGTTTGGGCAGTTTAAATGGGGTGTTTATGTCAGCTTGTTTAAATTTTACAGCGGAAAATTATTAGGTACTTAACGGCTTTGTTAAGAAGCTAATTATAAAGGGGAACTTTGTCCTATAAAGTCAGAAGCAATTAATTATTTAGTATAATTTATGATCATTATAGATTTTTTCTATTGGGTTCGATTATAAGGAGAATACAGAAAAGTACAATAATACCAAAGATATTAGAAACTACAGATAGAAACATGTACATTTGTAGCCTACGCAACGAATACAAACGGTCTTTCCCACCTCTTTCAGTCATTATTGCAGCGTAGCCAGATGACATATTTATCCCAAAGGTATCTTGCAAAATCCCAATTAAAAATTTGTTAATTTGACAATTACAACTGGTTTAAGGTTAATCCGCAATTGCTCTTAAAACAAATTTATTCCTCAATAATTTTACTAATACTGGTGATGAGAGATTCTTTAAAGAAACACTATTATATTTAAAAGTATCAAACGAATCTTGAACTAATCCAACTGCACTCTGGCAACATCTATTTTTATTTTACTATGCGGTAAGATCCCAAAGGCGAAACTATGAATGGATAAAGATATCGTAAACATTACCACCGATTACAACGTTGGGGCTGTATTCTAACGGAGTATTTATATACAGGGTGTTATGGAAATGACGTATTATATTTAAATGGATGACTCCTTGGGTGTTCTAGAGAAGCGCTACATATATATTTTTTCAAATCGACCGTTTTAAAAGTGGGGTAACAAACCCTCTTACTCACATGTGACTCCGCAGTAATGAATCACAGCACCGTGTGGCAGTGTATCACAAACACCTGTTGCGCGCAATGTTGCCAAACTGTGTAAAAATATAAAACTTTAGTTTCTTATAAAAATAAATATTTAGCTTACTTAGAAAGTAAATCCAGGACGCTGTAAGGAATCCAGGACACAGACACCTTCAGTTCTTTTTTCTATGGGAAAAGCTTTATGCTCATCACGTGCCCTGATGATAGTGTGGGACTGCATAATAAGCTTATACCCACTAAACCCCATTCGGCCTTTTCTTTCCAATCTCAGAATATAACCGGCATATCGTCGAGAGAAAAGAAACACATAGAACAAATTACACTAAATCACTTAAAGAAACACACAGACACCCACGAGTTTCAAATCAGTTATTTTGAAGATATGCACCTATTATTAGATTACACAGAAGCACTAAATACCAACGCATAATTAATAACACTACCGTACACAGCACTATAGGAGACAAACTATTTCTCAATAGAAATTCAGAAATAATAAAAACGCTAATTTCTAATGGGCTAATCAAATTTATTAATCCTTTACTGAAGAAGAATGATGAAATAATTATGTTGATAGACCCTTCCTTCCCATCCTTCCATCCCTTTAAAATAAATAGTCTCGTCTAACTAGCGCGGTTGCCATTTCCGAGACTATCATTATACAGGAAAGTATTACAGAAGGAAATTCCGCAATTTATGAATATAATCCTATAAAACATCGAAACTGGCAACGCTGTATTTTCAGCACAAATAGCTAAATATCGATCGACCTAGTAAACCCGAATATGTCAAACGTGTTTAGTTACTTTCAAAATTTTTAGATGTCGAATACCAATGTATGGAAATTTATATTATTTCCCAGAACAATAAGGGCTTATTTTTGTCTATACAGTAGCACTTTAAAATACTAAAAAGTGTTCATGAGCTGCATACCTACCCGAAACGAATGTGAATTTATTTGACTGACGTTTTTGGCCATAACCTATCTCAATATTGCTTTGTTTACATAATTTACATCTGTCACAAGTTTGTTTATCTTTCTCCCAGTGCTATGACGTGTTTTTTTCTGGTTTGACATAAGGTGATATAATTCGGTTAAGTAAATCGCCAATTATGGTTATTTTTATTCAATTTGATTTCATCTCAGGAATTGCCGGCTTAAATATAACACGTCGTTTCCATAACACCCTGTATTTTGGTTGTTTTATGTTTCTTTGTGATTATTGGTGAAAAATCGTCTTTATTATAAACAATCGTGGTGCATTCATGTCTAGTTTGTAAAAGAGCGGATCATTTAAATAAGGATTTATCTTTTCATCGGTAAGTATGTTTATGTTTTAATCTTTAACCATCTGATATAACCAGACTTCAACATTGTTGTCATTCAGCCAACAAACATGTGGTTCTCTCTTCCACCCATTACTGATTTTCAATAACATTTCACACAATCACAGCTTCACTTTCCAAGAGTCAAAGCTGCATTTTTACGACTTCGTTATTTTTGTTTTCTGATTCCATTTGAAGAGACATGTGAAAATCAATTTTACATTCTCATTGCCACTTTTTCTCCTCTATAATTTGAGGATTTAATTAAATTTTTAATCCAACGTTTCGTTTTTTCGCAACCATCATCAACTTTGTTTATTTAAATGGTAGTAACTTTTATTTTATGCTTTATGAACTCCACTTTATATTCTAAATCCAACGATATATCACACTTATTATTTATTGGGCGTTTAGGACTAAAAAACTTCTTCAATGCAAATGGTGGCCCCTTGTTGAAAATATTTTTGTTTTTATTGTTGTACCTACATAGTTGACGTTAAAACTATTTTTTTATTTAAAATAATAATAATAATCTCGAGAATATTGAAACATAAATTATTTTTCATTTTCAAAAACGCATCCTTTTCGAACACAAAAATAATGATAAATAATATATAAAAAAAGAAACAAAACGTCTCACTTATATTCAGCGTCATTTTAATTTAAATCCTGCCAACACCATCGCTATCGGCCTCTTAAAAGGCCATCATCACAGCTAAGGCTTCGTCAAAGTCACCCCAGACACCAAGAAACATAGCCCAAAAATAGTAAACACCTTTTCTATGGTTCTATGGAAATAGTTTATATTTACAGTGAAACCTTTCTTAGTGTGTGTGTGTTAAATGTGTCCGCGTAATAATTGAGGTGCCCGCCCATGGGAAATTTGTTATAAGGTCATATGTAAATGCAAAATTATTACTATGTATATGTATGTACAAATAAACATAACATAACAAAAATACACTAGTTTTAGTTAGGATGTAGTACTAAAAAAATCTAATAACGTAGTTTGACGTGTTTGCGTATTATACTTGCAATCTAGAAAATGTAATTCCAAGTCTGATAACAATTCCATTGCTGTAGAGTCACTTCTATTCTGTGCATACTCTTGTAATTCCTTTACCATACTAATGGCTTGTTGATAATTGGTGACATTTGACATTTGATTAATTACTGCATTCAACTTCTTCATCAGAGTCGTCAGATATTGATGTGGTTTCAGTTTGGACTACATAATTGGTAGGAATGGGGTCACTATCATCTTCTAATAGCACATTGCTATCAATGTTAATGAACTCAACTGAACAACATCAATATTCTCTTTCAGATTCAAAACGCGACATTTTTGTGCCATTGTTTACGATTTTAGCGGACTGCTCTCGGGGAATCACACATACTTTCATTCGGCGAAGTCCTTTCGCGCTGCCACGCATTGGTTGCGGGTCTGTCTTCAGAGAGTTTTTGCACCGTACTTATTCGTCTCCCAAATACTTAGAATTTTTTTATGTCCATTTAAAGGAGGGTTTTCGCACTCTTTGTATGAAAACAGCCTGTCCGCGTCCGTCCAAAGGAGAGTCCGCCCAAGAGAGGTTGATTTCCATTGAATTTCATATACCTAGTTCCGGACTATGAAAAAATATCCGCTTAATAGAGGTGTCCGTTATGAGAGGCAAACGTTACACCGCACTTTCCAAAATTCTAAACTGCCCCGCTAAACCTCACAGATATGGCTATACAGTTGTATATTGAAAAAGGTACAAACTACAGAACGGACCATATAAACAACATAATAAGTTACTACAAACTAGAACATAATAATAATAAATAGTACTCGATATCTAATCAGTATCACAATAAAGCAATCGAGAGTGGGCGTGGGTCCGGTACCACCCACAAAGACTTTGGAAAAAAAGCGGAGCACTCATGAGGCGCTGTTTAATAAATTGGAACCGATTAAAATCTCAATTAAGTCAAGGGCTGTTGGAAGCCTTAAATTTCGTTGTGGCATAAGGTTAATATAGCCATAGGTATGTTATTTCAAGGGTACACGGGAAAACCCGAAAAAAATCAAAATTAATAGTATATGTCATCCTTTGATACATGGACGATATAGGCAACGGAAATCGGGATACGCAGATACTGCGAAGCTAAATTATCTCTCTGTACAGTGCCTTAGTTAGGACAGAGCAACAAGGTCCCCTGTCAGCTTGTAGACCTACAGAGGTCATAATCAGCGAAGAAGCGGTCCCTAAAATTGCACCGCCTTCTCCTAGAAGCATGTTTGGCATTATAAACTATAGATCCCATAATTCATTCATGAAACTCTTGGAAAGTGAAGCTGTGATTGTTTGAAATATTATTGAGAATCAGTAATGGGTGGAAGAAAGAACTACATGTTTGTTTGTTGAATGGCAACAATGTTGAAGTCTGGTTATATCAGATGGTTAAATATTAAAACATAACCATACTTACCGATGAAAAGACAAATCCTTATTTAAATGATCCGCTCTTTTACAAACTAGACATGAATGCACCACGATTGTTTATAATAAACGCGATTTTTCATCAATAATCACAAAAAAACACAAATCAACCAAGATATATAACAATCCGTTAGATCAAAGGACAAATATCGCAATATTTACGAGATTAGTATTTATTCATCTTTTGCTTATGGTATTTGTAAAATAGAAATAGATGTTGCCAGAGTGCAGTTGGATTTGTTCAATATTCGTTTGATATAATAATATTTTTTTAAAGAATCTCTCATCGCCTTCTCACAGTTTATAGTAAAATTATTGGGAAATAAATTTATTTTAAGAGCAATTGCGGATTAATCTTAAAAACCAGTTGTATTTGCCAGATTAACAAATTTTTAATTGGGATTTTGCAAGATACCTTTTTTCTCCGTGTTGCTATATGGGATGGAATCCTGGACGTTAAACAAAAATATAAGTGATCGACTGGAAGCATTTGAGATGTGGTCATATAGAAGGATCTTAAGAATAAGTTGGGTAGACATGGTAACAAATGAGGAGGTGCTGGGAAGAATGAGAAAGGAAAAGGAAATATTAAAGACAATTAAAATAAGAAAGTTGCAATACCTGGGCCACGTGATGAGGAGATAAAAATATGTATTGTTGCAGAATATTATGCAGGGGAAGATACAGGGAAAAAGAAGTAGAGGAAGAAGACGCATTTCCTGGCTGAATAACCTAAGGGAATGGTACCACTGTAGTTCCGTTGAGTTGTTTAGAGCTGCAGCATCAAAAGTTAGAATAGCTATGATGATAGCCAACCTTCTAAGAGGAGATGGCACTTGAAGAAGAAGAAGAAGATACCTTTGCGATAAATATGTCAATCTGGCTATGCTGCAATAATGACCGAAAGAGGTGAGAAATACTGTTTGCAGTCGTTGCGTAGGCTCGAAATGTACATTTTTCCATCTGTAGTTTGTAGTATCTTTCAATAAACCTACATTAATATTATATCAATAGAACCGCAGGATTTGGATTAGGTTCTGGGGATACTCAGATCAAATATCAGTTCAAACATGGGTGTTTTTCCCGAGGCCACTATGTATTCTCTAAAGGTCTGGTTTTGGTGGAGCTGTTCAAATGCGATACACTGCTCGAGCATATTTTGTCTATACGTTATTTCGGGTATAGGTACTAGACCAACTGTCGAGTTGACGATGAAACAAGCGGCTTGACTGGACAGCACTCAGTAGGAACAATTATAATTCTAATGCAATGCACATTTTAAGAAGAAAATAAGCTTTCTAAAGTGACTAATTAAAAGAACTAGGACAATTATAATTCTAATGCAATGTACATTTTAAGAAGAAAATAAGCTCAGTTCAGTTCACTCAGTAGGAACAATTCTAATTCTAATGCAATGGACATTTTAAGAAGAAAATAAGCTCAGTTCAGTTCATTCAGTAGGAACAATTATAATTCTAATGCAATGTACATTTTAAGAAGAAAATAAGCTCAGTTCAGTTCACTCAGTAGGAACAATTCTAATTCTAATGCAATGGACATTTTAAGAAGAAAATAAGCTCAGTTCAGTTCACTCAGTAGGAACAATTATAATTCTAATGCAATGTACATTTTAAGAAGAAAATAAGCTCAGTTCAGTTCACTCAGTAGGAACAATTATAATTCTAATGCAATGTACATTTTAAGAAGAAAAAAGCTCAGTTCAGTTCACTCAGTAGGAACAATTATAATTCTAATGCAATGTACATTTTAAGAAGAAAATAAGCTCAGTTCAGTTCACTCAGTAGGAACAATTATAATTCGAATGCAATGGACATTTTAAGAAGAAAATAAGCTCAGTTCAGTTCACTCAGTAGTCACAATTATAATTCTAATGCAATGTACATTTTAAGAAGAAAATAAGCTCAGTTCAGTTCACTCAGTAGGAACAATTCTAATTCTAATGCAATGGACATTTTAAGAAGAAAATAAGCTCAGTTCAGTTCATTCAGTAGGAACAATTATAATTCTAATGCAATGTACATTTTAAGAAGAAAATAAGCTCAGTTCAGTTCACTCAGTAGGAACAATTATAATTCTAATGCAATGTACATTTTAAGAAGAAAATAAGCTCAGTTCAGTTCATTCAGTAGGAACAATTATAATTCTAATGCAATGTACATTTTAAGAAGAAAATAAGCTCAGTTCAGTTCACTCAGTAGGAACAATTATAATTCTAATGCAATGTACATTTTAAGAAGAAAATAAGCTCAGTTCAGTTCATTCAGTAGGAACAATTATAATTCTAATGCAATGTACATTTTAAGAAGAAAATAAGCTCAGTTCAGTTCACTCAGTAGGAACAATTATAATTCTAATGCAATGTACATTTTAAGAAGAAAATAAGCTCAGTTCAGTTCACTCAGTAGGAACAATTATAATTCTAATGCAATGTACATTTTAAGAAGAAAATAAGCTCAGTTCAGTTCATTCAGTAGGAACAATTATAATTCTAATGCAATGTACATTTTAAGAAGAAAATAAGCTCAGGTCGGTTCATTCAGTAGGAACAATTATAATTCTAATGCAATGTACATTTAAAGAAGAAAATAAGCTCAGTTCAGTTCATTCAGTAGGAACAATTATAATTCTAATGCAATGTACATTTTAAGAAGAAAATAAGCTCAGTTCAGTTCACTCAGTAGGAACAATTATAATTCTAATGCAATGTACATTTTAAGAAGAAAATAAGCTCAGTTCAGTTCACTCAGTAGGAACAATTATAATTCTAATGCAATGTACATTTTAAGAAGAAAATAAGCTCAGTTCAGTTCACTCAGTAGGAACAATTCTAATTCTAATGCAATGTACATTTTAAGAAGAAAATAAGCTTTCTAAAGTGACTAATTAAAAGAACTAGGACAATTATAATTCTAATGCAATGTATATTTTAAGAAGAAAATAAGCTCAGTTCAGTTCACTCAGTAGGAACAATTCTAATTCTAATGCAATGGACATTTTAAGAAGAACATAAGCTCAGTTCAGTTCATTCAGTAGGAACAATTATAATTCTAATGCAATGTACATTTTAAGAAGAAAATAAGCTCAGTTCAGTTCACTCAGTAGGAACAATTCTAATTCTAATGCAATGGACATTTTAAGAAGAAAATAAGCTCAGTTCAGTTCACTCAGTAGGTATAATTAGTGTAAAATGTAAAATATAGTATAATTCTAATGCAATGTACATTTTAAGAAGAAAATAAGCTCAGTTCAGTTCACTCAGTAGGAACAATTATAATTCTAATGCAATGTACATTTTAAGAAGAAAAAAGCTCAGTTCAGTTCACTCAGTAGGAACAATTATAATTCTAATGCAATGTACATTTTAAGAAGAAAATAAGCTCAGTTCAGTTCACTCAGTAGGAACAATTATAATTCTAATGCAATGTACATTTTAAGAAGAAAATAAGCTCAGTTCAGTTCACTCAGTAGGAACAATTATAATTCTAATGCAATGTACATTTTAAGAAGAAAATAAGCTCAGTTCAGTTCATTCAGTAGGAACAATTATAATTCTAATGCAATGTACATTTTAAGAAGAAAATAAGCTCAGGTCAGTTCATTCAGTAGGAACAATTATAATTCTAATGCAATGTACATTTAAAGAAGAAAATAAGCTCAGTTCAGTTCATTCAGTAGGAACAATTATAATTCTAATGCAATGTACATTTTAAGAAGAAAATAAGCTCAGTTCAGTTCACTCAGTAGGAACAATTATAATTCTAATGCAATGTACATTTTAAGAAGAAAATAAGCTCAGTTCAGTTCACTCAGTAGGAACAATTATAATTCTAATGCAATGTACATTTTAAGAAGAAAATAAGCTCAGTTCAGTTCACTCAGTAGGAACAATTATAATTCTAATGCAATGTACATTTTAAGAAGAAAATAAGCTCAGTTCCGTTCACTCAGTAGGAACAATTATAATTCTAATGCAATGTACATTTTAAGAAGAAAATAAGCTTGACAAACTGACTAATTAAAAGAAGTCAACTCTATTATTTTGCACTACGCTAACTTTCCGCCTATTCTAAACTTATACCAAGTAGGCGGTGTTAATGTTCACACTGCATTGTTCTAACTAATGTCCATTGTTCTGGCCAGCCAGCGCCTTCTAGGATATCGTTTAGAGATCATCAAACAGCCTGCGGTGAAAAAAATCTGCTCTTGCTCATCCAATTCCTTAATCAGATTCAACGATTCGCTATTCTCACGTTTTTAGCGTTCGGGATGGTTCGGGTCAGTCGAGGATGGATGCCCATGAAACCGATAGTCATTCTTGAGTTAGTCGGTTGATTATCGCAAAGTTGGAGAGTTTTTCTTAAGGTGGAGAATAAACATGTAACAATTTAGTTAATACAATTAACAGTTAATTTCCTATTCAAATTCTTGCAAGACTTACGACTGGCGCTGACCGAAGAATATCAGGAAAAAAATCTCTCAAGAAAGGATAAGCCACCTTATTCGTTCGATATCAAAGACTGCAAGCTGTCATTGCTGCGAGAGGAGGAAATAAACGATATTAAAATTATTTTTGTTAATTAACTTTATGATATACCTAGTGCTTGTTTTTCTTAATGAAAATGGGCTTCAAATCAGCGTTTCATTTAAAATTTTGCAGCTCGCAGCAAAAATGAGATAATGGAATGAATCAAGAAACGAAATATTTAGAATAAATCAAAGATGACAAGAAACAGTATGTAAATAAAATTATCCACATCAATTTTCCTACAGGGTATTTTGAAATTACGACAAATACCAACAGTTTGACTGCAGCAGAGCCTAATTTTTTGCTCGCATGCCTTCCGACGTTCAGAAACGGTTGGACATACAACACCTGCCTATTATTCAGAACACACGTCTGATGACTAAGATCAAACGTTGTTTCTCCGTTCTTTCTGCTTCACCAACCAGTTATGTTTCTATCCGGTACGCTATTTACCGAGTTTAGCTTTTGTAATATAGTTAAATTTCCATCTTAATCAACTGGACCTTTAACCTTTCCCATTTAACTAAACGGTTGTTTCAATCAGTCTTTCCCATTGGTTCTGCGTGACTTTCTTTTTCGTATTTTTTCCCAGTCGTACCCAGTGCCTTTCCTGCTTATTGTTATGAACGCACGTCTGGAGGTACCGTGTCGGCGCGCCTTCCCATATCAGAGCCGATCATCAAATAGCCGATGGCTCTCGGAGCGCTATTTCGTCTCGAGGTTTAGACGAGGATTTGCGAATTCTCGGAAAGTTATGCAAGATAATGATTGCAATTTATTTTAAAATATCAGAGGGGACCGGGGTTGCCGGAGGTCCCGATTTAGGCGGGACTGTTTCGTTTTAATCTGACGTGGCCCGATTCGTCCCGCGTTCCTATTTGCACGTCGAAAATTCCGATTTTCTAAATACTATTTTCTATTTGGGTTTCATAATGGCTACATTATGAAATGCAAAAAAATTGTTGAATAACCTGCCACTTTATGAAACTGAAATTTAATTTTTTTATGTTGGCAGCAAGTAGGGATCGAATTTTAGGCTTAGGTACTTCGATTTCCAGGCATTATGGATTCGACAACAAATTTTCATAGAAAACTTTAAAATACTAGCCTTTAACCTTGCAAATTTTTACTAGATATTTATCTGAAATACCTATACTCGGAAATATATAACATGGTGACGGTGTCCGTCAACTAATTTCTAATCACAACTATAAAACAACATAACCTCAAAATAATAAAAATATCTTCCAGTTTATGCTCTATTTCTAAAGTTTTATTCAATAAAGTACTATTTTTATTTCAATATAGTATTATACATATGTATATGTACTGGATACATTTCCTGGGCATTACTTGTTATTCCTGTCAGATTCTGTGTCGACACAATATTTTGTTCAATAGTATTATTTATTATTTTGTTCTACTCGCACCATAACTCAAAGTTTTGCATATTCTTTTTAAAAGTTTTTCTAGATTATTTTCTGCAATTTCTCGTATTTCTGACGGAGTACAACTTTCTTCCTGACTCATTTTTATTGACTTTAATAATACTTATTTTTAATTATGGATGGGAAGAAGCTTTGTTGTGTTCAATTGTTTCTATCATGGCATATTTGATACTTTTAAGATTTTATTAAATTGTAAAAGTATTGCCAACCCAAAAAGAAAGTATTAATTCAAATGGAAAAAATCTACTCTATTTTTTTAAATTTTTCAGATTTTAAGGACCCAAATAGAAAAAGTATTATAAAATACACGATTCATAAGACAATTAGAGCACTTTTACTTTAGAAAACTCCCCGCTTCGCTGGTCGTCTTGTCTTATGAAACTTGTTTCTTAATATAATATTGAAAGTGTAAACAAACTCATATTATGTCATTATCCGATTTTCATTTGTTTTAATAAATAGGTAAAAAATATCGCCATTGAGCCCTAAATATTTTCTGCTTCATCTACGAACGAAGGGCCCTGTTGCCTGTTGCTCTCCTGATGCTGCTGCATGTCTTCCTTTAATATCGGCTCCAGTATGTCTAATATGTTGAATTACTGCATCCCTAATAGAGATGAGACGGTATCAGCGAACCGCTATTTTGTCGCGGTACTTTTCGATACCGTTTTGTCGCGGTATTCAGGCTCGGAGTTTGTATTTTCCTTAACGATATTTTTCTTCACGGTTTATATTTTATATGGTAGGTTTACATAAGGTATTTTATATTTTCAAGAGAGAGTTGTAAAAAAAGGTCATTCAGGTGCACAGGTAAGTAGTAGTGGGTCTTTTTTTGTCCCTAACGGTATTTTTCTTCCAAGGTAATTCAGTTAAGTAGGTATTTTCCTTTAAGGTACATCATTTTTCTCCCTAACGGTATTTTTAGTAGCGGTATTTGTCCGTTATATATGTCCCATCTCTAATCCCTAGTGGCGACACTCCGGTGGTGAGCAGTCTGGAGATCTTGGAAGTCCGCGACCAATCCAAAACCCTGGAAACCTTTCGTCCAAATGTTGATCCATCGTGCTGATAATATAGTTCTAGTGCATTCTGATGTTTACAGGAACATTCTCTAGTAGCCCTTGTGGTCTCCCTTGAGGCGATTCTTCAAAATGAAATGACCAATTACAGTGAAATCTTTCTTAGGCGGACACCTACGGGACTGTCTAAATGTGGCCGCCTAATAATGGTGTCCGCCCATGGGAAAATTTGTTGTTAGGTAATATGTAAATGCAAAATTATTACTATGTATACAAATAAACATAACAAAAATACACTAGTTTTAGTTAGGATGTAGTTCCAAAAAAAAAATCTAATAACGTAGTTTGACGTGTTTGCGTTTTATACTTGCAATCTAGAGAATGTAATTCCAAGTCTGATAACAATTCCATCGCTGTAGAGTCACCTCTATTCATTGCATACTCTGTAATTCCTTTACCATACTAATGGCTTGTTGATAATTGGTGACATTTGTTTGATTACTGCATTCACCTTCTTCATCAGAGTCGTCAGATATTGATGTGGTTTCAGTTTAGGCTACATAATCGGTAGGAATGGGGTCACTATTATCTTCTAATCGCACATTGCTATCAATGTTAATGAACTCGCCCGAATCATTGTTATCAAATTAAAAACTTCCACAACATCAATATTCTCTTTCAGACTCAAAACGCGACATTTTTCTGCCATTGTTTACGATTTTAACCTTACAACTCACAAATAAACGGCGGACTGCTGTCGGGGATTCACACATTCTTTCATTCGGCGAAGTCATTTCACGCTGCCACGCATACGCGATTGTTTGCTGGTCTGTCTTCAGAGAGTTTTACACCGTACTTACTCGTCTCCCAAATACAAACAAAATTTTTTTGTCCGGAGGATTTTCGAGCTCTTTGTATGAAAACAACCAGTCCGCGTTCGCCCAAAGGAGAGTCCGCCCAAGAGAGGTTCATGTTCATGGAATTTCATATACATACCTAGTTCCGGACTATGAAAAAATGTCCGCTTAATAGAGATGTCCGCTTATCAGAGGTGCACAGCACAGGGTTACTGAAAATTTGCGTTGAATATTTGTCTGACCGTACGTCCTCTTTACCACTACATATAGGGATAAAACGTTACTTTACATCTTACCAATGTATATTGTATTGTCAATACCCACCTCCTATAGGTACACAACTATAATAGTTTATCTAAAACTCTTAAGTGAGTCCAAACTTTCCCGTTTATCATCTATTAACTATATTATTAACCGATCGCGTTTTGCATTATCTAACAGAGAACAAGAGAATCCATTTAAACGAAATCTTGACCAGCCCGATAACATCATCGTAGACTGTCGCGACTAAATGCTTTTCTGTGGGTGGCATAAATAACTCCATGGCGTTGTCTTACATGTAAACTTATAAGTAACCAGGTTTATGTTTGTTGGCTACATTGTGTCAGCAGTAACGTTAACGACAGAGAAAATATTATCTGTATAAAGTAGGTATTTTTTAGTGTTGGAAAAAACCGATGATTTTAATAATCGAGTACTTGATAGTCGAGCGATTTTAATAATCGAGTGAATCGCTCGAGCGATTAATCACTTGAAATGTTTATGACTAAGAAGAATGCGTTGATAAAACACCAGGGGTTGTTTTTGTAAGTTTCGGAAGTTTAGTCTAGAGTTCTTATTAAGGAAGAACAAGTTGATTCTGATTTTAGAAAAAATTATATGCTTTAATGTTTTAAGAATTTACAATCGCCGCTGGCTAGCCAGTCCCAGTCAAAACAAAACCCATGTCGCGATGAATCCACTATGGCATTTGGCATACTTTTTTGTACGCACCTTCTCGTTTATGTGCCCTTATCAAAGACGCATGTCGTGCCAGCCTTCTGAGCGTTAAGCGAAGATTGGGTACCAAGTGCTTTTCGCTTGTAAAACTAGAGTAGAATTAATATACGTAATAATGTCACAATTATCAGACTCCTGATATCATACGGGTCTGTAGTCTGATGGACAAAAACACAGCAGATTACGACAGCGAACAAACTTAACAGTTTGCAGAGGCTGGCCTGCCTGTGTATCAGTGGGGCGATGAGAAGCACCCCCACTGCAGCAATGGAAGTCATACTGGGACTAATACCCCTAGACTTACACATCAGAATGGAGGCTAACTGTAGCGCCTCAAGGATGATCAGTAATGGGGAATGGACACCCACGTAAAAATTGGATACACAAGAGCCTCGGATCAGCACGGGTTTTATTTTATATCGTAATGATTTTTTTATAATATGTTAGTTAGTTAGTAGTAGGGAATCCAATCCCGCACCCAAATTTAATCCCGCAATCCCTAATTATTAACGAAACTCTTTTTAAAGACAATTGACAATCGGAAAATATCAAGTTTAACGCTTTCCCGATTACAAAAAGGCTTTAAGCGCGCTAATCTGGACACACGATTCAGCGAATCCACAGAAACTGAAAAGAAACAATAATTCTTTGTCTCCGCGTCATTTCTTTGTGTGTTGAGCGGTCTTCGCCGACACTATCTGCCATATTATTTGTGTGCAATTTAGAGCCGTGGCGTTACGCTAAAGCCGCCTCCAGAATATACATTTAATGTGTAAATACATTAAATATCGGCCGATATCTGGTTTCCGCAACCCGATAAGCAGGCAACGCAAACATTTACACCATTATATAATACGTGTAAAATGTATTGTACAATGCAGCTGTCATTGTTGTACACTCGAATCTTGCTTGCTGCTGGTAATGTCGCCACTAACTACGGTGCTCCATTGATCTTGTCCACCGTAACAGAATTAGTGACGCTACACGTTAGGTTCCAAATTACATCATCCGAAGTAAATTAAACGTATAAACTCGTAGAATTGCTTTCAGTGACTACCGTCGATCTGGCCGATTAGATTGTCCGGGCCCCCGAGCATCAGGGGGGCCCCAAAAGTGGTGGACGAACAAAAATTTTTTTTTTAAATAGCTGTGTTGACTTTATGTAGAATTGAAACGATCAAATAAAAATTTTTAGTGAAAAAATCTACCTTTTATATTTTAACGTTTTTTACGTTCTCAATTTCAAATTTGCGCGTCATCGCGGACATGCATATATTAGGTTTGTTCCAACACCATATTTTTGTATCGTTCTAGAACCGTCACGTAACTGTTGGGATCGATTTTGTGCGCAGGCGTTAATTTTGCACTGTTTGTTGCCGATGCACAAGGGGAGGCAATGTTGGTACGTTTTTATGACCATTCTCTGTAAAAATATCAGCTGATCCTGATCGCCTGTCTGATTAGTGCTTAGACTAGGCAAGAAGATTAGTTACTTATCATAAATCATAACCCTACTTTTGTTGCTTAATTTCCTCGTCTAAGCTTGAGTATTATCTTTTGTCGTTATGTTTTGTTGTATTTAATAAATATGGAAGAGAATAACGTGGTTAATGGTAAGAATATCTTGTAGGTTTGGGAACCGGATTATACAAATTTAATAAGAATAAATTAAATAATCAGAATATTAACGAAGGATTAACCTACAAAACAGGCTAAAAGAACTGCACGAATGCCAGGAATACGAAAAAACTGTGAAAATTCTTACGGCGCAAGTCAGTACAAACGGTTCCTGCTCTTGGCCATGTATCGTTTTCATCGTTCAGGAACTGGTTTGCGAACGATCACAAATTTGGTTGGAACACCAACGGGATCGCCAGATACGCCGTTTTGGGTCGGTTGGAACGGCTTTCGAATACTACGCATGTGCGTGACCGTACATTGTACGATTTTTAGGGTGGTTGGAACGAGCCTATTATGTTTCTTTCCATGTTCCGTCATCCTTACCTACTTTCGCACTCGACAGGTTTTGAAAGTTTCCCATACTAATTTCCGAGTAACAATATTAAACAACAACAAACTTATCGAAAACAATCCTTGCTTGAAATAATGTAACATATTTCCCTGGTAAATACCTCCTTCTGAGATAAATTGTCTGGGGCTCCCGTTTATATAGTTACGCCACTAATTGCTTCATTATTATATTTTTCTATTTGGGTATCATAATGGCTACACTATGAAATGCAAAAAATTGAATAACCTGCCACTTTATGAAAATGAAATTTTATTTTTTTTATGTTGGCAGCAAGTAGGGTTCGAAATTTAGGCTTACTTTGATTTCGTTGAAATTAGTTTTCTTGGCATTATGGAATCGACAACAATTTTTTTATAGAAAACTTTAAAATACTATATAACTCTAAAGTTTATTCAATAAAGTACTATTTTTATTTTTAATTCAATATAGTATTTATACATATTACTTTGTATACATATTTATAGTTACTGTATAGACATTTCCTGGACATTAATTGTTATTCCTGTCACATTCTGTGTCGACACAATATTTTGTTCAATAGTATTAGTTATTGTTTTGTTCAATATTTTGAACTTTCTTTTCGTTCGTTCTGCTCGCACATTAACTCAAAGCTTCGCATATTCTTCGTAAAAGTTTTTCTGCAATTTCTCGTATTTCTGACGGAGTACAACTTTCATCCTGACTCATTTTTATTAACTTTAATAAAATATTTATTTTTAATTATGACGGATGGGAAGAAGCTTTGTTGTGTTCAATTGTTTCTATCATGGAATATTTGATACTTGTAACATTTTATTAAATTGCAAAAGTATTGCCAACCCAAAAAGAAAATATTAATTCAAATTGAAAAAATCTACTATATTTTTTTAAGGTTTTCAGACTGTAAAGACCCAAATAGAAAAAGTATTATAAAATACACGGTTCATAAGATAATTAGACACCGCTTAGCGGGTCGTTTTCTAAATTAAACGCGTGCTCTAAGATAATGTCTTATGAAACTTGTATCTTAATATACTATTAAACAAGCAAATCTTGACCTGAGAACAAATTGCAAAAAATTAACCATAATTGACGCTTTGACCCGAACGAAACCATAGGATTAAGGCTGATTCTCACTATCGTGCAAGACACATGCTCGGCAACGACAAACCGCCGGTTCGGCAAAATCATTGCGGATTTTGTGCCGGATCCGGCCGAAACTGAATTTAATAAATGTGTTTTAGAAATTATGAACATAACCCCAACGACACAGTAGAGCTGTTTTATAATAATATGGACGTCTTGCCTGAAAACAAAGCCCGTGAATGCTGTGCACACTAGTGTTGTGATCGCTCGAGCGAAAAACCCCTTGATCACTCGATTATTGAAATAACCGACATCGCTCGATTATTGAAATAACCGACATCGCTCGATTATTAAAAAAACCGCTCGAGTTATTTATTCAGGCGAAAACCGTCGCCCGTCACTTATTATCTTTCACTCGATACCCGAGCTTCGCTTGACGCCGTCGGAAATATACCGCTGTAGTGTGATCGAGTAAAAAAACTGCTCGTATATTCGAACAGTTTTTCGCTCCATAGGAAATACTCTAGTTATAAATTGAGGCGAAAAACCCAAAAATATCGCAGGTTATTTGATAGACGACGTCGGTCTACGCACCGCGCCATCCGATTGGCGACGTTCGAGTTTGACGTTGAGCAGGTACACGACATACGTCTTTCTCAAAGGCACATAAACGAGAAAGTACATATACAAAAATATGTCAAATCCCTTAGCGGAGTCATCGCGAGATAGTATTGTAAAGTTTTGTTTTAACTGGCTAGCCAGCGGCGTAGTTTAGGTCCGATTGTAAATATTAAAAAATTAAAGGATATAATTTTAAAATTTTTATTTACTATAAACTCGAGAAAACTTCAAAAAAATAACATAATAATGTAAATAAAAATAACAAAACGAACAAAATGGTTAACAAAATATATAGAAAAACTCGTTGGTAATCTTATAGTAAACATTTTTAAATCTAAACAGGAACTTTTTATTATTAAACTCAAGAAGACTTCTTAAAAATAACATACATTATAGAAAATATTAATGGCAAATAAGAAAACGACCAAAATAGTTAACAAACCATTGGTATCGACAAATTTTTTGGTAACTATAACATGAATTTAAAAAAATAATCACCTATTTTCTTATTTTGCGTCGCGTAACTAGGCCTACATTTTTGAAGGGCACACAGTGGGCACCTGATAATTTAAAGTGGAAGAATTTGACAAGCCATTTTATATATCTACTTATTTTATGCTCGTAGATTGAGAAAGATGTGAAGAAAAATAACTCTTGGTAACACTTTTTGTTTTAAAAAAGCACAAGAATAAACCTGAACAATAAATACATATTTGGGTGATTTTTTGCAGTTTTTTTGTTTGGTATCGAGACACGTGGTAAAAATTCATTATTCACAAATAAATAAATTTCTGGAATTTTTTTGGTGGCTACTACAATTTTTTAGCTAAACCTGTGCCCACCCGTAGTTACGTGCCTGCTACATATTCTACCTGATCACATGTAAACAGCTAGGCAGCCAGTCGAGCAGTCGACGTCATCGCTTGCTGAATTGGAATTTCAAGCAATTCACTCGAGCGATTCACTCGATTATTAAAATCGCTCGAGTATCAAGTACTCGATTATTAAAATCATCGATTTTTCCCAACACTAGTGCACACCTAATGTTTTACCTGACGTTTTACTTGCACGTAAAACATCAGGTAAGACCTCAGGTAACACGCCAGGTAAAACCTTATGTGTGGACGCGGCTTTTGACGTAGTCCCGGTTCCAGATATTTAACTTGATATCTTAAGAACTAATCTCAAGATGTTAAAAATAAGAAAAAAGAAATTAAATTTAACATTGACTTTTCGACTTTCTCTCTTATTTATTTTTGCTGTACTTTTTGGTGGTTACTCAATGTATACTCTTTAATCAAAAATCTTCTTATCCAATTATGTATTTCAGACTTTTTGTGTCTGTTCCTGCTTTAACATTGTGTGTACCTTTACACGCAATTTCGATCAGACCAGATACGCCCGAGATTGAACCACCGGCACCGAGCAGGACCAACTAAGGAACAAACAACGATAAGGCCCCGGTAATTGCTGTACAAATATTTTTATTGTGGAGCCCTATCTCGGGGGGAATCGATCGCCCCATATGACGTGGGGGGCGGGCCACATCACTTCGTGATCTCGAGGCGGGGCTCGCACTTCATGAAGCAACGTGCGTCTTGTTAACTTTCTGATTTATTGTCCGATCTGACCCGCGAGCGACGTTAATTTAGTAATGGAGTAATAGTTTTAGTCTTTTCTTATCCGGGTACCGATCTCGTTCCTCGCGAAACGATCGTATCTGCGGAATTTACTCGGTAAATGTGTGTAGAAAGGATAATACACTGCCATCACGTTTGATGATTGTGTTTACAACACTGGCCGTTTTATAATGAGGTGATAATTCGATAGGGAAACAGTGCTTTATTAGAAAATTAATTGTATTGATTCGCTGTAATACACCTTTTACTGCGGGTACTAATAACGCAATAGCTGGTTTGGTAAGAGCACAAAAGTCTGACAAGCCAGTCAGTCAGGTGGTCAGTCAGTATAATATGCAGGGTGTTCCAAAAAATATGTAAAATCGCTCGCGTGGTAATTCCTTACCCCAAAAATAAGACATATTTCTTTCAGACACCTTCACCATCAATGCCGGTATTCTTCAAGGGTCCATATTATCTCCCATCCTCTTCTTAAGGCCGTATTAGAGTCGGAAATTTTTTCTCTTGCGCCGGCAATTATAATGGCACGTATTCATGCGCAGTAAACCATTCTCGATCAGCTGGAGCATTGTCAACGGCCAGAACAGCAGTTAGTACGGTTGAAATCCCTAAAATACCCCCAGAATTAGAGATGGGCAAACCTGTTCGTTTTGATTACCAGTTAAAGTAGCTACTGCTATTTACAAATAGGAGGTGCAAAAAGTTGCTGAATTAGCAGTCCATAAGTTTAATAAAGAATGTAAACTGCTAATTTAAGTACCAGTGGGTTTGGATGGCCATTAGCTGTTCATACCTGCTTCGACCAAATAATAAACAGTTAAAAATAATGTCTACATGTCTACCCAATTGCGCCGGCAATGGCAATAAAAATGGCGCATGCCCCATTTCTAGTAATGAGAGACAGCTGATCGGGAACGGTGTACTGCGCATGAATCCGTGTCATTTTAATTGAGTAGAATTTCCGACTGTAGTAAGGAGAAAGGTGTTCTGTGCATGAATCCTTGAATTATAATTGCCATTGCTGGCGCCATAAAAATTCCCGACTGTAATACGGCTTTTACTGTACATGAACGACCTTTAAGTGAAACCAAAATCCGATATATAGCTTTGCTGACGACAGCACACTTCTCACTCTCATCGGTCACTCTGAATTCTCAAGCATCGGCTGCCGACGCACATCTTCGCATTCATCACGCCTCAACAAAGGCCTAGAAGAAATTTTGTCTTGGGGTGACGGTAATCAAGTCGAATTTAATGTTAAGAAAATCCAGGCGACAGTTTTCTCTAAAAAGGTTAACATTACAGAACCTGACATGGTCATGGTGGGACATGCAATTCCACTGGCTTCATCTATTAAGGCGCATTTACACGAATCCAGTCGCTGGCGCCAGTCTCACTGTCGCGCCAACACTGGCATACTAGTGGCATTGTATAAACACCTTTTCGTGCCAGTCCAGCGCTGGCCGCCAGCGCTGGAGCGAATAGACAGCGCGTCTATTTTCCTTGCCAGTAGCTGCCACCCCCTACCCCGTAACACCCGCGCCAGTGTTACAGGCAACGTCTAAACACGTTGGCGTCAGTCGCTGTCATACCTACATGATTATTGGCATTGTTTAATTTTAGTTTTTGACATAAAATGGCTCCTAAATTTAGTGAAAATGAAACGTTTAAGCTTGTTGAAATGTACAGAGAGCAGGAATGTTTATGGAATATCCGATGCGACGCATATAAAAATAAAGAAATGCATACATCGGTTCTACAAAAAATTCAGAAAGAGATGGGTATCGAAGGGCTGACGATTCAGGAAATAAAAAACAAGATTAAAAGTATTAGAAGTACATACTATTTAGATGTCGATAAAATCGAGAAATCGACGAGATCTGGTGCCAGTCAAGAATTGGCAAGCCAGTAAAACTGGCGCCAGTTACTGGATACGTGTAAACGACTTGGGTCCAGCGCTTTGCCAGCCAAGAATTGGCGAGCCAGTGAGACTGGCGCCAGCGACTGGATCCGTGTAAATGCGCCTTTAATTTGCTGGGCATCAATCTGGAAGGATTATTAAGTATTTTTAATCCAAGATCCAAAATATGTTTTACCTAACGCATTTTCTTATTACTTTTTTTCTTTCTACATTTAAAACGCCTAGAAAGTAATTGTTTGGTCGTTACACAACAATAAAATTTTAAAAATAATTTCACCATACTTGTGAACCCCCTCTATCACAGGTCACGAGCCGCCACTGCACAATGAACACTTATTTATAAAACACAATACACTAACTATTGCCCTTTCTATTACTACGCAACTGGGTCATCATCCAATCCGGACATCGCCAAACAAGCCCGATGGCCCACCGGGTGTCTCACGAGACGAATGCGCTATCAATTGTCTGGGATATAACCTATCAAATTAGCTCTAGCTACCTGTAACCATTGGCAACGCACGATGTTGCTATAGATTAACTTTAATCTAAAAATATATTATTTTGCATTTAAATATCAATATAAACAGTATGAAACGAAAGTTTAATAATATTGAAACTATAATAGAATATTGGTTTCTTATATACCTTTTAGAACTTATTTTAAGTGCGCAAATGTAATTTTAGGGTTTTCTCGGTAAGAGATTATTAACTTAAAATTTAATATACGTGACAACATTGTTAACCCCAGAATTTTTTTTGCCCGCATTCCTTTCGTAGCTACAGATAAAGTTGTTGACCTGTAGGTATACCTTCTTAGTTTAGAAATTGCCCTTCTTTAATAATACTTAAGAAAAGAAATAAAAAAGTCCAGTATATGTAACTAGTGCCCTCTATGGCTTATTTTCGAAAATGAACTTTTTAGTATCTCCAGTTGCTGCTCTATGGCCCATAAGTTATGGGACACCCTGTATATTCTAGATTTGTAACAAAATACAAAACATTGCGAGCAGTTTTTTATATTATGAAAAAATAAAAATATTTTCATATCCACCCGATATCGACGCCCGCACAGCTTTATAGTAACGCAATATTTACCGATTTATTTAAACACCTTTGTATCTTAACACACCCCATCGCTCATACACACCCGGTAAAGATCGTGAAGATAAAAAAATAAAAAAGAGTTTCCATCGCTTATTACAATGAAAAATGCGCGATACGGGGGTGGAAATGTGACCCGCTAACCGCGATAACGTCCCCGACATAAAAGTTGATAACTTCCATACATCCAGTTTAGTTCCAGCTTATTGAACGCTCCTCGTGCCGTTCGAAACTCGGCCTTAGTGGATGATCGTACTTATTGATATTATTTGTTTTAAGGGAAACATTTCTCTTTTCCTTGTAACGAAATGTTTAAAATTAAGGTAAAATATATTTTAGTAAGCCCGAGAAGACGTTATAGGTAAATCCTTATGTGTGGACGCAGCTATTAAGACGTCAAGTAAAACGTCAGGTAAGACATCAGGTAAAACCATATGTGTGGACGACGCTATTAAGACGTCAGGTAAGACGTTAGGTAAAGCCTTGTGGGCGCCGCTATTAAGACGTCAAGTAAAATGTCAGGTAAGACATCAGGTAAAACCATATGTGTGGACGACGCTATTAAGACGTCAGGTAAAACGTCAGGTAAGACATCAGGTAAAACCATATGTGTGGACGACGCTATTAAGGCGTCAGGTAAACCGTCAGCTAAGACCTTAGGTAAAACCTTATGTGTGGACGCCGCTATTAAGACGTCAAATAAAACGTCAGGTAAAACCATATGTGTGGACGACGCTATTAGGGCGTCAGGTAAAACGTCAGCTAAAACCTTAGGTAAAACCTTATGTGGGGACGGTGCTATTAAGACGTCAGGTAAAACGTCAGGTAAAACCCTATGTGTGGACGACGCTATTAAGACGTCAGGTAAAACGTCAGCTAAGACGTTAGGTAAAACCTTATGTGTGGACCCCGCTATTAAGACGTCAAATAAAACGTCAGGTAAAACCATATGTGTGGACGACGCTATTAAGACGTCAGGTAAAACGTCAGCTAAGACGTTAGGTAAAACCTTATGTGTGGACGCCGCTATTAAGAGGTCAAATAAAACGCCAGGTAAAATCATATGTGTGGACGACGCTATTAAGAAGTCAGGTAAAACGTCAGGTAAGACGTCAGGTAAAACCGTATGTGTGGACGCCGCTATTAAGACGTCAAGTAAAACGTCAGGTAAGACGTCAGGTAAAATCTTAGGTATGGACGCCGCATAAAGCGCCGTACACAACGTCAGTAAACTCTCCCCAGTGGCAAACGATTATTAATGGCTTTATCATATTACACACACGTACTCCTTAAACTTACTTAAGCCCTCCTCAATAAATCACAGGTAGTTAATTCCACCTGCACGCCCCTGCCCACCGGCCACGCAAAATACCAACAAATGCTGATTTTAAATCCGATATAATTAATAATTATATTCCTTGTTAAATAAATCAAAATGGCGTATATTATATCTGCGATAATATATTCATTAAATACGTATCTAGGTGAATTATGGCTGATGGTGTAGATAAGCGTGGACATTTTATAGTGGTTTCCAATTTTTTTATGCCGTTCGTATCGAGTTGTTTGTATCATTTACGTTGGATACGGCGGCGTCCGCCTACGAGGTGGAAAGGTTGGTTTTTCGTTTCACAATACTTTTTTATAAATAATATATGTATGGTTTTATCTTGGTTTAATATCCAGCTGTTGTTTTCTAGGTCTCTTTTTAACTCTTACAATGAGCTGGGAGAAAATATTGAAAATTAAACATTTTTTTCTTTTTTATGTAAGTAACTTTTTTTTGGTGCGGTTTTTTTTATTATACAGGGTTATAGAAATTATTATATTTAAACCGGCAGATCCTGAGATGAAAATAAATTGAAGAAAAATAACCTTAAATGGCGCTTTTAATTATTGTACGAAATATACACTTTATATGAAATCTGAAAATTAACGTGGCCGCTACTGAGGACGTTCGCAATCAATAATTTATTGAGGCGGTGTTGTCATATATTGCAACACAGAATTGTAAACGCACGTGTTCAGTTTTTGACAACAAGACGTCTTTGACCCGCGTTATCACTTCTTTTTCAAACTTTTTAGAAAAAAATACTACAATTTTAAGGTACATACTCTCTTACCTTCGATCTTATAATCCGTTTTATAATTAAATTCCATAAAAAAATAAAACCCAAAAAGTATGTTTTGCGACAGAACCAACAATAGGTAATATCACACAAATTTGAAATCACATCACAATATTTCTTATTATGAATTATTTCACAACACAACACGTGGAACCCTCGACAGCGTCATCAAATTCCCGAGTCGCGAAACATGCTGAAGCAACGATAGTAGCGCGCGGCAGTTATCCAAGCAAGGGCAAGACATGCGGTGTGATCTGACAACACTGTTAGTATACTCTAGCGACCCAGATTGTTGCTAACTGAATCCAGATGGAACGGCGCGACAGTCTGTGGTTAAAAAGGGTTTTCACCTTAGTATTTAGATATTCGATTAAAAAAAAAAGTATGTAGACTTTCTCTAGTACACCCTAGGAGTCACCCATTTAAATATAATAAGTCATTTCCATGACACCCTGTATTCTATTTATTTTCGCCTGATTATATCCAAACTAAAAGTTGCTATTGTAATTGTAGTTGTATTTTTTTTGTAATTTTTTCCTCTTATTTTGATTGTGTATTTTGTTTCTCCATGTTCTGGCCTTCTCCCAGAATGAGAAGAGTATGACCTTGTCTACTTTCCTTCGTTTTTTCTAGGTGTCGACAGTTTAGGACTGTTTTGGACACTTTTTGGCACAATGCGTATTGTGTACCGGCTGATTCTTGGTCGAGTTCAACATAAGAAATGTCATGTAATTTTTGAGGTGACTGAATATGGGCTCCCCTGTACATTTTATAGAAAAACTGCATTATAATTTCTTGAAGAGGCCGACATCGTATACCCATGTACCGAGTTTGATTACATTTTGCCGATCCGAACCTAAGCTATTCAATTAAACAGCAAAACCATGAAACTGTCATAGTTCAAAATCAAAGAAAAAGTCCATTTTCTCCGAGAGACCTGTTTGGTAACTAACAAGGGGTGAACTCAAAGTCACGGTCTCATAAATTAGCTACTGTATATATGTGGTAACCCCGCTTCTTTAAATATACAGTAGATAATTTATGAGACCGTGACTTTGAGTTCACCCCTTGTTGGTCCCATAGTTCAGGTAATATAACAGTCTCAAATAATTTCTATGACGCTATTACCAAAAATTGCAATATTAGTTATTAATTACCAATAATGGCAAAAATTAAATTAAATTTGAAACCATTTTTATCCAATTATTAAAGCCAAATTGCCGCTTAAGGGAATTCAACATTGGTCCATTGGCCCTCTAATTAAATCGAAAAACTCATTACGATTGCTCGGTATCTATATCTCGGTTGAGATCTTCATATCAGTCACACTCTACTAATTATTTGCTGCCCGGTCGACCGTTTTAGATTTCTAGATAATACCAGTTCCTAAGTAAACATTTTTGTTAATTATAATACCTATCGGTATTTAAGAAGATAATTTAAATATAAAACATGTCGAACTCGATGCCTCGAAACTTAAACACCTCTATAGAGTGTTACAAATTCGATCTTCACCGTTGGGATTTCGGAAACGGTAAGAGATACGAAGTCGCTTAAATTGGGGCAAAGTTCTGTAACTATGAGCCTAATAATATGCCGCAAACAAATCAAAAATAAATACAGGGCTTTCAAAATATTTGGAAAAATCTAAAATTTTGCGTTTCGGTTTTTTAATTGAATTTGTTCGAAAAGATGTCCAAAAATAAATTTGGCTTCCTCATTGCTACTTTTGATTCTCCACCAGACGGCATCATCAGATCTTTCATGCGACGTTTCGTCTTTGGGTTTTATTTAAATTATAAAAGAGGACTCAAATCTAGGATAAGTGGTATAGTATTTGCAGAATTATACCGTTGATCTTTTGACTGCAATCTCTGCAACCTCATTAGCTCTTCGACCACAAAATAAATAAGGAAATCCCAAATTTTAAAACCTTTTCGAGCAGAGCCGGACCAGGTATACAAATTCAATTTATACCTATGCCTGATGCATATATAAATATGCGTTTAGTGGTTTTCCGGCGAGTAATTTTTAGTTAGGCTTATTAGTGGTAGAATGTGGCGTCCTTGGAATTGTGCTGATAGGGGGGCATCTTCAAGTGTCATTTTTAAAAGAAAGCATTTATCTACCGATGCCAAACTAATAATTAGAAATGTGTATCAATCGTTGTTGAGTAGAAATTTTAATTCGATTCGATGCTTTAGCAGAGACGTCTACTTTCACGAAAACTGCTTTATCTTCGGTAAGAGACATAGTACTTAAACCTGTTAATCCTAGAAAAAATCGGAGTGATTCTGGCACATTTAGAAGCATTGACGAAAATGATATGGATTTATTAAGAAGAAAGATTTACCAAATATATGAGGCACAAACTGTACCCACTTTGATTTCCCTCAAGAGCGGCTGATTAAAGACGGAACAAATATCTCTTGTAGCAAACCTGTTAATCCTAGAAAAAATCGGAGTGATTCTGGCACATTTAGAAGCATTGACGAAAATGATATGGATTTATTAAGAAGAAAGATTTACCAAATATATGAGGCACAAACTGTACCCACTTTGATTTCCCTCAAGAGCGGCTGATTAAAGACGAAACAAATATCTCTTGTAGCCTTTCAAGCCGTTGCGGCCATATGTTCATATGAACTTTTTTCTATAAAATGACCTAAGTAATCACACCCCGAAATATTAGCACGTCATTAAGGAACGCCCTGTATAATTTTTATAAATGATACAATAGAGGGAAGGAGGAAATTAATGCCCATTGTAAAGACTGAAGAATACGTTTAATATTTATATACTTTACCTCTTGTAATATTCCCGTTCCTTTTGCTAATTAACAAATAACTGATTTTTATCTCTGCTTTAATCATTAAACAAAATCTTCATAATTATAAGAAACATATTCCTAATGTGTTCAGTGACCCGATCGAAAAGGCTTGTTAAAGAAAACACTTTTTTTTTATTCGTATACGTCTGGCAGATGATAATTTGGCTGGACATTTGCTGGTGTATAATTGACATTCAGTATGCTCTCAATAGAGGCAGTCAATTGCCTGCTGGTCAATTTGTAAAGGTCATATAAGCGCTGCAGTCTCAAATTTCCACATCGCTGCGATTTGGACATAATTCTTTACGTAACCGATTTTCAGCATGTAAATATTAGTGTTGTGATCGCTCGAGCGAAAAACCGCTTGATCACTCGATTATTAAAAAAACCGCTCGAGTTGTCTATTCAGGCGAAAACCGTCGCTCGTCACTTATTATTTTTCACTCGATACCCGAGCTTCGCTTGACGCCGGCGGAAATGTACCGCTGTAGTGTGATTGATTTAAAAAACTGCTCGTATATTCGAACATTTTCGCTCGATAGGAAATACTCTAGTTATAAATTCAGGCGAGAAACCGAAAAATATCGCCTGTCACTTGATACACGACCTTCGGTCTACGCGCCGCGCCATCCGATTGGCGACGTTCGAGTTCGACGCTGAGCAAGTACACGAGATACGTCTTTCTTATTTTCCGTGCCTTATTGTGCCTTCCGTGCCTTTATGTGCCTCATTACACTTTAAGTCATTGACTATTATAGATTTTTTCTTGTTGTTTTTATGGATGCCAACAAATGAAACAAATAGTTTCATTTCTGCCTTTCATTTGTAAAAAAATGCATCTTGGCCCTGACCCCCCTCAATCATACCCTATTAATTTGAACAAAATCTGATTCCCATCTTTCCCTTATCAGCAGCGAAATCATCATAATTCCCAAGAACCCATTCGAAAACAGATGGATTATCTGCCACCCGATCAAGAAATACCCATTAAAGAAAACACATTTTTTTCAGATAAATGTTGCATCGGCAAACAATGGCTCATAATGACACAGACTGATGGATTCCCTCGACGATAAGGATCGTCAGATCCGGGCCTTGATGGAATCGTAAAAATATTACGCACCGGATGAGGTGTTCATTATTTCGAGTGGGAATTTATGTAAAATATTGCATTTTCATTACTCGGAAAAAACGTATATTGTTTTCCTTATATCGTTGCTTTAGCATGACAAAGGACACAATTTTGAAAAGATTAGGAGGATTATTTCATTTCGGCATTTTTTTTACCTATTTTTGGCAATTTTGGGCTTAATCTATACAGGGTGTTATGGAAATGACGTATTATATTTAAACTGGCAAATCCCGAGATGAAAATAAATTGAAGAGAAATAACCATAAATGGCGCTTTGAATTATTAAGCTAAATATACACTTTATATGAAATCTGAAAATTTACGTGGCCACTCCTGAGGCCCTTCGCAATCAATATTTTATTGAGGTAGTCTCCAGGTTCAAAAGAGGTTAGCGCATTATAGGCGATGTTGTCATATTGCAGCACATAATTCTAAACGCACGTGTTCAGTTTTTGACAATAAGACGTCTTTGACGCGCGCTATCGCTTCTTTTTCAAACTTTTTAGAAACAAAAAAACTACAATTTTAAGGTACATACTCTCTTACCTTCGATCTTATTTTAAAATAATCCGTTTTATAATTAAATTCCATAAAAAAATAAAACACAAAAAGTACGTGTTTCAACAGAACCAACAGTCGATAATATCACACAAATTTGAAATCACATCACAACATTTATTATTATGAATTATTTCACAACAAAAAAAAATCGAGCAATACAACTAACAAGACGTTTCAAATTCGTATACGTCAAGCACGTGAAATCCTCGACCCGATGTCATTCCACTCCCGCGTCTCTAAACATACTGAAGTATGAAGGGCGCGCGGTCAGTATTGATGCAAGGGCGAGACACGCGGTGTGATCTGACAACACTGTTAGTATACTCTACTGACCCACATTGTTGCTAAGTGAATCCAGATGGGACGGCGCGACAGTATTTGGGTAAAAAGGGGTTTTACCTTAGTTTAGATATTCGATTTAAAAAAAAAAGTATGTAGACTTTCTCTAGGACTCCCAAGGAGTCACCCATTTAAATATAATAAGTCATTTCCATAACACCCTGTATGTTAAAACAAAACTGTCACCATTCAAAAATGTTTGCTGTCCATAAGTTGCCGACCAACTAGCCATTTTGGCTGACCGATTACATTTTTCTGTTCGCAAAAATAAGAATATTTTGCTAACCAGTTACATGATACCCATTATCAAAATGTGTACAGGGTGGCCAACTAAGCGAGGTAAGCGGCTATATCTCGGAAACCGTTCACCGTACAGCTTTCGGAAAAAAATATTTATAGGAAAAGTTGCCAAGAGAAATTGCTGGAAATTATTTGCAAGTTTGTAGGGCGGCCGCTAGGGGGCGTAACACGAATAGTAATTTGTTGCCAGTCGATTTCTCTATAATTGGCATAGGTAAGGTATATTGATAATACTTATAAATAAGTCTCACTTGTATCGTGAACAACTTTGCTTAAATACTTTTTTCTCTAGCCCTGCAAATAAAGTGGTGGGGGTAACGCAAACATCGATTTGCAAAAAATGCAATATCTCAGGAACGCCTCATCTGAAAATATTCAAATTGGTGTTATTTGAAAGAGCTCTTCTTGCTTTATTAGATACACTTCAAGCGATGTCTATGTCATTTTTACTGTAGTCGCTAGATGGCGCTTTCAACAGATTTAACATATTTATCGTTTTTCTCGAAAAACTTAAATGCAATGGTAAATATGTTATTACACCAGTACAGAGAGGAATAAAGGCCAGAGCAAACGGTGAAAACCGCAAGTTCCTATCTTTTTTCTAACCGGAGAAATCAATGAAAATTTAATTTATATCCTACTAAATCTCCCGCCTCGTACTTACATATGTTGCAAAAAATAAGAAGGCTTTGGAAACAAAATACATATTATAATAGGAGTATTGGGAAGAAATGTTAATTTTATAAACCAAAAGAAACGTATTCCTTAAATGGTCAAACTGTCTGCCATCCTGGCCCACACATTGTCTGAGCTTTCCTATAGTAGAAAGAACAGCAGCTTCCACTTCCGCTCTTGGCAGGCGAAGAATTGCATTTTGGATTTTGTTCTTCATATATTCCCTGGTCGTAGGCCTAGCTTGGAATACAATATCTTGTAATCGTCCCCACAAATAAAAGTCCACACAGGTCAAGTCAGGTGACCTGGCTGGCCACGAAAAAGGCTTCCTTTTCCTATCCATCGGTCTGGATATGTCTCATTCAGGTATTCTCGCACATTAATTGAAAAATGTGCTGGACAACCATCTAGCTGCAGGAACATATTTTGCCTGGTTTCAAGAGGCACATCTTCTATTAAAACACATAATTCATTCCTAAGGAACTCCAAAAACAGGTTCCCATTTAGTGATTGGTCAAAGAAATAGGTTTATAAAATGAACGTTTCTTCCCAATACTCCTATTATATATAATATGTATTTTGTTTCCAAAGCCTTCCTTCTCTTTTGCAACATATGTAAGTACCGTGCGGGAGATTTAGTAGAATATAAATTAATTTTTCATTGATATCTCCGGTTAGAAAAAAGATAGGAACTTGCGGTTTTCACCGATTGGTCTGGCCTTTATTCCTCTCTGTACTGGTGTAATAACATATTTACCATTGCATTTAAGTTTTTCGAGAAAAACGATAAATATGTTAAATCTGTTGAAAGTGCCATCTAGCGACTACAGTAAAAATGACATAGACATCGCTTGAAGTGTAGCTAATAAAGCAAGAAGAGCTCTTTTAAATAACACCAATTTGAATATTTTCAGATAAGGCGTTCCTGAGATATTGCATTTTTGCAAATCGATGTTTGCGTTACCCTCACCACTTTATTTGCAGGGCTAGAGAAAAAAGTGTTTAAGCAAAGTTGTTCACGATACAAGTGAAACTTATTTATAAGTATTATCAATATACCTTATCTATGCCAATTATAGAGAAATCGACTGGCAACAAATTACTATTCGTGTTACCCCCCTAGCGGCCGCCCTACAAACTTGCAAATAATTTCCAGCAATTTCTCTTGGCAACTTTTCCTATAAATATTTTTTTCCGAAAGCTGTACGGTGAACGGTTTCCGAGATATAGCCGCTTACCTCGCTTAGTTGGCCACCCTGTACATAACACGTTTATTAACTTTAAATCGTGATCCAATTTATTTATATTCGGTTTATTTTAAATGTTGACGACACATTGTGACAAATGTGTCATTTATTAAAAATAGTGTAACACGGCGAAAAAAAATCGGTTTGTAGGTTTATTGCATTCCCAGGCTGAAGAAATGGTTCTCAATATAATATAATATAAGTATAATATAATTTTCAAATCCCTGGCTTATTAAAGAAAAAGTATCGGAGCAATCAAGATAAATATACCAATGAAGAAAACGATCAAGGAAAAACAAGACTGAGACTTTACCGGAAGGTAAAGAAATTGATGTGAGAAATTATGTGAGATACGACTTATATGCATCACAGATTAACATAACGCTTTTGAGAGATACTTCAGGCAGCGCTATTAAAAAAATTTAGGATGTCATTGTAGAAAAGACTACAATAGAAATTTTGCTTATCATCATCTGCTCATATACCGTCATATTGATTTTAACTTTTGGAAATATTTTTGGGACCTCTGGTTCTATCGGTTGATTCGTAGACAACAACCCGCCTAGCTAAATGGAAGTCGACGTTATAGCTTATCTATTCAAGGTTCGCTATTGATAATGCTGATACGACCAAACTAATCCGCTTAATAAATCCTTGCTCAACAAAATTAAAACTTGATTATGGTCGCTTATCGTCGCTATCGCAATACTTTTAGTTCAAAAAAAAATTACTCATTGCAAAATCTATTGTGCTTTGTGTTTTATCCATGCAGATTCTCGGTAATCGCCGTTAATCAGAAACGACTGGTTTATCTGTTTCGTTTTGAGTCAAATGTTAAACCGCATGTCACCACTGCATGCAAATGTAATATTTTTGCTTACAAATAGTAATATCGCAGAAGCTTGTATGATAAATATTATCGATAAAGTTTTACACGATACATTTTTGTATGTGGCAATTAATGGAGATCAGCTTCTTATCACTATTTTTTTATGATTAAACACTAGCAGTACAGGAAGAATCCTTGGAACGGCTCTGGGACTGGTGCATGTGCGAATAAGACGTTTCACGTTGGTTTTGAATCGCTGACGGTTATATTCGTTGGGAAAAACGACCTCGGGAAGGTCGTTCCATAAGGATGAAGTCGTCCAGACGAAAGAATTGTTAAAAAATGAAGTTCAAAAAGTGCTGAGCTGAACTACATAACGGGGTTATGCCAAGACATATACAGGGTGTCCCATAACTAATGGTACACAGGAAAACTGCAGATTCCTTGGGTAAAAATACTGCGATTTGGCCATACTTAGTTTAATTCAATAGCTGGCTGGTAATAACCGAGATACAGGGTGTCCAAGTAAAAATTTAATTTTCAATTTTCCTAAATAAATTTTTTCTGAATCAATATTTTTGCACAAAATTTTGTGACTATGGTTTTTCTGTGGAAAGGAATTTGAATTTGTTAATAATTTTGATGTAGATTGTAAGGGGCGCTCTCTGCGGTACTCTGGATACATAAAAAGAAATGCTACTTTTATGTCCCTTAGTATAATTATGCTTTTATTAAAAATATCAGTTTTTCCGTCATTTTTAAGCAATAAAGGTATACCTTGTAAATGTCGCTCCGACTAACCGTTTTCGAGATATTTTCAATTACAATTTCTAATGCGCCTGTTTAAATTTTGATTTGTAAATGTGAAATTTGTCACAGTAGGCTTTGGTAAAAACAAATACAATGAAAGCACTTTGAAACCTCATTTCTGTCAAAGATTATTTTCATTTGTCAGCATTGTGGGTGTTTTTAAGGAGTTTTTGAAGATACTGTTATCAAAAATTAAACTAAATATGCTCCACTATTACGTTTTGGACGCAAGGATCCTGTTTCACCCAGTCTGTCTTATAGGCTTCTAAAAATTTTAAAATCTGGCTGCCTTCTATTTGGATACATTTCCAAATACCGTCGATGTGCCCCCCGCGTCTGTTAAAATTTTCTTGTGCGTATAAACATACCATGTCTCGCATTTCTCCGTTAGAAAACAGTTATGTCGCGGCATTTTTAGTTTAATCATTGATAACAGTATCTTCAAAAGCTCCTTAAAAACACCCATAATGCTGACAAATGAAAATAAACTTTGACAGAAATGAGATTTCAAAGTGCTTTCATTGTATTTGTTTTTACCAAAGCCTACTGTGACAAATTTCACATTTACAAATCAAAATTTAAACAGGCGCATTAGAAATTGTAATTGAAAATATCTCGAAAACGGTTAGTCGGAGCGACATTTACAAGGTATAGCTTTATTGCTTAAAAATGACGGAAAAACTGATATCTTTAATAAAAACATAATTATACTAAGGCACAAAAAAGTTACATTTCTTTTTATGCATCCAGAGCGCCCCCTATAATCTACATCAAAATTATTAACAAATTCAAATTCCTTTCCCCAAACAAACCCTAGTCACAAAATTTTATGCAAAAATATTGATTCAGAAATAAGTTATTTAGGAAAATTGAAAATTAAATTTTTACTTGGACACCCTGTATCTCGGTTATTACCAGCTATTGAACTAAACTAAGTATGGCCAAATCGCAGTATTTTTACCCAAGGAATCTGCAGTTTTCCTGTGTACCATTAGTTATGGGACACCCTGTATATATTTCTTCCCAAATTGACTCCCAGCAAATTAATAGTTGAGCCAGTGGAATTGCTAGTAATGATAACCATTTTAGAGAAAACTACTACCTGGATTTTCTTAGCGTTAAATTCGACTTTGTTACTGTCACCCCAAGACAAAGTTGCTGATACTTCATGCTGCCTACGAAGATATGCTGCGGCAGCTCATGTTTGAGAATTGGAGTGGAAGATGAGACCAGTGTGCTATCGTCAGCAAAGCTATAGGTATATTGGATTTTTGGTTCTCACTAGAAGGTCGATCATATACAGTAAGAAGATGATGGGAGATAATATATGGACTCTTTGTTGTAAAACTGGCTTTTTCCAATTTAAGAAAATTATGGGGATTTTTTAATGTATGGGAGTTTTTTATAATTTTGCAATGTCAACAGTTTGGTTTCCTGCTTTCTCTTATGGTAACAGGCATCATCAGCAGGAGATTAGAATGACGCAAACTAACATGTAAAAAAGATTAATAGAAAATTCTGCTGGAGACGGCAGTCGATGTTTGGGTTCTTCAAGAGGTAAATCTCTGCGCGGTCGACCGCCGATTGGGGTCAGTAAATTTTATTTTCAAACACTCGTATGTTTCAGTGCGAGTTTAAATGACGCTGGAATCTCTTCAAACGCTCGTGTTTTGGTGCGAGTATAAAAAAAAACTAAAATATCTTCGAACACTCGAACGTATCTGGCGAGTAGCTGTAGCTTAGGTTTATTTTCTACTGTACATAATGTAAAAGTGAGAGTACGCGATAGATGAATGATAGGTTGGTTTGTTTTTCTTAGGGAAAAAACAGAATGTTAGTGCAGGTTAATTCTTTATTGTATATATAAAATGTAAATAATTACCCCACGAGTACTTCGGGTCGCGTTACTCAACTGACGAAAGGACTAACCCTTCAAAAATACCCTCACAGACGACAGACTTAAAATTAAATAAGTAAAAGCCCCTCCTTGTTGCAGTATAATAACTTGCATTGCAGATCCATTTACATACCAATCACTTCATCAAGATATTAAGGTCAGTTATACGCCTAATTAACCGGAAAATTAAAACAAATATCTTCTTAATTATTTACGACGAACCTTCTTTGATATTTGAGTAAAAATCACTCGAAATTTACGACTGTGAGTGTTGACGCAAAAGAGAATGTGAATATGAAGATTTTCGATAAATTTACCTATAATATAAAAAATAATAAAAATCGGATTCAAACTAGAACAATTATTCACAACCAAATCAATCCAAATGTTGCGTGGATCGATTATATTGACTGAGTGATATATGAACGTATTTTAGGGTAATTTCTGCAAACGGATAATTTTCCATAATCTACCATTTATATTCTAGGGAGTAAAAACTGAATGATAACTATAAGTACTTTCATCATGAGATTGCGCCTTTGCTAAAAAAAAAGGTAATAATATCTCAATTATTTTGTGGCGATATCTACAACTCTTGTTCCAGTCGGAGGTGTGCCGAGGGTTCTGGTGAATTATTGAAATCGTGTTTCGATAAATGTTAACAGTTACAGACCGTGGAAAAACGTGCCCAGTTCCAACGATAACGTTTTACTTGGTACAACGATTTTTATTTTTATGCGATCGGTACCGGCAACTTGTATCGGTATCTTTTTGGTACACCAGTAATTAGTTTGTGCTCGAGTAAAGTGTGAGAGTGCACTGGATGAACCGGGGCACGGAAATATGCCATTTCCATAACACACGAAAAGAAAAACTGAGTTAAATTTACTGTAAAAATAGTAAAACTACCATCATTTATGGCTCTATACAGGGCGTTCCTTAATGACGTGCTAATATTTCAGGGTGTGATTCCTTGGGTTGTTTTATAAAGAAAAGTTCATATGAACATATTATTATGTCCGCAACGGCTTAAATTTTTTGCAGGTGGTTAAATTTTAATTTTTTAAATGGTTATTTTTTAATATCTCCGAAAGTACTTTAGATATTATTTTCAATTTTGGTAGGTGTTAATAGGATATAGAACCACAAATTTTAGTTAGAAAAGTTATTCAATTGTTCCACCAGTGGCGTCCCTGCAAACATGTCCTCTGAAATTCTTGACAAGAAAGATGGTACGCCACTGACATTTTTCCATGTAGATATTTTTTCTCATTAGGCTGGCCAATTCTACATGAAAACGGTCTCTTGAGTTTTTCTCGTCAGAACGATTAAAACTCATATTGAAACTCATTATTAATTTGATAAAATAATTAATGATAAATTTTGTTTTATAAAAATTATATTGGAGTGGGCAATTCGATGCGAAGACGGGCGGAAGCATGCCTTTTAAGTAAAGGTGGCCATTTCCAACAATTTTTATAAAACAAAATTTATCAATGTTAATAATGAGTTTCAATATGAATTTAGTGGTTTTAATCAAGAACGGTGCGTCTGACGAGAAAAACTCAAGAGACCGTTTTCATGTAGAATTGGCCAGGCTAATAGAAAAATATCCACATGGAAAATTGTCAGTGGGGTACCATCTTTTTTGTCAAAAATCTCAGAGGACATGTTTGCAGGGACGCCACTGGTGGAACAATTGAATAACTTTTGTAACTAAAATTTGTGGTTCTATATCCTATTAACAAATGCCAAAAGTGAAAATAATATCTAAAGTCCTTTCGGAGATATTAAAAAATAACCATTTAAAAATGAAAAATTCATCACCCCGTAGCAAAAAAATTAATCCGTTGCGGACATATGTTCATATGAACTTTTCTTTATAAAATGACCTAAGGAATCACACCCTTAAATATTAACACGTCATTAAGGAACACCCTGTATATTACTGGAATAACTTTTATGAAGAACTGAATCAATCACAAAATATTTTGTAAAATTTACTGAAAATGTTTCTGTAAAACTGTAAAAATTGATTGATGATGCACGTTATATTCCCAAGTGGACAGCCATCTAAGTTGTAACCTCGCATTGTACGGATTTATTAATGAAACTTGTAATTAATACTATATTTTATAGGAAATCGTACAATAAAATCTTTACTATAATAATTTTACTATAGTGTTTTTTTCCGTGTAGTCATCAGTTTTTGAACAAGTAGTTGCTTTATGTGAAATTACAATATACAGACGTGGACAACTAAAACAGTCGACCAACTTCTTTATGGTAATGTCACTGATACGATGGAACTTTTTTTGACCATACCTGTACTTATGGACATTTTTTAAAGATATTTTAAAATAAACGATTTTTTTGGCAGATTTATAAATCGAATTGTGCGAACAAATTGCCGCTGTCCATCGGCCAGTGGGCAATTAAAAAAAATGAAGTGTTTTGATTAATTCGGCTATCGCTTTTAAAATCTGAACTTAGTCACACTCTAGTAATTGTTCGCCGTTCAATGAACCGGGTGTTTATTCTTCATTTTTTCAGCACAATTTGTCGCATATAATACAGGGTGTCCCATAACTTATGGGCCATAGAGCAACTGGAGATACTAAACATCAAACTAGACCGAGTAAGGCATATAAGTTTTTTCGAAATGTTTCTCGTTCTAGATATACAGGGTTGAAAGTAAAAATGTATTTTTGAAAATAAGCCATAATTTGAAAACGGTTCAATGCATCGGATTTTTATGAGTAAGAAATAAGAATTTGCAGATTTTTAAACTAAAAAGGTATGACATCACAATGCATCAAGAAAATCAAAGTATAGATGCCCAATGCTAATACATTCATTATCATTTAAATAAACCAAAAACACAGCATAGGTAATTAAGGCTAATTGGAACCAAACTTTAATGTTACTAAGACACTTCGCTCACTTGTCGCTATTCTGCCGTGTTAATTCAAAAGAGCGTACCTGAAAATGTAATTGTGACATACAGGGTGTTATGGAAATGACGTATTATATTTAAATGGGTGACTCTTTGGGTGTCCTAGAGAAGCGCTACATATTTGATTTTTTTTAAATCGATCATTTTAAAAGTGGGGTAACAAACACTCTTACTCACAGGTCAGTCCGCGCTACTGTACAACATTTCGCCCAGAGCCAATGGCAATGTTGCCAAACTTAATGTAAAACTGAAATTCCATATAAAATTATAAAAATAAATTATTTTCTACCTACTTGTGTTTATCTTTATACCTAAAGAGCGAGGAAAGGCACAACACACAATCAGTTTTTCTTCTTTTTCATGAGAACACTCCTGGAAACACTTTATGTACACACAGTAATAGTGAAACAGAATCGAAAGTTGCTTTTGAAAATACAATAATACACTTTATACTACAGATTATTAGATTTTATTACACGCGACGAAATTTGACGTCCAGAAAAAACGCGTCAATAAAAACAGTATTCAAAGATTATTTATAGACGGGCAAGATACACGCGTAAACCGAAAAAATAGAGCGGATTGCTGAGAGTGTGTTGGTGATCGACGAGACACAACGTATCCGGCCGCTGGTTGGTCTTCAACTAACAGACGCAAGCGTGCGTTGCTATATGGAACTACTTCGCTCAGCCGATATAAGGCGTCAAGAGGTCATTGGCATTTGACCTAGTGACGTACGTGGCTATTACTATTCCATATGTTTTTTCGGGTTGTTTAAAACATAGTCCGTCGTAAATGTTCTTCAATTAATTGTACAAAAGGGTATTACAGAATGGAAAAGTGTTTAAATTATTTTATTTTATCTAAAGAGTTTAATGTGTACAGACAGCACCGGCCAGAATTCCTTGATTGCTTACATGTATCGCAGTGCCACACAGATGTTTTTCTGGTTTGATATCAGGTCACTTTTACCGCTGAATGAATTGAATGCGCCATTTATGGCTATTTTTCTTCAATTTGTCTTTATCTCAGGAATTGCCGCTTTAAATATATGTCCCTATGTATACATACATACATAGATTATTTAGCTTTCAAATTTCAATTACGCCAATATTTGTAGTTACAAGCGTATTAATAGATATTGGTAGCATATACTAGTGTTCGGAAAACCCGATGATTTTAATATTCGAGTACTTGATTCTCGAGCGATTTTAATAATCGAGTGAAATGCTCGAGCGTTTTTAATAATCGAGTGAAACGCTCGAGCCATTAAACACTTGAAATTTTTATGACTAAGAAGAAAGTGTTGATATAACACCAAGGCAAGCGCGGATTCAGGGGGGGGGTCATGGGGGATATGACCCCCAAACCAACAATTTAACACGAAAAATACCCTATATACTGGCTTGACTAACGCGACAGGGTAGTATTTGCATAACTTTTCCTTTTATGACCCTCCCCCCCCAAACGAAATTTGACCCTCCCGAGGTTCTAGATCCGTTTAGATATTATTTCCTTTAATTTTTTAAAAATTTATAGTCGCTAGGCTAGCCAGTCCCAGTCAATATAAAACCCATGTCGCGATGAATCCACTAAGGGATTTGACATACTTTTTAGTATGCGCCTTCTCGTTTATGTGCGTTTAACAAAGACATATGTCGTGTCAGCCTTCTGAGCGTCAAACTCGAACGTCGCCAATGGCCACGGAGGTCGGGTGTCAAGTGAAAGGCCACGTTTTTCGATTTTTCGCTTGAATTTATAACTAGAGTAGTATTTCCTATCGAGCCAAAAACAGCTCGAATATACGAGCAGTTTTTTACCTCTAGCGATCACACTACCAAGCAGCACATTCCGGTCGGCGTTAAGCGAAGCTCGGGTATCGAGTGAAAGGTAAAAAGTAACAAACGACGATTTTCGCTTGAATTTCTAACTCGAGCAGTTTTTTTAATAATCAAGCGATGTCGGTTCTTTCAATAATCGAGTACTCAAGCTGTTTTTCGCTCGAGCGATCACAACACTAGCATAATATACTGCTTTCGAATTTAACAAGCATTTAGATAAGGTCATTCGTGACACGTTACTTGAACGGTATAAGTAACTTTTGACGACAAATTGCAGATACGCCTCTTTGAATTAACACGGCAGTGTGACGCTTAAAAAACGCTATCTCCTGGAATATATAGATGTGTCCATCCAACATGTGTGTACACATGTGCTCAATTTGTTTTTAAAATTATCTCTGCATCTTAGTTTAGAGTTTTACTGAACAAGCCCGATAAGTTCTCTCTCGTTTTTTATTTGGGCAACCGGTGCGTGGGCTGCCTGGTCGCTATCGTTCGCTGGCCCGTCAAGAAATTAACTTTTATCTGATGTCTCCTGAGCAATTTATACATCGACAAGGCGGCCATTATAAGAAAATATCGAGGAGGATTTTCTTAACATACAGTATAATAATATGGCAGATAGAATTTGTGGGCGATGATGCAATTGAAAATGTACAATATCAATTATTTGAAGATTATCAGCAGTGTAATCTGAATTTATGAAATTACTTTACACTTTTAGTCACCCAAATACACGATTTTGCACTCTTTTAGTCACACAAATACACGATTTTGCACTCTTTATTAGTCACACAAATACACGATTTTGCACTCTTTTAGTCACACCAATACATGATTTTTACACATCATTTAATATTTTCTGAAAGCAAGTGTACAGGTGCGTTAATTGGGCTCCGATTTTGAAAAGAAGGTCAACGAAACTGAATAGTAATACACTTTGTGTGGGCTCTGGGTTATTTTGCCCAAAAAAATATCGACAAAACTGAAAGTAATACTTGGGTGGTGGAATTCTAATTATACAACGTTGTGACTGCACCAAAGATTACACACAAGGCAATGAAAATACACTCAAATCGTAAATTACATGTTAATTCACAACGTTCGTAGAGCAAAAAGTATCGTTTGTCAACTGATTTGCGTAAATATCCATTTCAACACGAAAGGCTGGCTATAAACAAGCTTAAATGAGCAAGAATAAGAATACTTGTAGGTTAAGTTAAGAAGGCAATTCTTTGATTGAAGTTGAAGGTTTGGCATTTACCCGTTTACAGAGACAAAAAGCAGCAACCAGAAACCACATATACATAAACAGTATATTGCCAATACGATCGTTCCAATATATAAAAAGTGTCCCCGCTATGGGAGATGGCGGGCCTATTGAGTTGGCGTAGTAGGGTGGAAATTTTATCGATCGCGTCAGAGCCTGCCCGACATTATTTGGTTGTTGTTATTCGTCGCCATCTTTGGTTCTGGATGCTTTTTGAAATTACAGAATAAAAAGTGATTGATCCACATTGTTGTCGGTTATTAGTGCTTATAAACTTTTCATTACCTAACAACAATTTTTGTAAAGGAGTTTTTAATTTGTGGTGATTCGATTCGCTGTTTGGTAGGTTAGTGGCTTGTTTTGTTTAAGATGAAAGGACACAAGTGCATGGTGCTTTTTTGCAAAAGTTGTGGATCAATACCAGGTATAAAGTATTTCAGGTATGTACATACCTATATACGAAAATATTTTGCTTATAACAGTATTCGATCTTCGCAACCGAATTTCACTAAACAGCTTGTAAAAAAAGGAGAGCGTGTCACTCGTATACAATATAATATATATGTGGTCACTACCTAACCTTAAAATGAATGTATTTTTAATTTGGTGCATTAGTAGCTGATAATAATTCCCAAAATAGTCATTCATTCTTAATTTTTGGTTTAGGAAAAAGTGAGGTTAAGAAACATACGACGTCGGATGAAAGTTAAAATAAAGCTCTGATCGTGTCGATTGTTACAAATATTCGGACGGAATTTGGCACCAAAAGCTTACACCAATCAGGACACCGTCGGATCATTATATCGTCAGGAAGCGAAGGCATGGAACGCTGTCTTAAATCGAACTAATCGAAATTTTGATTGCAGTATTTTTCCTAACTAACCAGTGAAATTTACATTAGAGAAGTTGAAATCCGGTCCTGTCGAATGTTTACTTTCACAAGGAAATTTCCGAACTGCGCAAACTCACTATTACCCCTTCGGTGCCCATAGCGGGGACATAATTGCAGATGGTATTAGCAATATACTGTTTATATATATGTGGCATTTACCCGTTCACAGAGACAAAAAGCAGCAACCAGTTAGAAACTAGTCACAACCGAACCTACGCAGAACGAAATTTGCAACCGATAGCACAACTAATTTTATTTGGTGGTAAATTACGCGCCGCATTTAGAATTATTTTTTTCCAATTACATAGATACGATTTGCCGGAAGCCTCTCTATTTTTCTTTTCCGTCAACTTGTTTGCCTTTAGCCGATGCCTCGTGACAAAGAAAAAGCGAATTTATAACTTTACTAAAACATAAAAACCACAAGTCAATAAATATATCTTCTTATCAAACTTCTCTGCGGATATACAGAGGCAACATTATCGACATTTCGATAACTATCAACCCAAAAAGGCAGGAAATAGCTCTTATCGCCATCGACTAAACTTATATCGAGGAAGGCTGTAAAGTTTAAACATTTCCGGTAAAACTGCACCATAAAAGTTAGAGTGGTGGTGTATACAGGCCCGTTGCGCCTATGAAGTAGCTAAAGTGCGTTTCACGCTCTTCCGCTAACCTTTTACCTGATGCAATAAAATATTATCGACAACAGCTGTCGCCACGCCCTTATCAACAGAAGCATTTTAAACAGCAGTAAAATATTTCTAATTACCATAATATATAATTTAAATTAAAAGCCAACACGAACCGTAACCGGTAACCCGTTTCCATTTATTACTATAACCAGTGCAAATTTATTTATCCGCGAAGGATACAATTACCTCATTTCGCGATTGTAATTTTATAGTTATGCATCTACGAGGCGGGCTAAACCGAACGCCCTGTAGCTAATATGCAAATGCCAATTATTGACTGCATGATTTATGTGTTGAGCGTGTGCCAAGAGACAGTAATTTTGCTTTGGTATACAGATTAGTGTTTCCTAGTTTTAAGAGTTCAGTCAGGCCGTACATCTGACATACAAATGTGGAGCAAAATTTGATCTTCTTGACTTCTGAGATTCGCCCACATTTTACTCTTGTATGTGCAAAATTTGGACGCCCTATCTACGCGTTAGGCACAGTGACGGTTTAAGACTTTATCGGGCCCTAAGCGGCCGAGGGGATAAAGCCCAAAAATTGCTACATTTGGCCAATAGCATAGTAAATACTAGAAACACCGATGCGGTCAGATAACTTGACAGAATGTAAATTGTGGTTATTGTACATCTAATTATAAAAACCCTAAATATATATTCACGAAATTGTTTTTTGCTCTCTCTATATTGCTGTGCTGGTGCCTGTATAACTAGTGCGCAGGGCCTACAGGTCGACAAGTGGATATGTGTCTCCAATGTATCGGTAAGGGGGCAGCAATATCGTTTAAAACATGGTCTAGTCATGGGCGTGCTATTATTATTTTAAATAATATAATAAAAATAGGAAATTCTTCAGTAATTGCATTATATGCTTGAAGATAGGTAACTATTTTTATCAATGTGTTATATGCTCATTTTTCAACATGGAAAAAAAAGACTCATGATTGATTAGTGAAGATTTTTCAGTTATGGTCGTATTCATGTCTCCTTCTAGCTTTCGCTTAAGTCGCAATTTAAATATATTGATTTGTGATTCCTCTTCACATACCCTATAAACATTTGCAATCACTTCACGCGTCTGTCTGCGAAAGTTTTTACCAGGAGTGTACTCATTCATTATCACAAAGTTCAAAATTTTTAAGTAACACCCTAAAACACGAAACAATTAACACTTATTTATAAAACACAATAAAATAACTATTGCCCTTTCTATCACTGCGCAACTGGTTGGGTACATCCACTAACTTCTGCCATCAGCCATTACCTTCTGTACTACAGGCCGCCTTATGGGTCATTCTGGCAACACTGCGTCGTGGGAAGTTGGCCGTCATTTTAGTGCTGCCAAGTCGGTCGCCATCGCCGAGTACAAATTGTATTTTGCAGTTATTTTTAATGATATTACGTACAGTTATTTATTAAAACGTTAAATCCATTCAATTTTCAAATTCCCATTAAATAACATTTGGCAACAGCGCATCGCTGGTCTCTTCACGGCCTGTAGTGCAGAAGGTAATGATATAGTATATTAGTAAATTTTAACTAAGTTGTTCTTTCGGTGTAACGTTTAAGTAATGCCTCATCTTTTTTTGGAAACAACAGCAACAATTATAGTTCACTGTAAGGTGCAAATAAATAATCTCAATAGCAATAATTGAAATACGATGATCAATTTTATTGCTTTCAAAACGAGATCCCGCCCGCGGCCATCCAAAATTGAATTTCAGTCTACAAGTCGCCCGCTGAGATAAATTCTTGTTCGATACACCTTCAGGTGTCGATATCTCAGTTGGATGCTGAGATATCGGAACCAAATTAATATAATAAAATAATAAATCACGACCGTGAGATGTTGGGGTGAGATACGATTGTTGGGAAGAGTAATATGGCTTTGTGGATTGTGTATCACTTCGAGATTTGTTATTAAACCTTTGATGATTGAAGATTTCGTGAGTGATTCCGCCACGTCTCATTATGAAGAGCATAATGTTTTCTTAAAGATATCAAATTTCTGTTCAGCAACTTGTCAGTAAACAATTAAAGAGTATTATTAGGTAAATGTATGCTTGTTCGCCATTTCACTTGGTCAGTAAGTCAGCTGAGTGTGTAGCAAGCATTTGTTTTCTCTTTGGCCATAGAAAAACGGTGTACCGAATACTACAAATTTTAGAAACAACACGTTCTTAAGTAAAAGTAAGTATTAGAATTCCTTCATTCTAACACTTACAGAATGGAGCCATATTCTATATCACCTAGTCAAAGGCAACTAGATTTTCAATTCGAACCACTGCACGGGAAGAGTAAATTCAAAATCAAGACAGCTTTCTTTCAATTAGTTGAATGTGAGGTTAAATTCGACTTTGAAACGCTTGATTTTACCAGGAATGTAAGTTTTAGAAGCTTTTGCTGAAAGTACATCTCCAGTAATTAGAATTGTTGCCCATTCCATTCAAGGGCGGATCCAGAACTTCGGTTTGGGGGGGGGGGGTCATGCATGGAAAAATTACGAAAAGTAATACCCTGCCGCGTTAGTCAAACCGGTATATATGGTATTTTTCGTGTTAAATTGATGGTTTGGGGGGGGGGGGGGGGGTCATGACTCCCATGACCTCCCCCCTGGATCCGCGCTTCATTCCATTCTTGTTAAGGAATATCTACACACACACAAAAATATTCACTTTATGTCTTTTGTTTCTACCAGAATTTTTTACTAAATTTGAAAATGTTGATGCTTGTTTCAATAAGAAAATATTCCATTTGATAAAGCCATTTTTTCATCAGTAATATTTACAATACTAATTTTTTTGTTTTATACAGGGTGTTATGGAAATGACGTATTATATTTAAATGGGTGACTCCTTGGGCGCTACATATTTTTTTTTTAAATCGACCGTGCTAAAAGTAGGGTAATACACACTCTTACTCACAGGTCAGTCCGCGCTACTGTACAACATTTCACAAAGAGCCAATAGCAATGTTGCCAAACTTAATGTAAAACTGAAATTCCATATAAAATTATAAAAATAAATTATTTGGGAGGTAAAGAAACTCACAGTCTGCTCCACTAGTTTAATAAAAATGTATAAAGTAATTTATCCAAACATGTTTCGAAGACTTAAGTCTTCATCTTCAGTGGATTGTAAAAAACATTAAACAAAGAAGGGTACCTCTGACATTGTAGTGACTAGTTTAGCAGGAAAGAAAAACTTTTTGATATGTAACAAATTTCAAGTAACGATTAAAGTAAAAAAGTAAAATAAATTTTTGTATTCTAGGTAAAAGCATCATGTGAAAATATTCATTTAATAGAACAAAAGAAAAAGAAAAACGTCCTTAGAAAAGGAGGTACTAATTTTAATTTTAAATTTTAGGTAAAATACGTTCTTTAATTAAATTAAATTCTACCTACTTGTATTTATCCTTATACTTAAAGAGCGAGGAAATCCAGACACAAATAAATCAGTTTTTTTTCTTTTTCATGGGAACACTCCTGGATACACAGTAATAGTGAAACAGAACCGATAGTTAGCTTTTGAAAATACAGTAATACAGATTATACTACAGATTATTAGATTTTATTGCACGCGACGAATTTTGACGTCCAGAAGAAACGCGTCAATAAAAACAATATTCAAAGATTATTTATGGACGGGCAAGATACACGCGTAAACCGAAAAAACAGATTGATGAGAGTGTGTTGGTCGACGAGACACAACGTATCCGGCCGCTGGTTGGTCTTCAACTAACAGGCGCAAGCGTGCGGCGCTATATGAAACTACTTTGCTCAGGCTCAGCCGATGTAAGACGTCAAGAGGTCATTGGCATTTGACCTAGTGACGTACGTGGCTATTACTATTCCATATTTTTTCGGGTTGTTTAACACATAGTCCGTCGTAAATGTTCTTCAATTAATTGTACAAAAAGGTATTACAGAATGGAAAAGTGTTTAAATTATTTTATTTTGTCTAAAGAGTTTAAGGTGTACATATGACAACACCGGCCAGAATTCCTTGATTGCTTACATGTATCGCAGTGCCACATAGGTGTTTTTCTGGTTTGACGTCAGGTCACTTTTGCCGCTGAATGAATTGAAAGCGCCATTTATGGATAATTTTCTTCAATTTGTCTTTATCTCAGGAATTGCCGGTTTAAATATAATACGTCATTTCCATAACAGCCTGTATAATAAAATCATTTTAGGCTTTATTTGGAACTAAAATATCGTATATTTATTAAAATAAAAATTATTAAATCGGTTTATCCCAAAGATATTACAAACTACAGATAGAAAAATATACATTTCTAGCCTACGCAACGAATGCAAATAGTCTTTCCCACCTCTTTCGACCCTTATTGCAGCATAGCCAGATAGACATATTTATCGCAAAATCCCAATTAAAAATTTGCTAATTAATCCGCAATTGCTCTTAAAATAAATTTATTTCCCAATAATTTCACTATAAACTGTGAAAAGGCGATGAGAGATTCTTTAAAAAAATATTATCATACTTAAAAGTATCAAACGAATCATGAACTAATCCAACTGCACTCTGGCAACATCTATTTTTATTTTGCAACGGCGTTACGATTCGGAGCCAAAAGATGAATGAATACTAATCTCGTAAACATTGCAACGTTGGCTTTTTGATCTAACCGATTGATGATATATTTTGGTTGATTTGTATTTTTTTGTGATTATTGGTGAAAAATCGTCTTTATTATAAACAATCATGGTGCATTCATATGTAGTATGTAAAATAGTGGATCATTTAAATAAGGATTTATCTTTTCATCGGTAAGTATGGTTATGTTTTAACCATCTGATATAACCAGACTTTAACATTGTTACCTTTCAACCAACAAACATGTAGTTCTCTCTTCCACCCATTACTGATTTTCAATAACATTTCACACGATCACAGCTTCACTTTCCAAGAGTTTTATGAATGGATTATGGGATCTGTAGTTTATAGTACCTTTGGTTTATCCCTACCCATGTAATATTTGCGACTTTAAATACTTATCAGCATAATATTACACGCAAGAGGTACATCGGGTGTCAACGTCGAAATTTCATTTCCGAAAAGTGCCAACAAACTCTTCGCGCTGGTTTTTTTTTGGTGTGGTTCCGTCTGCGTCTGTCCCTCGTAATAGTTTCGTGCATTCGTGTTTTTCCTTTTTTTTATGACTGTTTAGTTTTGTTGTGGCATATCAATAATGGAAATGGATACTATAGAACACATTTTTAATTCGTGGGGTGTGTCTGAAGATGTGATTAAAATATTTCGAGGTAAGTTTTGATTTAAAAAAAAATATTATAAACAGATTTTTGCTTAATCTTAACTAAAACGATTCAAATTGTTTCTTGTACGCCACTGCGGACTTCTTATGAAACAAAGTGAATAACCTGCCAACTAATCATCTTTCTCTTGATTAAGGAATGAGTTTTACCTATTTGCTTATCACCTAAGAATAATTTATACCATTACCGGGCGCAGATTAAATTCCTAAACGTCCTCTAGCTTATCACGTCATATCTCGTTCCGTCCATTTTGCTTTTAGTCGTGGCGCTCTGTTGTGATATCACAGTGTGATATCAGCTCGCGATTATCGTCGCTAGGATATCGCTTATCGTGTTAAAAAATTTAATTTGTCAAAGACATTCCTTAAGAATCAATATTGAATAATCCTAGGAAGTAAATTGACAAACTTTGGCATATTAGTCAAAAAATTAAATTACAGTTTAAAGATGTTGCCAGCTGTGAAGCAAACTCCTCATACGATTTAATCAACGAAGAGGAGGGTTTTGCTTTTTATATAAGAAATACGTTTAAAAAATGAGCATATCATAGGCGATTCAAATGAGGGTATACAATTACAATACATATGAACAACTTTTCCAAATAATTTTTTGTTATTTGATCAATAAATGCCATTTTTCGGTCCAATTTTGGTCTTTATTGAACCAAAAATTTATGATAAATTCAAATTTTATCTAAATCGAAAGATAAATACTTCCCCCATATTATGGTCCCAACTAGTGTTGGGAAAACCCAATTATTTTAATAATCGAGTACTCGAGCGATTTAATAATCGAGTACTCGAGCGATTTTAATAATCGAGTGAATCCCTCGAGCGATTAATCACTTGAGATTTTTATGACTAAGAAGAATGTGTGATGAAAAAATAGCCATTAAATCATTTGATCAGCATAAAAAGATTTTGCTTGCAATAAATAAAAATCAGGCTGCAACACTTGTTCTGCAAAAAATGCTACAAACTGTCAAGAATTTAACAGATATCGGTCCGCTTGTATCATCATGTGTTCGCTTAATTAATAGTCGAGCTGCGAAATGATTACTTGGTCAGCAAGATTTTACAATTGGTCAGTAGAAGAAAACATGTCTAGAGGCAGTTTACTTCAGAGGTTTGCATATTAAAAGAATGGTTATCAATATAAATCATTGGATTGCGTTTGTTTTGAATAATCGGCAAAGTTCGTTATTGTGGGCAGTTCCGTGATACGAGCGTAATTGCGTGCGTGTGTTTTCATTCGGTGTAGCAGTCAAGGCCCAAAAGGTGTAGCGGGGGCGGGTTTTCACTTGTTTTCCCACGGCCCTGTCAATTTATGTAACTTTCTTGTGTTTTCTTTTGCCGAATACAGAAGGAAATCGGCTACAAAAGGTGTAGCGGGGGCAGGTTTTCACTTGTTTTCCCAGGGCACTGTCACTATTTCACGTTTTATTGCTTTTTTTTTGATGACCAACATTAAATATTTTGCTTACCCGCTGATTGCTTACTAATATCTGATTAAAAGTGGATCGCTCATAGCAGCTTATATATTTTTAAATTTAATTTGCGTACCAAAATAATTTAGAGCACTCTAGTATGACATTAATTACTGACCGGATCAGAAATGTTTGCTGTCCATAAGTTGCTGACCAACTAGCCATTTTGGCTGACCGATTACATTTTTCTGTTCGCAAAAATAAGAATATTTTGCTAGCCAGTTAAATGATACCCCATTATAAGTTGGCTTCCTTACTTTACGATATTGAAATATTTTTGACATAAAAATCGTCCGTTCTTCAAACGGAAAATATTCAAATTCAAAATTTCGATCATTAGTAACCGTATCGACCCTTTCAATCATTCTCCGGTTGTATAAGCTCCAACTCTAAGAATTTACAGATACGAATCGTTTATCCTTAATCTTTAAAGAGAAAAACCCACGAACAGGCGAGCCAATGTATTATTCAGTGGAGATGCAGGCCATCAGATACATGTTTCTCTTGTGGTGTTGTGAAGGCTAGTCGCGTTGTTAACAACACCTGTTTGTATAGTAGCAGAGAGGACTCGGTGAGGTTTAGATGATGTAACACAAATAATAGCCAGTTATGATATCACATTAATGGAACATGCATAGTTTCCATAGCAAATTTAGTCGAACATCGTTTTTATAGGTATTCCCAAATGGGGGATTAGTTCGGTTAATGGTATTATGCCAACGTTTCAGGCTCTGTGCGGTCGTCCTCAGGGTGCTAGATATTTATCTGTACTGATGTGTGTGTATGTGGTATAATCACATATATATATATAAACAGTATATTGCCAATACGAACGTTCCAAAATACAAAAAGTGTCCCCGCTATGGGGAAAAAATGCTGAAATACTTACTCTATATTTTCGGTAAGATATTTACTTGTAGTGCAAATGACAACGACTTCTTTATTTAAATAAAAGCTTCGCCTAATGCTCATTTGTCTATACCGATTAGTCCGCCGATCTGTTCACGTGACGGCACACGTCCCGTATCCCGGAGTTCTTGTCGCGCACCAAAACTAATTTCCGGACATTCCCGGTTGTCTTCGGCTGCAGCCGGAAATGCCATTTGATGTAGTAGTTATGTATTCGTTGTTATATTTTATTTATCTTATAGGAATTATTGTTGAATCCGGGGGCGTCCGTCTCGAGTTTTATTATGGTAAATTGTGAAATTTTGAAAAATGCTAAATGTAATCAATTTTAATATTGTTTATTAATTATTTACAATAAATGTTTTACTGTAATAATTTTACTATAGTGTTTGTTAAAATTGACTATACAGGGTGTCTTTTTAAAACCCGAACACCTTTTTTCTCGCTCAGATTGCATTTTTTTGATTTCGACCTCCTCAGATGATTCTCGTAGTTTTGAGGGGAAAATCGAATGGCGCAGGTTTTTTTCACCTGCGGTGCTCAGGGCAACTCTTTTTAAAAATGGGAATAATAATAATTGTTTCATAAGCAACAAAATTATGAACTTAAATTAAATATAGAGGACCATGGTCTTCCACTAGACTCTAGACTGACTAGACCCAACTTTCTAGCATTAGGTTTTGGACTGCATTTATATCGATTTCTCGGATTTGTCTATATATCTTGCGTCGAAGTTCCTCCTCATTTAGTGCTTCCTATCCTCCATCCTAAACTTTCAGAGATAAAAGAACCCAAAAATTTTCTGTGGGCCGAGCCTGGGGAAGGTTAGGAGGGTTGTCGTTTCGCTGAACAAATGGTACGTTTTGGTCTGCTAACCAATTTTGGGTTTGTCTTGCATAGTGACGTAAGGTCTGGCCAGAACATAATATCGTCTCCAGCATGTTCTGCTTCAATACAATTAACCAGTTTTGTAAGACAATTATCGATATACCTTTGACTATCCAGGGTTTCACCTCTTACTCGACCCACATAAGGCCTGGATACACCCCTAGTAGAATAGGGCACCGTACTAACACCTTATCAGTGAATTTGGCCTTTTGTTTAAATTTAACATTATCAGGGACCTCTGCGATATTGTTAGTACGAAAACCATTATTTCCCTTCATTTGGGAGTTGCTTAGTGTGAAATACTTTTCGTCATCCATAATTATCCCCCCCTTGTTAGCAAAATAATACTTTTGTTAATGCACGGCAGCATCTCGGGATTCTGGCTGGTTGGTTGGCTGTATATTTCGGAGCCTTCCTTCCTTTTCGGTATTTCTGGCTATTCCGCGATAGTTCCCGCGCTATGGTGTTCCTAGATGTTCGATATTGTCGTGCTAGTTTTCTTGTTGAGGTACCAAGTGTATTTTTCACCCTTCTTAGCAGTCTTTCTGATCTTACTCTGGTAAAAATTTTAGGCCTTCCAGTTTTTGGAAGGTTCATACAAGGAATACCTTGCTCACATTCAGCAATTGTCAATACTTTTCCGAAATTCGAATTTGTAAGCCATATCGACTTAATCAATTTAAAAGCTGAACTGTCAACGTTAAGTGAAGGTGTCAAACAAGTTTTTGTTACAAAACTAGTGTTGGGAAAAACCGATGATTTTAACAATCGAGTACTTGATACTCTAGCGATTTTAATAATCAAGTTAATCGCTCGAGTGAATCGCCTGAAATTCCAATTTACCAAGCGATGACGTCACCGACTGCTTAACGGGCTGCCTAGCCCTTTACATGTGATCAGGTCGGGTATTTAGCAGGCACGTAACTACGGGTGGGCATAGGTTTAGCTAAAAAATTATAGTGTCACCAAAAAAATTCCAGAAATTTATTTATTTGTGAATAATGAATTTTTACCACGTGTCTCGATACCAAACAAAAAACTGCAAAAAATCACACAAATATGTATTTATTATTCGGGTTTATTATTGTGCGTTTTTAACCCGAACAAAAAGTATTACCAAGAGTTATTTTTCTTCACATCTTTCTCAATCTACGAGCATAAAATAAGTAGATATTTAAAATAGCTTGTCAAATTCTTCCACTTTAAATTATCAGGTGCCCACTGTGTGCACTTCAAAAATTTAGGCTTAGTTACGCGACTGGCAAAATAAGAAAATTGGTTATTATTTTTTTAAATTCATGTACTTATGTATTCATAGTTACCTAAAAGTTCCTGTTTAAATTTAAGAATGCTTACTTTTAATTACCAAAAACTTTGTCGAATGTTTACTATAAGATTACCAACGAATTTTTCTATATATTTTGTTAACCATTTTGTTCGTTTTGTTATTTTTCATTAACAATTTCTATTATTATGTTATTTTTGAGAAGTTTTCTCGTCTTTATAGTAATTAAAAATTTTAAAATTATATCCTTTAATTTTTTAATATTTACAATCGGAGACCTAAACTACTCCGCTGGCTAGCCAGTTAAAACAAAACTTTACCAAATCATGTCGCGATGACTCCGCTAAGGGATTCAGCATACTTTTTTATATGCACCTTCTCGTTTATGTGCCTTTAAGAAAGACGTATGTCGTGTACTTGCTCAGCGTCAATCTCGATCGTCGCCAATCGGATCGCGCGGTGCTTAGATCGGAGGTCGTCTATCAGGTAACCGGCGATATTTTTCGGTTTTTCGGCTGATTTTTAACTAGAGTATTTCCTATCGAGCGAAAAACTGTTCGAATATACGAGCAGTTTTTTAACTCGATCACACTACAGCGGTATATTTCCGTCGGCGTCAAGCGAAGCTCGGGTATCGAGTGAAAGATAATAAGTGACGGGCGACGGATTTCGCCTGAATAGATAACTCGAGCGGTTTTTTTAATAATCGAGTGATGTGGGTTATTTCAATAATCGAGTGATCAAGCGGTTTTTCGCTCGAGCGATCACAACACTAGCCAAAACTTATGGGACATATACATACGATATTTACTTGATTTTACTAAATTTATTAGAAATTCTTACTATACTTTTTAGAAATTATCTTTACAATATTATTTTGGTACAGATTATTAATAAAAAATGTAATTACTATAGTAATTTTACTGTAATCTTTTTTCCTTGTATTTGGTTCACCACGGATTTTCTCTGTGGACTAGTCCGACACTGAGGAAATGGTTATCAATTCGGCTTGTATTATAATCTACAAATTTATTAAAATAAGCGCTAAAGTAAACCTAATTGTAACCTTCAATTGAGACAAGTACCTAATGTTCATTGTTTTGTTCCATGTATTAACAAAAGCAATAAATACGGATACTAAAAAGGATATCAGATCAACGTTCGAGACGTAAAAGAATAGTCGTAGGTGTTGCTTAGAAGTGGCCCATTGTTAGTTGTGGTTTAGATTTAATTGTTTACAATACGGAATGGTATATTTCAATATCAGTCCGGAAATAAATATGTTTCGGTGCGTGAGTGACAGATGCCACTGTTTTGTAAAAAAAATGAGAGGACACGTTGGCTGGGACGCTACTGGAATATCTTTTGTCATTAAAATATGCGAATATGTGATTTTGAATGCCAAAAATTGAAAATAATATCTATCTGAACGAATTCCAATACAAGTAAAAATTAAAAAATTAAATTTTTCTGTACCATCCGCGAATAATCGGATAAGTTTAAGTTCACGTCAGTAGAGCAATTGTAATATTGAGGGTATTTTCCAAAAGCAGTCCATATCTCGAGAGATCCGTAAAAGAGGTTAGCGCATTATAGGCGGTGTTGTCATATTGCAACACAGAACACGTGTTCAGTTTTTGACAACAAGACGTCTTCGACACGCGTTATCACTTCTTTTTCAAACTTTTTAGCAAAAAAAAACTATTTTAAGGTACATACTCTCTTACCTTCTATCTTATTTTTAAATAATCCATTTTATAATAATTAAATTCCATAAAAAAGTATGTTTTTCAACAGCTCAACAGTATCTAGATAATATCACACAAATTTGAAATCACATCACAACATTTATTATTATTAATTATTTCAAAACAGAAAAATAATCGGGTACTGCTACAACTAACAAAACGTTTATAATTCGTATACGTCAAGCACGTGGAACCCTCGACAGCGCCACTCCACTTCCGAGTCTCGAAACATACTGAAGAAACTATAGTGGCGCGCGGCAGGTATCCAAGCAAGGGCGAGACACGCGGTGTGATCTGACCACACGATTAGTATACTCTAGTGACCCACATTGTTGGTAAGTGAACCCAGATGGAACGGCGCGACAGTAAGTGGGTAAAAAGGGTTTTTACCTTAGTATTTAGATATTCGATTTAAAAAAAAAGTATGTAGACTTTCTCTAGGACACCCAAGGATGATAATAAGTCATTTCCATAACACCCTGTATACAATCATTTTTGAAAGTACAGTGCAACCTCGATAATCCGGACTAATTAAAACCGCGATCATCCGGATTATTGAAGCGAGACAGTTTTTTATTGAAAAACGAAACATTTAATACGAAACAACTAGAAACTTATTTTGTGAAGTAATTTGTAATTTTTGTTCAGTTGAAATGTTTGGCCGGATTATTGAAGAATACGGTGTAACGAAGGTTCGGATTATCGAGGTTGCACTGTATTGCAGGGCACTATCAATAATCTCATTTACTTTCATATATTAGTTTTAATGCAAAAAATGCCACACCGAGGTTTTCAGAAAAAATATCTAAAATCGCAACTATCTACAGTGATTTGGCAACGCTTCGGGTGATCAAAGGCAGAATAATAAGAAAAACGTGTCTTACTCCCTCGATACAGCAGGCCAGCGCGCTGGCTCGTCGTGTCTTGGAATGGTGCTGTTGTCTCATTGTTCAATAACAATGACTTATGCTGTTGCTTAAGTTAAGAAGTCAATTCTCAAATTTGACAGTTGAAGGTTTGATACGTGTGCCTGTTCATAGAGACGAGAAGCAGCAACCAGTTGGAAACTCGTCCACAACCGAACGACATTTGCAACCAGAAATGTTTCTATAATACCTTAGGTTGACAGTTGAAGGTTTGATACGTGTGCCTGTTCACAGAGACGAGAAGCAGCAACCAGTTAGAAACTCGTCCACAACCGAACGACATTTGCAACCAGAAATGTTTCTATAATACCTTAGGTATGTTCTATACATGTCGGTAAAATCGCAATGAATTAAATTCAAATAATAATTAGTAAAACCCGACCGCGGAGATGTATTAAGTGAGGATAAAGTGTTTTCACGATAAGAAGTCACGAATTTTTAAGGCGCGTTCGTTTTTCAACTGATTTATTATAACTCGATTCGGGATTGGACCTTTCTCTTTTTTGAATATTCATGAACGCTGTCGAAAGAGTGTGGATATATCTGCTTCTTCCATCGCCAAATTACTTTTTAAAAACGGTGTTAAGGAAAGAGTTAAAAGTTTCGCGCTCAATACGAAATTTATAATTTATATTAAGTATATTTCATAAATAGACATCGGATTATATGCACTATCAAAATATCAAAATATGAATGCAAATATGCACTAAAAAAGGGCGAAATATGCACAAAATATGCACAATCAAAAAACCATTTATTATTACAATTTACGTTTATTTGAACATTATATTTATATGTCATACATATATTCATATTAGTTATTGTTATAAGTCTTGTGACAATAAACAATAACATATTTTTTCTACTACTGTATAAATAAATCAACTTTCGGGCCGTAGCAACACGAAATAAAACGAAAGTAAATGTTACAGTTACCTGAATATTATCCGTTGCTAGCTACGAAAGTAGGTTGCTAGCTACGAAAGTAATACTTTCGGTGCCAGGACAAAAAAACAAGAATAAAATTTTTTATTGTATTTATTCAAGCGAATTAAAAAAAAATCTCACTTAATAATAAAAAGTTTATATTTATTGAAAAAACAAGTGGTATAATAACAATAATATAAAACTTAAATAACACTAATTTTTATTTATTGTCATTAAGGTTAATAGTGAAATTTGAACAGTTAGAAATATTAATTGATGGAATATTATTCAATTCAATACCTTCGCCGCTTCTTATTAGAGACTCGTTATTATCCTGGACTTGGACCATACAACTATTTGTCACTCTCGCGTCGTTAGATGGAATAAAAGTAGGAGATCGATTTAAGATCTTTTTGGAAATTTCGATTTTATTTATATACGAATCACCAATATATCCCTCCGCAACGGACGAAGATCTCCAACCGCCATGTCTTTTTAAATCTAAAATATCGATCCCTGGAGCATTTGCAAGAAAGGTAGTTGATGTTCTTCTAAACGAGTGACCAGTATATTTATTTATATCTTGAAGTTTCAAAAATTTGGCAATTTCTTTGGGAACATTTGAAATAGTGTGTTTTCCAATCACCTGATTCACACACCTACCTCGTTAATAGCGATATAACAAGCGTTCGTCTTGTGCATTATTTGGCCTAAGTTTAATATAATCTTGAAGTAACCTCATAAAAGAAACTGGACCTCCATCATCGGCTATCACAAAACTTCTTTGAACCTTGTTTTTGCTCTGGAGGATTTTAACAATAGCTACATCATCCTTGATTTCGATGTCGTTCAATTTCATTTTATAGATCTCATCTGTCCGGCATGCTCCAGCTATCCCCATTACTGCTATCACTTTCATAGATAAATAGCTATGATTAGGAGCGTCAAGTAAAAACTTTATTATTTCTTCTTTTGTGAAAATTTTAGATTTTTTAGCTTCGTAACCATCATTTTTTCGTTTAATAAATGCAATAAGTTTCTTAAACTGCGAAATATCTATATTTTTGTTCACAGAAATAGTCAATTTAAGCATGGAATATTGTGACCATAAGGACGGAGGTGATAGGGCTTCAGGTTTCTCTTGGAAGTACGCTAGCATTTCATTTTCGTCAATTTGTGAAAGGTTTTTCTCCACGAACCATTCTAGAAACAGGTTGTACGTTTGACAGTACCTATCTTTCGACTTTACGGGTAAGAGTGAGGCACATGCCAACTCGGCCGCCTTCTGTATAGCTTCGTTTTGGTCTTGAAACAACATTTTCGACAATCGAAATAAAAAAATTCGAACTGACTTTGACAGTACTCAAATAACTAGTTGTCATGGATTATTTTACAGGTGTATTTTATTATAATTTGAATAAAATCAAAGTTCATTACTTAATAATATAATTGATCAAAGAACAGTAGTAGAAAAAGTTTAATACATTACACGCTGCAAAAGCCCTTTCAGGTGCTCGGAGTTTTTTTAAATAGCCTCGGCTTCGCTACGCTTCGCCTCGCCTATTTAAACACACCTCGCACCAAAAAGTAAACTTTCGCAGCTTGTAATGTAAATAACTATTCGACGTCAACTGACGTTACCGGACAGAACTTGAAATTTGGCGCCATTTCTGCAGAGACCTCTTCAGGCAGAGTTTGTCCGGTGCCGTTGATAAATGCGTTAATTTTCTTTATTCCTTCAAAAACAGCCGGTCCGCGTCCGCCCAAAGGAGAGTCCGCTCAAGAGAGGTTTATTTTCATGGAATTTCATATAGCTAGTTCCGGACTATGAAAAATATCCGCTTAATAGAGATATCCGCTTATTAGAGGTATCCGTTATGAGAGGTTTCACTGTACATTATTTCCAATCGAGCGAAAAACTGATCGAATATACGTCGGCGTCAAGCGAAGCTCGTGAATCGAGTGAAAGGTAAGCGACGATTTTCGCTTGAATTTATAACTCGAGCGGTTTTTTTAATAATCGAGCGATGTCGGTTATTTCAATAATCGAGTACTAAAGCGGTTTATCGCTCGTGCGATCACTAGGCTAAACCTATCGTCACCACTATTTCTCTGCTATAAAAAAAAACTACTGAATATTTTCTCAAATTTCTTTTTTTATTTGAAAGTACAACCCTTCCGGTTAATAATGAAAAATAATTTCATTCAAATGGCTGCCTCGGCTGGCCATGCAGTAGCCTACACCAGTGGTGCGCAAACCGTGGGTCGCGACCCCCGGAGGGGTCTCTAGAAAATTTTTGGGGGTCGCCAAATCGCCAAATTCAAAGAAATTCACGCCTACTGTCTATCCAGGGGTCGTGACAAAAATTTTACACAAAATAAGGGGTCGCAAATGAAAAAAGTTTGCGCACCACTGGCCTACACGATCGGTTCAATTTTTAAGCAAATTTTATCGATTGTGTGCAGCTGTATTGCACCAATGGCTTCACGAATATTGTCCTTTTAAGCGTCAATTGTCTCTGGCTTGTCGGCGTAACACTTATCTTTGACGGCACCCCACAAATAATAGTCCAACGGTGTCAAATCGCATCTCCGAGGTGGCCAAACGACATCAGCTCTGCGGCTGATAATGCGATCTTCAAAAACAGGGCGCAAAACATCGAGTGTAGCTTCGGCTGTGTGGCACGTAGCGCCGTCCTGTTGAAACCAAATGTTGCCAATATCCTCCTCTTCAATTTTTGTGAACAAAAATTCGTTCAACATGGCCGGATAACGATCGCCATTGACTGTAACGGCCACTCCTTGCTCATTTTCGAAGAAAAATGGCCCAATTATGCCTCTGGACCAAAATCCGCACCAAACAGTGACTCGTTTTGGGTGCGTCGGCTTTTCAATGTATGCGTGCGGGTTTTCTGTGCCCCAAATGCGACAATTTTGTTTGTTTACATACCCGCCAAGATCAAAATGAGCTTCATCTGAAAATATGATTTTTTGGCAAAATCGGCATCTTCTGTAAGTCGATCGCAGGCCCACTTAGCGAAGCCAAAACGCATTGGATGGTCAGTTGGCTTCAACTCCTGAACCAATTGGACTTTGTATGGCGTCATACCAAGGTCTTTATGCAAAATTCGTCTCAATGATGTCTCCGAAATGTTCAATTGTTGAGAACGACGGTGAATTGATGTTGATGGCGCTTCACGCACACTTTCTGCCACAGCAGCAATATTCTCGGGTGTACGCACTGTTTTTGGCTTTTCACGCTTTGGTTTATCGATGAGGATGCCAGTTTCTTTCACTTTTTTCACGAGATAACGAACATACGGAGCTGACGGTGCTTCTCTTCTTCCAAAATCCGTACGCAATTTTCGCACACATTCTGCAACATTACCATGATTTTAAAAGTAATGTCGCAATATTTCCCAGCGTTGTTCAAGCGTATACACAACCATATTCGTTCAGCGGAAGGATAAAACTAATTATCTGTCAAATCAGACATGAGCTAAGTGTTACCATTCACGAAATAAGCACTAGTTGAAAAAAAAAACGTTAGATGGCGGACCCTTTATTATCAAAACTAAAACGAGAAATAAACGCATAATAAACGCTTCCTTGAAATCGTCTGAAAAAGGCCGGCAAAGAAACGATGCAGAACGGGTTCTTGGCCGGGGCAGGAACCCGATACGGCGCGGATTTTTCGAAATCGAACAGCCAATCTGAATGCAGATCGGGGCGAGCGACTGCCCGCCTTTCTTGTCAACGAGAGGCGATCTCCAACATATGCCGAAGAAGTAGAAATACAACTATTTTATCGACTGAATTTGTTAAAATTAAGTAAGAACACCGGCAGAATGGCAATGTATGCGCTCATTTTTTCCTCTTCTTATAAGTCTGGTAATCCGCAAATAAGCTCATTAATATAATAATAAATCTTGTAAACTAAATAGTACCTGCTAGAGGCAAGAGGCTGTTGCATTTATTTCTTAATATCTGCGAAAGTACTTTATACAGGGTATTATGAAATTTACGTATTATATTTAAATGGGTGACTCCTTGGGTGTCCTGGAGAAGCGCTACATATTTAATTTTTTTTAAATCGACCATTTTAAACGTGGGGTAACAAACACTCTTACTCACAGGTCAGTCCGCGCTACTGTACAACATGTCACCCAGAGCCAATGGCAATGTTGCCAAACTTAATGTAAAACTGAAATTTCATATAAAATTATGAAAATAAATTATTTTCTACCTACTTGTATTTATCCTTATACCTAAAGAGCGAGGAAATTCAGGCACAAACACAATCAGTTTTTTTCTTTTTCATGGGAACACTCCTGGAAACACTTCATGTACACACAGTACGCAATCGAACATCATGGGGAGTCTCGGGCTGTTGCACTGGATATTTCTAAAGCTTTTGATCGTGTTTGGCATGAGGGGCTTCTAAGTAAACTGCGATCCTATACAGGGTGATTCACGACGAGCGTGCATTAGAACTTTATGGAGAACTACTGAATATATGTTCCTGAAACTTTGGGGATTTGGGTTTATCGATATGCTCTCTTTAACTAAAATATTGACATGTTCCTGTCATTTCCGGTTATACCGGAAGTAGCTGCCAACTTTCGTTTTTTAAATACAACATGGTAATTTTTATTACATTTTTCGATTAAGCATTAAATACTAAGCACATTTTATAGAAAATGTTTTTTGTCAGACTCTATTAGTTTTTGAGATATCTGGACTTTTTGTAATTATTTGGCAAATGCATGACGATGAAATAATCCATATAATTTTTTTACCTTAGCGCTTGGACTAAAAAAATTTTCTCGCCGAATAGCTAGAAGATCATCAAGTCTCAAAAACATTTCAAATTCGTCATAAAATGTACAGGGTGGTCACAATTCAAGCCTCATTGTGAAAGAATTCAACCATTAAAAACTTTCTTATTTTAAATGGAACACCCTGTATATTTTTATTTAATTTGATGGCAAATTAGTTGTTCTTTATAAATAGTATTTACTGTCCTATACCTATATCAAAGCGTTTTCTCAAAAAATCCAATTTTATTCCGAAAATACTATTTGTTCAAGTGTGCTATGAAAACAATTGTACTTAGGGGCTGTATACTGATGTCTATACGGAGGAAAAGTGATTGGTATCAAAACGATGGGGCTCCAGCACACAACGTCCAAGTTGTTAAGACTGCCCTAAACAGACTTTTTCATGACCAGTGGATCGCAAACCAAGGTCCCTTCCACTGGCCAGCTCGTTCGCCAGACTTAACTCCACTGGACTTTTCATCTGGGGAACCATTAAAGATAAAGTTTACGCGCGTCCCATCACCACGAAGGAAAATCTAATTGAAAGGGTGAATTTCAATCTCTCACAAGAAATTAGGAATGCTACAAGAAATAACATGATGAAAAGAATACATAAATGCTTGGAAGTAAATGGCAATCATTTCGAACATATTTTAGCAATATAATCAAAAGATATTAGGTATAATTTTCAAAACACATTTTTAATTAAAGAATTTAAAGTTTATAAAGTTGTTTCCTTGCTATTTTTAAAAAAAATAATATTTAAACCATTAGATTTAAAACAATCAACTGCATTTTATTTGTAAATTATTAAGAAACACTTTAGAATATTGTAATTTCAAGCAATCAATCACTTTTCCTCCGTATAGACATCAGTATACAGCCCCTAAGTACAATTGTTTTCATAACACACTTGAACAAATAGTATTTTCGGAATAAAATTGGATTTTTTGAGAAAACGCTTTGATATAGGTATAGGACAGTAAATAATATTTATAAAGAACAACTAATTTGCCATCAAATTAAATAAAAATATACAGGGTGTTCCATTTAAAATAAGAAAGTTTTTAATGGTTGAATTCTTTCACAATGAGGCTTGAATTGTGACCACCCTGTACATTTTATGCCGAATTTGAAATGTTTTTGAGACTTGATGATCTTCTAGCTATTCGGTGAGAAAACATTTTTAGTCTAAGCGCTAAGGTAAAAAAATTATATGGATTATTTCTTCGTCATGCATTTGCCAAATAATTTAAAAAAGTCCAGATATCTCACAAACTAATAGAGTCTGACAAAAACATTTTCTATAAAATGTGCTTAGTATTTAATGCTTAATCGAAAAATGTAATAAAAATTACCATGTTGTATTTAAAAAACGAAAGTTGGCAGCTACTTCCGGTATAACCGGAAATGACAGGAACATGTCAATATTTTAGTTAAAGAGAGCATATCGATAAACCCAAATCCCCAAAGTTTCAGGAACATATATTCAGTAGTTCTCCATAAAGTTCTAATGCACGCTCGTCGTGAATCACCCTGTATATGGTATGCCCAGTCGATTCTGTCCATATTGTCTCCCACTCTCTTCTTACTCTATATTAACGACATTCTAGAGGAAACGAAAAACCCGATAGTTAGTTTCGCTGTTGATAGCACACTTTTATCTTCGTTCTCTTTGAATGCACAAACATCGGCTGCCGACGCACATCTTCGCAGACAGCATGAAGTATCACGCCTCAACAAAGACCTGGAAGAAATTTTGGCTTGGGGTGACAGTAACCAAGTCGAATTTAACTCTAAAAAAACCCAGGCAGCAGTTTTCTCTAAAAAGGTTAACATTACAGAACCGGATATAGTGATGGACGGACACGCAATCCCACTGGCTTCATCTATTAGTTTGCTGGGCGTCAATCTGGGAGGAAATATGTCTTGGCATAACCACGTTACGCGTCAATAAAAACAATATTCAAAGATTATTTATGGACGGGCAAGATACACGCGTAAACCGAAAAAACAGAGCGGATTGCTCAGAGTGTGTTGGTGATCGACGAGACACACCGTATCCGATCGCTGATTGGTCTTCAACTAACAGACGCAAGCGTGCGGCGCTATATGAAACTACTTCGCTCAACCGATGTAAGGCGTCAAGAGGTCATCGGCATTTGACCTAGTGACGTACGTGGCTATTACTATTCCATATATTTTTCCGGGTTGTTTAAAACATAGTCCGTCGTAAATGTTCTTCAATTAATTGTACAAAAGGTATTACAGAATGGAAAAATGTCTAAATTATTTTATTTTGTCTAAAGAGTTTAAGGTGTACATATGACAGCATCATTAAGGAACACCCTGTATTCAATATTCCTACCTAACCACATAAAGAGCCATATAATATGGCATATTTCTTATCAGATCCGGGCGAGCAAAAAGGATAACATAACAGGATCCCACGATCCCAGTGGGATCAGGGAGCGACGGCGAGGTGGCAGAAGGCGGGGATGGCAGGAAATGAGACGCTGGCCGTCGCTGCCGCCGCGACGCGATCAACCCCCACTTATCTCTCGGCAGGAATACGGTGGCGCTGCTTTCAATTTATTTTAATAAATCTGCCGTTTGGAAATACATCGGCGCATCAGCCAATCCGAGCAAACGCTTGAGATAATGTCGCCGGTGTGCGGGAGCATGATGTTTGAGATATGGAGAATTTCGCTATTAATTTCGAAATTTTCAAAATTAAAATAATTTTTGACGTTTACATGACAGGAACAATAATGTGTGTTCGAATTTTCCTTCTCGCAAAATAAAATTTCAATTTCAACATCATAAATAACTTATTCATTAATATAATTATAACTTATTTTTGTACTTTTGTTTTACACAACGGCTTCTAATTGTACGACACAGGAGTCTGAAACATGGAAAGCAAGTGCAAAAAGCAATCAAACTTTCATTCGAAGCGTGCTAAAATAAGGTAGCCGTTTTGAAGTCATATTTTTGTCCTTGTTCTGTTTTGTAAATGTTAGAGCTCTAATGTTATGCTCTATATAATAGTTCTCTAATGCCCCCCCTCATTCTAACTTTTTTGTTCACAAGGGCGCCATCTTACTAAAGAAAATTAAATGGGAGAGGGGTCTTGTGATAATCATTTTAAAGGTGCTATCGAGTACTTTATGATGCCAGACCATTTTTACAGTTAGAACTGTCATTCTTACGTCAAAAGGCAGTTTATCTTCCCCTATAGACCTTTTCGGTTTTCATCTTCTTTGTCAAATTTTCGTATTACACTTATACAGTGGCGGCTCGTGACCTATGATAGAGGGGGTTCACAAGTATGGTGAAATTATTTTTAAAATTTTATTTTTGTGTAACGATCAAACAATTACTTTCTAGGCGTTTTAAATGTAGAAAGAAAAGAAGTAATAAGAAAATGCGTTAGGTAAAACATATTTTCATTTATTTTTTAATTTTACACAAGGAAATACAACTTTTGGAAAATAAGAAAGGGTTTCTTAGTGTGTATAGTGCTTAAACGTAAAGTCCGTTCTTCGGTTCTTAATTGTAGAATATTGATCGATAACAGCCTCATTAAAGTTTGGAATACCCTCTATAATTTTTTTTCCATATATTTCATTTTTAAACTTTCTAATACAGTCCCGAGATTTACCCTTTGTGGTCTGCGTTAAATTAATTTCGGGTTTAGGTCTTCCGGCATTCTTCACTTCAAGTTTTTGCTCCAAACTCAAAGAGTTATTTTTTAAATAGTCCACCGTCAAACCATTCATTTTAACTTAATAAATATATATTATTAAAATATTAAAACATACACGCTCGAATATCTAACTAGATGCACGAACAGACAACGGCGCGGCGCACACTAAAATGGTGCGCCTTTCCCATGTTAAATCGCCATAGCCCCGCTATCCCCTGCTGACTCCCGCCACCTGTTACTACAGAGAAACTGCATTATGCCCCGCCTACTTAATCGCACATGCGAGCAAGTCTCGTCATAATCGTCATTAACCTCGACCGAGGCACGGTTGCCGGATCGAGAGCCTATAATATACAGTTTGGTTGATGGTACGAGAAAATATTAGGGAGGGTCGGACTTTATACGATAATTGACGGTACGATAAAATATTAGGGAGGGTCGGACTTTATACGATAAATAATATTCAATGAATATAAATTAATATTTTTTTATTCGTTTTGGGGGGTGTACGTGCGCATGTGCTCCTGTGGAAGAACCGCCACTGCCTGTAGACAAATAAACTGGATCCAACTTTCGTTTGAGTGGCAATTTAAAAGCGTATTAATCGTTGCTTCTTCGCTACACACTGTAAACATTTATCTCTCGGGTTTGACTATGAAATGTTTTTCCGTGAGTATATAAAGTCATTTCGAACCACCATTCTCCATATCAACACAGTATTATAACACTTAAAGGTTGTCGCCCCGCCCCTGGTGGTTGAGCCCGGTACCGGCAAGCGCCTAATTATTATGTGCACTTGATACCTTCTTCCACGACTGTCGCACTTTGGGAACCCCCTGATATAAAGCGTTCTTTTGTCCACTGAGAAATTATGTAAAATAGAACCAGGATGTCAATGTTGTCAGCGAGTGGCAATGTTGGGTAATGATGACTCAAATCTCGGGTCAAAACGTTAGCTATTTTAAATTTGAACAGAAACAAAAAGTTATAAAATTTCCACAATTTTTATTTAGAAAAAACCGTAACATGTTTCGGCACACGGTGCCTTCTTCTGACGGAATAAATATAAATGTGGTAAAATTTGATTTAAATATCTTAGTAGGTACAAGATGGAACGAACCATACCATAAAATCGTTCGTAATAATGGATTTCCATCAAGTATCGGCTAAATCAATCAATGTTAGCTATTTTATTCCTTGAAGCCAAATACGCAACATTTAAGCTAAATAAGGTCCACATTTCTGCTTGTAAGGATCTGTAACGGAGTTCCCCTATCGCTAGTAACTCGTTGACGCCGGCCTTCTCTGGATGCAACGGGTCCAAATGTAAAGGCGACGATTTATTAAGGACGAGGTTTCAATTTGTTTTATACAGTCGCCCGTGTACGGGAGGCGCGTTAACCCAATCCACAGATCCATGGAAATGCATTTCGTATTTGTTGCCGGAAGCCGCGCTAGTCTCGTCTTTTGTTCTGGTCCCTTTTCTTTTGTATTTTGGATCCCGTCGACTGTAGGTTCTGATTTCGGTGTTCGAAATCATAGATTGCTGCCATTATCTTTAAATTTTAGAAGATTTTAACTCAATTATTGATAATGACTGGATATACTGGGGGCCCGGTAGAAGGGGGGTCGTGAACCCCCAAAGACTCTTACACGGTTTACCGGTCATATTTTTAAAGGTTGCTCGTTGATTGTCTTGCGCATAATGTTGTCGCCGTCATATAGGCAACCACGCCGGTATTGGAGCCGGTTTGGTTGCCAGCCAACGTCATGAACCAATGACGATCATCCAGAACCGAAACCAGTCGTAGCGATGTAACGATATTAAAAAATCTACCGATACGTGGACAATAGCCATCAAAATTAATTCTAAAAGTGGCTTTCCACTGATGTGAGAAAATAGATTGTTTATGTCCCAGTAAAGAAGGTATTGATGTGCAAAAATATTGTCGTTACATTACTTTCATTAAGGGCGAAGTACGGTCCTGTTCGCCGGTCAAGGTAAATAGTTTATCAGTCGGCATTGCGCGTGACATCTGACGTTTAGTTTTGTTTACATGCGCGAGGTCATAAATTTGCCACTTTTGCTATCCATAGATGTACATAGGTCGGTGATTATTACGTTTAAGTAATACTGTATAATTTAATGAAATTTTGAAACTTTTACAGCCAATATGAACTAAGAAACTCATTCTACAGTGTGTACTTAAAGTAAGGAACAAATTCATTATCTAGGAATCTAAAAATATTTCGGAAAAATCCTCGGACACGTGTATAATAATTTTTAATGGCGCATTTTTTTCCCATACAAACTTAATATACAAGGTGGCTCATGTAGTAGATATGACATTATCGACGAATTTTTTAAATGGGAACCCCTATATTTTAGTTCAGATCTGTAATCTCCAAGACCAGCTGATTTCAAAAACATAACACACTTAGGGCCTAAAATTCATAGTTTCGTTACTACAGGGTAAAACAAATAATTTTATTTAAGATATTTTTAATTTAAAAAAATGTAAAAAAATTAAATAAGCTATTTAATTAAGTGTTGAAATTGTCCTCCTTCTGCTGCCTGACAGTACCCCAAGCGATCAATAAATTCATGTTGGACTTTTCTTATGGTTTCTTCTGAAATGTTCCTGCATTCTGTTGTTATTCGATTTTTTAAATCGAATATTGGCAGGTCTGACTTTATAAACAACATTTTTCAGGTGACCCCACAAGAAAAAGTCCAGTGGTGTAAGGTCTACGACCTAGTAATTGGTCTTGCTGGATACTTAGTGTTAAACAAAATGCATACTTCTTGTTGAGTACGGATCCTATCACCATATCCAATCATCATAAGAATTTCTATTCTTTGTGTTAAAGATAAACGCATAGTAACTCAATATGTTTTAAAATAAAATTTATTACTTCTAATAAACTTACTAGAAAAATACAATGTAATGACAATGACATTATCTAAATACCATAGTTACATAACAGCAAATAAGCCTACTTGAGAAAAAACATAAGTAACAGCAAATGATGGTGCGTCCATTAATTACGTAAGGCTTTCAGGTAAAATTGGGTGATGGCGGAAGGGATTGAGCCAAATGTCACGAAATATTTTATTGGGGGAAGGGGGGTTGAAAAATCGCTAAAAACGCCTCACGTAATTAATTGATGCCTCCCAAGCCAAAAAAAAATATCTTAAATAAAATTATTTGTTTTACCCTGTAGTAACGAAACTATGAATTTTAGGCCCTAAGTGTGTTATGTTTTTGAAATCAGCTGTTCTTGGAGATTACAGATCTGAACTAAAATATAGGGGTTCCCATTTAAAAAAATCGTCGATAATGTCATATCTACTACATGAGCCACCTTGTATATTAAGTTTGTATGGGAAAAAATGCGCCATTAAAAATTATTATACACGTGTCCGAGGATTTTTCCGAAATATTTTTAGATTCCTAGATAATGAATTTGTTCCTTACTTAATGTACACATTGTATAATCATTCCTACACATACCCAGGAAAGCGCACTCATAGGTGTTGTGATATACACTAATTTATTTATACTACTAATAGCAGCAGTAGTTAATTTATTACAAAATTTTCAAAATTCATTTATTTACCGTCAATTTTTTAAAACACAATACTTAATAACCAACACTATTTTCACTTACTAATTAGTAGATACATATTAGTTATTCTTAAGAACAAATAAACTTAAGAATTTAATATATTATATGAAGTAATGTTCCCTCTACTTACCGGACATCCTGTATTCTTTATACTTATACAGGGTGTTCCTTAATGACTTGGTAATATTTCTGAGTGTGATTCCTTACATAGTTTTATGATGAAAAGTGTATATCTCCGCAACTGGCGCTAGAAGTTTTGTTACTGGGTGTTTTTTTTTAAAATCGTTATTTTCCAATTTTGGTATGTATTAATAGAATATAAAGCCACATGCTTTAGTTAGAAAAGTAGTTCTATCGATAAACCGGTGGCGCCCCCGTAAACATTTTTTTATAAAAAAAGAGGTACGCCACTGATATTTTCCCTTATGGATACTTTTTATTAGCCTCGTCAATTCTACACGAAAACGTTCTCTTACGTTTTTCTCGTCTGCACGTCGTCAAACTTGTTTCATTCACAACCTATATCGTGCGACGAATTTTTTAAAAGTTGCACACTCAAAAAGAGACAAATTTACCGGTTTAACTGACAGTTATTTCGTCCAATTAGTCCTTAACATGAAATAAAAAGACACGCATAAAACATCAGTGTTATTTTTTAATTGCGCGCGGGTTTATTGTCTCACATAACGTCTTCGTTAAAACTGTTTTTCCTGTTTACATGGCTGCTATTGCTTCACCCTAATTAATAAGCGTTTTTTTCTTAAATTTTTATTTTACTGTATTTCTGGTATTTCTTCTTAATATGTGATGACTTTTAGAACAAATACATTCCACATATATATAAACAGTATATTGCTAATACCATCAGCTGCAATTATGTCCCCGCTATGGGCATGGAAGGGGGCGTTGTGAGTTTGCGCAGTTCGGAAATGTCCTTGTGAAAGTAAACATTCGACAGGACCGGATTTCAACTTTTTTAATGTAAATTTCACTGGTTAGTTAGGAAAAATATTGCAATCAAAATATCGATTAGCTCGATTTAAGACGACGTTCCATGCATACGATTTCTGACGATACGATGATCCGACGGTGTACTGATTGGTGTAAACTTTTGGTGCCAAACTCCGTCCGAATATTTGTAACAATCGACACGATGAGCTTTATTTTAACTTTCATCCGACGTCGTATGTTTCTTAACCTCACTTTTTCTAAGCCAAAAATTAAGAATGAATGACTATATTGACTATTTTGGGAATTATTATCAGCTACTAATGCACCAAATTAACAATACATTAACGTTAAGGTTAGGTAGTGACCACATATATATTATAGTGTATACGAGTGACACTCTCTTCTTTTTTTACAAGCTTTTTAGTGAAATTCGTTACTTTCATTGGAAAACCTAGTAAAAATGTGGGTAAGGTGCTTAATAAACTCAGCCTAAGGGTAGCTTACAAAACTAACAACACTTTAGGGAAATATATAAAAAATAATAAAACTAAAAATCATAAAAATAGAAAATCAGGGGTGTATAAACTAAAATGTAAAGATTGTCTGAAAACATACATTGGCCAAACAGGGAGATATTTTGGAAAAAGAATACAAGAACATTATAATAGTTACATAAAAGATAAAACAGATTCTAGTTATTCCAACCGTTTAAAAGAAGAACAACATAATGTTGATAGAAATTTTAAAATCTTACATACTGAAAATAAAGGCATAAAACTTAATCTGATATAATCCATGGAAATAAATAAACTTAAAAATACCGATCTTGTACTGAATGATCAAATAGACCTTAACAATTCTCCTTTGTTAAATTTATTTCACTAATTCGCTATTACATGTATAAATAAATCTATAAAATAATTTATATAATCACGTTACTGACCATTAGGAAAATCCCACTGTTACTATTATATCCCCTACACCCTACACCATCTTTATACATATATAAGATTGTACACTTTGTTAGATATAGAAAAATATTCATTCATTCTCAATCTGAAGAAGCTACAGTGATAGCGAAACATGTAATTTTAAAGAATATAGTGGAAAATAAATATAACATAGTTTTATTGTTTCTCATAATATTATTTAAAAACAGGCATTTATTGATTGCCCCCCTACGCCACTGTCACGTATGTATTTTTGGTTTTGTCTCGTGAAAGTTGATAAAATGTTCCCGATTTGTTACTAAATTGTTTAAAAACAAAACAAAAATGACATATAGATAAAACGTCTAACTTGTATTCAGCGTAATATAATTCTACCAAACGCCTAGCGCTTTCGGCCTCTAAGAGGCCATCATCAGGGTTAAGGCTCTACAAGAAATAAAATAATAAAATAAAATAAAACACTGACATGTATAAGACATATGGAATTCAAATTTAAAAAAAAAATTTTGTCGTAAAAACAAGTTAACTTAAACAATTTAAAATTAATTGAGTATACTCACTTGTGTGCCTGAGGTGACTTTGACGAGTGAGTATACTCAATTAATTTTAAATTGTTTAAGTTAACTTGTTTTTACGACAAAAAAAAATAAAAATTTAAAAAAAAATTTGAATTCCATATGTCTTATACATGTCCGTGTTTTATTTCTTGTAGAGCCTTAGCTCCCTGATGATGGCCTTTTAGAGGCCGAAAGCGCTAGGCGTTTGGTAGAATTATATTACGCTAAATACAAGTAAGTTTTGTTTTATTTATATGTAAAAATCAGCGTACAACCGACCCCCCCCCCCCCCCTCTTATGAAAAACTACATAATTAGACTTTTGTTGACATTTTGTCTCGCGTTTCGGTTTGTTTCCAGAAAGTTGCTAGTTTGTTGTGTTTCTGTTTTGTTGGATGTTTTTTGTTTTGTTGGTTTGATGTGCGGCATAATTGCAGTTTACTTGGCAGACCTTCATGTTGGACACGATCAAAGGGCTTTAGAAATATCCAGTATTTAACGAATAAAATAATATTGCACAATGTCCCTCCCATTATACATAAAATAACGTAAATATAAGGCACAAAGTTTTGTTCAAAATTCCATTCTAATTACCTGACCATTTAGAAAAGGCACAGCTTCCGCAATTTTCTTGCCCGCGGCGCAGTGAAACAATAAAAGGGCTCATTTTTAAGAATGTAATTATTTCGACACGACTTTTTCTACTTTTTTCTTGGTTCTCTACCTGGGAGCCAAGCGATATTTCATACTTATCATGCACAATGATATAAAGTAACGTAATTTTTACATAAAATTTTCCGCTACATTTTTCCATTAATCTGAGGTTTTATCTTAATGATTCTTAGTCTGAAGTTAGCGGAGTTTTTAAAAAGCGCCGATCCTATCGCCGCTTATCTCCTTTAGACATGTTGTTTATAATAGCAGCGCGTCCTTATCTCTTAACTCTAGTTTAACTTTTAAAACGCCACGGGCTCCCGGAGAATATTTATTTACAAAGATGGATTTTGCGAAAGATGAGGTTGTGGAACGATTTTAAAACTCTGCAAAATCCGGATAAGACTTTAAAATATCCGCTTGATTTATTATGGAGTTTCTAAATTATTTTGATAAAAATGGAATTTAAGTTGCCTGTATTTAAATTTATTAGGTAGACAATGAATTCAAATATTAAAACGTGTATTTGCTGCAGCTTAGAGAAATGGCGTCCATAAATACATTAGCATAAATCAATTAAATACAGGGTGATCGGTAAAAGTTCTTCCTAATTTTTTTTAATAGGAAATTAAAAGATTAAATTTGTGGTTTATATGAATATTATATTTACTTAAAAATGTCTATGGCGATGAATTTTGAGAATTTCAACCCCCCAGAACCAGTGGCGGCTCGTGACCTATGATAGAGGGGTTCACAAGTATGGTGAAATTATCTTTGAAATTTTATTTTTGTGTAACGACCAAACAATTACTTTCTAGGCGTTTTAAATGTAGAAAGAAAAAAAGTAATAAGAAAATGCGTTAGGTAAAACATATTTTTATTTATTTTTTAATTTTACACAAGGAAATGCAACTTTTGGAAAATAAGAAAGGTTTTCTTAGTGTGTATAGCTGTCGGATCTTAACGTCGTCGCATGCGACCCTCGTAACAATAGTTATACAGTCCACTACTAATACTACTAAAGCCATCTACGAGCTATCAAGGAAATCGAATGATGTCCAATACTACTACCGCAATCTACGAGTTATCAAGAAAACCGAATGATGTTTAATTCCACTACGGCATCTACGGCTACGTCATTAGGCGCAACCAAGACGACAACAATAGTTAACTTTTTTATGATGAGAGCGAATCGAGCCACGAGACTGACAAGTTGGTATTTTTCATATTTTCAGTGTTTTTTAGTTTAAATCCATAAATAAAATGGTTTAAAATCATATCGAGTATCATTTATCGAAATACACAACATTTATCGACCCTACACAATAGTGCTTAAACGTAAAGTCCATTATTCGGTTCTTAATTGTAGACAATTGATCAATAACAGCCTCGTTAAGTTTGGAATACCCTCTATAAATTTTTTTCATATATTTCATTTTTAAACTTTCTAATAAAGTCCCTAGATTTACCCTTTGTGGTCTGCGTTAAGTTAATTTCGGGTTTAGGTGTTCCCGAATTCTTCACTTCAATTTTTTGCTCCAAACTCAAGAGCTAAAGTTATTTCTTAAATAGTCCACCGTCAACTATTCATTTTAACTTAATAAATATATAATCTTAAAATATTAAAACATGCACGCTCGAATTTCGAACTAGATGCACGAACAGACAACAGCGCGGTGCACACTGTGCGCCTTTTCCATGTTAAATCGCCATAGCCCCGCTATCCCCGCTGCCACCCGCCACCTGTTACTACAGAGAAACTGCACTACTTAATCGCACGTGCGAGCAAGTCTCGTCATAATCGTCATTTACCTCGACCGAGGCACGGTTGCCGGATCTATACAGTTTGGTTTGACTGTTTTTGGTACTCTCGACTTCACCTGTATATCAAAACAATGTTTATGCAATACAACCAAATTTGCTGATCTGGTCTGAAAAGTGTCACTTTATGTGAACTTTTCCTGAATTCTTTTTGATTATTTTTACCTTTTCAATTGACTCAAAGTGTGATTTTGGAATATCTGTACATGGTGAGTTAACGATAGAGTAAAGTTCATTTTCTCCTTTACTAAAAATTCGAAAAAGTTGTAGAGATCATTCAGGTGCACATTCTAAAATTATATTGAAGTATACAGGGTGGCCGACAAAGTAGTGGCAAATATAACTTAGGTTTTGGCACACCCTGTATTTATATCAATTTTTGATTTTGTCCTGAGGACTATAGAGGTTTTTTTGTTTTTCATGGCAACTATGACGTTATAACATAGCTGTAGGAAATAAATAATGAAAAATAGAGAAAAATTAAAATATGTCCAAAAGTATTAAAAAAAAGCATATGATATACTAGACAAAAGTTAAGGAGAATTACATATTCTATCAGAGAAAAATAAAATATACAGGATGTGCTATTTAAAAAAAACCGAGCTTCTTTAATTTAAAGTTACTGAAATTAGAAAAGTTATTTTGAACACCTTGTAAAAACTGAGGTAACTTTGTTTCCATAATGTATTTGCCTTAGCTCCATGTAATCTTCATCCAAATATGAACTATAATTTGCAAAGGTAGTGTAGGTATTCACAATTAAATCCAAAGCTGAAAACTGGCATTTTTCTGAAAAAATGAAAATATTTGGAAAACTATAAGATTTAGATATATAACATTAAATATTAATATACTGGGTTGCCCAGAAGTCCGGAATAAAATTAACATAGCCTTAACCTGTAACTTTTGGGGTTTGTTCGGGTTTGTTCGGACACGTTAATTTAGTTTTATATATCCTCACATTTTGACGTTATTCGTTTGTTTTTTTATAGACATTTGTCAAAGATATGACGACGTCGATCTTTTTTTTAAATAAACTGAAACATACAGCTTGTGATACATCATTTGAAAGCTAATATCTCGTATAGTATGCTCATAAATTTTAGCGCGTTTCTGTCAATCTATTTCAAAATGGCGACTGTTAAAATTTTTTTAAAAATCTCTTGTTAAATAAGCAGAAATGATAAATCTTTGATTGGTTCTTTTACCTTTCAAGGTAAGAAATCTTCATTGTTTCACGTTATGACATTTTGTGACATTGTGAACTTGAAAAACTTGTAACAATCGCCATTTTGAAATAGCTTGACAGAATCGCGCTGAAATTTATGAGCATACTGAACGAGATATTAGCTTTCAAAAGATGTATCACATGCTGTATGTTTCTATGTAAAAAAAAGATCGATGTCGTCATATCTTTGACAAATGTCTAGAAAAAAAATAAACGAATAACATCAAAATGAGAGTATATATGGAACTAAATTGACGTGTCCGAGCGTTTTCCCCAAAAGTTACAAGTTAAGGCTATATTAGTTTTATTCCGGATTTCTGGGCAACCCTGTATATACTTATATAATATAAATGCAGGGTGTTCCATTTAAAAAATCTAATTTATATTCGGCACGTGTTTGTGGGCCACCCTGTATACACCAATACAATTTTATAATATGCAGTTGAATGATCTCTACAACTTTTGTATTTCAAATTTTTATCTAATTCTTAATGTAAAGGAGAAAATGAACTTTACTGTATCGTTGACTCACCCTGTACATTAATTAACTTATCGGCAATTCTTATAACTTCTTAAATTTATTTTCAGATGAGCTGGCTCAGGATGCTTCACCATTGGATTATCCTGCTGTGAAAGACGAAAGAAAAGGTATATAATTAGATATAATTATTTGTGTCAAATATGTTAATTGCCAATTCAATGATTTTCTTAAAAATAAATCGCAAAATGTTTGCAAAATTGTCCGAAAACAAAGTTCTAGAGAAGAAATAAGATTCTAAACGCGATTTATGCAGGTATTTGTTTGTTATATCACACCTGTCGCAGTCATCGTGTCGTGTGTCATGTTAAGTTCGACTTGTTCGACCCTCTTTTGTTCTCATAATACACGATCTCTAGTAGGGATGTGCGATACTCCCAAAAGTACCGGTATTTGTGGATCGATATGTATCGACTTGGAAATACCGGTCTGTTACAATATCGTTAAGCAAGGTACCGGTACTGTGAGTACCGGTACGTTATTTCATATTAAATGATATCAAAAATGAACAAAAATATTTTTTGAAATTGCTTCTTGGAAATAATTCTTGAAAAGCGACTGACAATTTTTAGTCAGTCGCAGCTCGTGGGCGAAAATATAGAGGAAGAGCCAAGCTAGTCCAATTTTCCAATCGATCAATTGTCCGCCAAATAAAATAATTAATAGTTAGAACAAGTTAACACTAATAATTAAATAATTAAATAAAACACTATAAGCACAAATATTCTTAAATACGCATCAGACTATCGTTACGCGTCAATACAGGGTGTTATGGAAATGACGTATTATATTTGGTGACTCCTTGGGTGTCCTAGAGAAGCGCTACATATTTTATTTTTTTTAAATCGACCGTTTTAAAAGTGGGGTAACAAACACTCTTACTCACAGGTCAGTCCGCGCTACTGTTCAACATTTCACCCAGACCCAATGGCCATGTTGCAAGACTTAATGTAAAACTGAAATTCCATATAAAATTATAAAAATAAATTATTTTCTACATCAATGATTTATAATTTCCGCTTATTTAAACACAGATTTTTTTAAAAATTTAAACAGTCGCCATTTTGAAATAGCTTGACAGAATCGCGCTAAAATTTATGAGCATACTGTACGAGATATTAGCTTCCAAATGATGTATCACAAGCTGTATGTTTCTGTTTAAAAAAAATATCGATGTCGACATATCTTTGACAAATGTCTATAAAAAAAACAACCGAATAACATCAAAATATATAAAACTAAATTGACGTGTCGAGGCGTTTTTCCCAAAAGTTACAGGTTAATGCTATATTAATTTTATTCCGGACTTCTGGGCAACCCTGTATATAAACAATTCCTGAGATCACAGCGCCAACATTGTAATGTTCACGAGATTAGTATTCATTCATTTCTTGGCTCCTGGATCGTAGCGCGTAGCAAAGATGTTGCCAGAGTGCAGTTGAATTAGTTCAAGATTCGTTTGATACTTTTAAGTATAATAATATTTTTTTAAAGAATCTCTCATCGCCTTTTCACAGTTGATAGTAAAATTATTGGGAAATAAATTTATTTTAAGAGCAATTGCGGATTAATCTTAAACCAGTTGTATTTGCCAAATTAACAAGTTTTTAATTGGGATTTTGCAAGATACCTTTTCGATAAATAAGTCTATCTGGCTATGCTACAATAATCTCCGAAAGAGGTAGGAAAGACTGTTGTATTCGTTGCGTAGGCTAGAAATGTACATTTTTCTATCTGTAGTTGTAGTGTAATATCTTTGTTGAATGCACAATAATTTTTGTTTCAAAATTGTTGTGCATGAAATCATGTGCCAAAAAGCACATACGCATGTATACGATATGTACTGGGTAAAAACGTTGTGTATCGGACCGTACAAGATATCGAGTATCGGTAAAAAAAATACCGGTACACAAGAATATCGTATCGTACCGCACATGCCTAATCTCTAGACAGTTGCGTTACATCTGTTGTCTTTCCTGTCCCCACATCGCTTTCTAATCGATTAGATCTAAAAAATGGTAAGAAATGGTTGTCAGCGGTCTTGACACCTTTACTTGACGGAAACCTACCTACCACATGGTGCCCGTGTCCTTTGTTTGAGAGAAAAAACGTTTTCTATTAATATTTTGATGCGATAAGAGCTAACAATCGTAATTTTTAAATTAAATTTGAAGGAAGATAAAATTAGCAAACAAAATAGCTTGTAAAGCATTTTTTCTATCTGGGTTTCATAATGGCTACATTATAAAATTCAAAAAAATGTAATAACCTGCCACTTTATGAAACTGAATTTTTTTTATGTTGGCAGCAAGTAGGGTTCGAATTTTAGGCTTACTTCGATTTCGCTAAAATTAGTTTTCTAGGCATTATGGATTCGACAAAAAATTTTTATAGGAAACTTTAAAATACTAAATGCAAATAGATCATTTTTACTAGATATTTATCTGAAATACCTATACTCGGAAATATATAACATGCGGACGCTGTCCGTCAACTAATTTCTAGTCACAACTAGAAACCAACATAACCTAAAAATAATAGAAATATCTTCCAGTTACGCTCTATTTCTAAAGTTTTATTCAATAAAGTACTAATTTTAGTATTATACATATTTACCGTTACTGTAGACATTTCCTGGGCATTAATTGTTATTCTTGTCAGATTCTGTGTCGATACAATAGTTTGTTCAATAGCGTTATTTATTACTTTGTTCAATATTTTGAACTTTGTTCTGCTCGCACCATAACTCAAAGTTTTGCATATTCTATTTAAAAGTTTTTCTAGATTATGGTCTGCAATTTCTCGTATTTCTAACGGTGTACAACTTTCTTCCTGACTCATTTTTAATATATTTTTTTTTATTTATGACGGATGGGAAGAAGCTTTGTTGTGTTTGTAAAAGTATTGCCAACCCAAAAAGAAAATATTAATTCAAATGGAAAAAATCTACTATATTTTTCTAAGTTTTTCAGACTTTAAAGACCCAAATAGAAAAAGTATTATAAAATACACGGTTCATAAGACAATTAGAGCACTTGTACTTTAGAAAACGACCCGCGAAACGCGTGCTCTAAGATAATGTCTTATGAAACTTGTATCTTAATATACTATTAAAAAGTCTAGCAAACATAGAGAAATTTTCTTCCGCACTTGAACTTTGACGTTTAATTTTCGCAGGGTGTCACTGCGACCAAAGCCACGGGTACCAGCCAAGGCATCTTTTAACGTACTTTTGAGTATCCATTTGGATACGCAGGCCTTTTATTTGGATACCCAGCAAACATCAAATTTATCCAGAAATTTTTTAATTACTTAATAATTTAAAAACTACTGAATTGATACCAGTGATGACTGATACCTAGAAATGCTTTAAAATGATCAGAGGCAGAAAAATATTTAAAAAATAGGGCTGTTTAAAAGACATGGATACGCATCAAAAGTTCACTAAAGACATGGATACGCAGTAAAAAATCACTAAAATATGTCTTGGTAAAGATTGTTTAACGAAAAATGGATACGGCTTAATGATTTCCTGGGTCGGTCCCATTATGTCGACAAGAGCTTGGCAATAAACAAGTGAAGTATGAAGGGACGGACTAAGGAAAACAAGTAATGATATGATTATATTAATGTAATCAAATGAAATAACATTTTTTTTAAATATTACTAGTCATATTTATTTACATTTATAATGTCATTCTATAGATAGTTCTGTTTCGCTATCGCTATCCTCATCAAAATTAATTATAATTGGATTAATTATACGATCCAGACTAATATACGAATTTTCTACAGTTATTACGTGACGGACTGAATTTTTCCAACTACCTGGGGGAATATCATTAAAGCATTTTCGTATTAATTCTACAACACTAGAACTTAAAGTCGGAGAAATATTTTCAGACCTAACCAGTGATTTTAACTGGTGCCACATAATATGCTCTATGGGGTTAAAAATGCAATAATAGGGTGGGAGCCGTAGCACTGTATGTCCAATTTCTTCTGCCAATGTGTCACAAACATATACAAAATGTCTTTAAAACTTCTAAAAGATCACTTTTTTTATAACTTTCTTCAAAATATATATCATTCGCCGCCATGTAGTTCTGAATCTCCAATTTTGTATTATTTGTGCTTGGAGCTTTATGCAATTGGCGACTGTGATAGCTCGCATTGTCCATTACTATCACGCTATTCTGAGGAATATTTGGTAAAAGACAATTCTTGAACCATTCCTCAAAAACTAACAAATTTTACCACAAAAAGATATTTAAATATAAATTAAGCAACCTAACCTACCTGATGTGCCTATATTTAATTATAATTATTACAATCCGGTCCTTTCCACATAATAATAACAAACGGTCATAAATAATGGGATGGCCACAGGTACTTTTACTGCAGTCATTAAGTTATATCCATTTTTCGTGAAACAATCTTTACCAGCTAATTGCGTCAATAAAATGGACTTAAACTAGACTCGTCAAATGTTGTTAAATAAAGTGAACAAACCATCCTGGAGTATAGATATCGATCAGAGCAAACCTTTCAGGTAGGTTGGCTTGTTATTTTAAATAAATTCAACACCTCCGTCCCACCGGCGATAAATTAACGCGATAAGACATTAAAAGAAAAATAAAAAAGTTAAAAACAATCCGCTAATCAAACACAAGTGGCGATAACATCAATCGGGAATATTTATGAATGCAAATTCGCATGGACGAGATCTCTTTATCGGCGTTCAAGGCCGAGGGAATGAATATAATCGGGCCCTAATAAGTCCGGTAATTGCATGTATAATTTAGCAGAAGGTGCCGCGATAAAACCGTATCGAATATAATAAATTCAAATTTATGCTAAAACTACCCACGAGGCGCTCCCGTACCTTTTTTAGCCGAGCCGCGTCCTAAATTATCTTGCTAATTTTTCCTACTTACCGAAAATTAATTTCTTCATTGTTGAATAGAATATTAGGTTTATTCGTGTTCAATTATTCGAACCGTTCCAGAACAGTTATGGAACGATCTGCTGACTGAGCAGAACTATATGTGCCTGGTTTTGATATCACAGACTGTTCTAGGACTGTCAACAGAGTTGTACAACTCGAACGCATTCGAAAGATGTAAAATTGACAACATAACATAACTAGTGTTGGGAGAAACCGATGATTTTAATAATCGAGTACTTGATACTCGAGCGATTTTAATAATCGAGTGAATCGTTTGAAATTCCAATTCACCAAGCGATGACGTCACCGACTGCTCGGCAGCCTAGCCGTTTACATGTGATCAGGTAGGGTATTTAGCAGGCACGTAACTACGGGCGAGCACAGGTTTAGCTAAAAAATTGTATTAGCCACCAAAAAAATCCTAGAATTTATTTATTTGTGAATAATGAATTTTTACCACGTGTCTCGATACCAAACAAAAAAACTGCAAAAAATCACCCAAATATGTATTTATTGTTCGGGTTTATTATTGTGCGTTTTTAACCCGAACAAAACTTATTACCAAGAGTTGTTTTTCTTCACATCTTTCTCAATCTACGAGCATAAAATATGTAGATATTTAAAATGGCTTGTCAAATTCTTCCACTTTAAATTATCAGGTGCCCACTGTGTGCACTTCAAAAATTTAGGCTTAGTTACGCGACTGGCAAAATCAGAAATGTATGTTATTTTTAAGAAGTCTTTTTGAGTTTAATAATAAAAAGTGAACAGAACAAAGATAACAATCTATCATATATCGTTGGATTGGGAAGAAAAAAAGCTCTCAAATTCCAATATCAGAACAACAGGACTGTATTTAAAAAAAGAAAGTTTAAAATGGCCTTTCGAAGACGACTTGTCAGATTACAAAACAATTAACGCTGTTAGATAGAGCGGAAAAAGTGTCAATGTAAAAGTGCAATTTACTAGAGTTCGATCTCAAAAAAACCCAGGAAAAACATAAAACGATTTTTCAGAATTTAGGTTTTTTCCGGATATCTCCGGAACTACGCGGCATTTTAAAACTTTCTAAACGGGCATATTCAAATAGTAAGTAGAAAGCAGTACCATTTCACTAAGGCCCCCTTTATATACGCGTTTTATGTCGCGCGATAAACGCGGCGTTTTCTAAAGATATTGTTCTTAATATTGTCTTCAGATATATGGCAACGTTGTAGCCGCGGTCTGTTTATTGCATGCATGCTTTTTTCAAAGCCTTTCATTAAGCTAACAAGAAATAATTAGATTTCAATTCAAGATAATTTGATCTCATGATCTTCTTCTCCAAGTGCCTATATCCGTTCCGGCTGTTGGCTATCAGCATGGCTATTCCTACTTTGTTGATAGCGATTTGGAAGAGTTCTGCTGATGATTTGTCAAACCATGTTCTAGGATGTGCCAACCAAGATGTTCTCCTTCGGCCAGGTGCTCTCCTGCTGTTAATTTTGCCTTGTAGGATTTGTTGTAATAGCCCGTATCTATCTGGATTCATCATTATGTCTCCGAAATACTGAAGTTTCCGGTATTTTACTGTATTTAATAGTTCTGGTCCATGGCGTAACTAGAACAGAACAGAAAAACTTGTGTTCGGTGACAAACCCCCCCCCCCCCCCCTTACTTTATAGAAAACGATATTTCTAAGCGTAGAACATAAGTTTATTTACAGCCGACAGTCACATTACAGGTTTCATAACATTTAAAAAGATTATTTTCGACTTTTTGCATTCGCAAATGTTACCAAGTTTTGTACATCCATCTTTTTCGCTATATTATTCTGGATTGAAATTAGAGCCTAATCGTTTTTGTCCCATCGTATTGCGAAGATAATTTTTTTATTACTTATTCGAAAATGATCTTCCTGCTTTTTCATGAATTTTCCGTAATCCACGACACCACAAAGGTGATGGTCACAAAAATTTCTGCAGCTTTCTAAAATTTCCCAGGGCCCAGCCTTGCATCTGGAACACCGGTAGTTACGCCACTGGTTCTGGTTCTTTATTCATTCGTCGCATTACTTCTGTGTTGGTAATCCTTTGTGTCCAAGATATTTTCAGTATTCTCCTGTACATCCAGAGTTCGAACGCTTTAAGTCTCCTGGCAGTTTCCTTAGTGAGTGTCCAGGTTTCCACTCCATACAGAAGGACTGAGAAAACGTAACAACGTAAGAGTCTAAGCTTCATGGCCAAAGATAGATTGTGGCTCTTTAAAAAGTGAGCTCATTTTAATAAACACAGATCGGGTTTGTTCGGGTTTGCTCGAGTCATGATAGGCTTCATAAAATATATAATTAAATGTGTTTCATCAACTTTGACATCCTATACTAAAACAAGAACGTCATTGCTTTAATTTTATTTCTTATGTAGTTCCGCTCTTCGTAGCGCCGTTAAAACGCACAGAAATTAGTCTTTTCAGTGGCGTGGAACGCGAGGGGGAAATTTTGTGTTTATTATACCGCCGTTGGCGTTTTGCTAATTTGTCTTACAATTACGTGATGGATCAGATAGTAATTACAAATAAACCGTTGTATCAGACCACCGTACCCAGCAGGGGTTCATCCAAACGCCTCGCCGGCCGCTAAATAATTTAAATTACCTTGAATAGCTTCAACCAGAACTTGGTTATTATTTTTAAATACCTAAATAAATAAATTAAGAAAAGGAAGGTGTTGTAAGGGCTATAAATTAATATCATAATAAATGGTTAGTACTAAACAAAAAAGTTAAAAAGACGGCGTTCCAAATCCAGCAAATAAATAGCTTTGACATTAAAATTTGTTAAACTAATTTTTAGGCCATTATAGCCCTAAAAGAGCTGCTATCGGCTATTGTATCTCGCCGTATAACCCTTTTACTAGAGACTAATATCCATACAGTGTCACGCACTCCCATGAAGCGGCCCGGTTTCTACATTGCTTACTAATGAGTGTCCGGCGTGAGCTGTTTTTCTCCCAAAACGGTGTAAACAGATCGGTGCCGTTTTAAATACAACACCTAATAAAGGTGATTTATTTTGTAGAGAAGTCGTTCTAGAAAACTTCGTTCTTGAGTTGTGGGACATATTTCGGCCATCCTGATCTCAAAATTTGGTATTTTTGTGTTCTTTACATGAATCAGCAAGGAATTATGGCTAATTGTAAGGGAAATAATGTTACATATTAGGTTCGTTCCAACCACCCTAAAAATCGTACAATGTACGGTCACGCACATGCGTAGTAGTCGAAAGGCGTTCCAACCGACACAAAACGGTGTAGCTGGCGATCCCTTTGGTGTTCCAACCAAATTGTGATCGTTCGCAAACCAGTTCCTGAACGGTAAGAACGATACATGGCCAAGACCAGGAACCGCTTGTACTGACTTGCGCCCTAAGAATTTTAACCGTTGTTTTTGTATTCCTGGCATTCATGCAGTTCTTTTAGCCTTGTTTTGTATTAGTTGTTGCTTAATATTTTGATTATTTAATTTATTCTTATTAAATTTGTATAATCCGGTTCCCAAACCTACCAGATATTCTTAACATTAAACGTTATTCTCTTTCATGATTATTAAATACAACAAAACGGAACGAAAAAGATAATACTCAAGCTTAGACGAAGAAATCAAAACAACAAAAGTAGGGTTGTGATTTATGAATGTTATGATAATTAACTAATTACTAAACTTCTTTCCTAGAATCAGACAAGCGATCAGCTGAGATTTTTACACAGAATGGTCACAAAAACGTACCAACCTTGCCTCCCTTGTGCATCGGCAACAAACAGTGCAAAATTAACGCCTGCGCACAAAATCGATTCCAACAATTTCGTGACGGTTCTAGAACGATACAAAAATATGGTGTTGGAACAAACCTATTGTAACCTACAGATCCCATAATCCATTCATAAAACTTTTGGAAAGTGAAGCTCTAATTGTGCGAAATGTTATTGAAAATCAGCAATGGGTGGACGAGAGAATTACATGTTTGTTGGCTAAATGGCAACAATGTTGGAGTCTGGTTATGTCAGATCGTAAAGTATTAAATCATAACAATACTTACCGATGAAAAGATAAATCCTTACTTAAATGATCCACCCTTTTACAAACGACACATGAATGCACCATGATTGTTTATAAAGACGATTTTTCACCAATAATCACAAAAAAAAACATAAATCAACCAAAATGTATAAACAATCCGTTAGATCACAGCGCCCACGTTGTAATGTGTACGAGATTAGTATTCATTCAAATTTTAGCTCCTGTGCAGTTGAATTAGTTCAAGATTCGCTTGATACTTTTAAGTATATTAATATTTTTTAAAGAATCTCTCATCGCCTTTTAACCGTTTATAGTAAAATTATTGGGAAATAAATTTATCGTAAGAGCAATTGCGTGTGGTAATTGTCAAATTAACAAATTTTTAATTGGGATTTTGCAAGATACCTTTGCGATAAATATGTCAATCTGGCAAAATTTCATAGTTGGTCCAGCTTCTATCTTAGGAAAATTCAAATATTGTAGGTACAGGGTGTCCTATTTTCGACACTTTTATAGGGTATCTCCGTAATTGTCAGTGCTTTCAAAAAAGCAATGTAGGTGTCATGTGATCTTTTTGGGTCAAAGTTAAAATGGTAAAATCAAAATTTGAAAATTTTCGCTCGCTTAATAGATACGGGGGAAAATCAAAAAATTGACAATTTCAAAATGACCCTATATTTTCTGAGTTAAAAGAAATACAGAAAAATATTTGATAAAAAAGTTTCTTTATATTGATTATTGAATAATCTTCCGTTTTCAGAATAAGTATACGGGGTTAGGTAAAAAAGTTATCGGACCTAACCTCATTTTTTAAAATGGAACACCTTGTATATTTCAATCTAAAAATATACTATTTTAAATTCTCCTTTCAAATATATAACATACCATGGATGATAGTGGTTTCCTAGGCGATTTATTTAAACTTTATTACTTTGAAGCGCAATTAAAGATTCAAATTAAGGTAAAAAATATCTGGAATCATCGCAAATGTTCGGAATATGTCCTTAAATGGCTACCGTCTTTCTGGATAGCGAACAAAATATACATTTTGCGCCATTTCTTCGATTTTTCCACTTTCAATATGAACTGATATCATATCAAATTTTTCAATATGTTGAGAGGTCATTTTCGCAAAGTAAAAATGAAATTCACGTTAAATGTTATAGTGAACATAGTTGTTTCTAGGATATTAGCTTTTGTTTCATGGTCTACTGTGGTCTAAAGTTTAATAAATCGCCTAGGAAACCAATATCATCCATGATGTGTTATTAATTTGAAAGAAGAATTAAAAATAGAATCTTTTTAGATTAAAATATACAAGATGTTCCATTTAAAAAAATGAGGTTAGGTCCGATAACTTTTTTACCTGACCCCGTATATTTATTCTCAAAACTGCAAATTATTCAATAATGAATATAAATAAACCTCTGTATAAAATATTTTTCTGTATCTCTTTTAACTAAGAGAATATAGGGTAATTTAGAAATTATAAATTTTTGATTTTTCCCCGTATCTCTTAAGCAAGGGAAAATTTCCAAACTTTGATTATACCATTTTGAGTTTTACCCAAATAGAACACATTACACCTACATTACTTTTTTGATAGCACTAACAATTACTGAGATACCCTCAGGCCCGTAGCCAGGATTAGATTTTAGAGTGGGCAGTCAAAGTTTTAGAGGGGGCAAACTTGAAAATAATTTTTGTGATCAGATCACGTAAGATCAAGAGAGAAAAAAACATCGTTGATTTCAACATTGAATTTTGCATAGCCTGAATATGTGTTACACTTTTTTCATGCCTTGAAAACCCCCTTTCATTTAGAGCTCTTTTCCAAAAACGAAAACCACTAAGAGTAAAAGACGTTTCTTTAGAGCCATAAGGATCAAACTGCATGCAGGGGTAACAATATGCAGCATCACGTTCAACGGAATAAATCAACCACTCTGCACGAAAAGAACGATGGTTTTCTTTAGGATACTGACTAAGACGTAGTTGATTTTTAGGTTCTCCTATTTTTGGTAAATCTAAAGGTATTGCTTGTGTTTGTAGAGTCACAGTCATGTTACTAGGCCTCGCCTCCGCGTCAGCAACTTTTGATCTAAAGAATTTTCTTATATCCATAATTATTGCACAAAACTTATTATTAGTTATATCAATGACGCAATCACCAAAGTTAAAATTTCAGTTTATTTATGTCCAAAAAGTGCGTCAATAACTAACAAACTAACAGCACTCTTTATATTGCAAACGAATTTAACTTGCTTTAACTTGAATCCCAAGAAATTACATAAATATACAACTATCATGGTTTTGCTAGAGTGGGCAACTTTTTCTGTCAGAGTGGGCATTGCCCACTCTGGCCCCCCCCCTGGCTACGGGCCTGGATACCCTATAAAAGTGTCGAAAATGGGACACATTGTACAAAAACAGAGTAATATTATGTAAAAATAACTATAAAAATAAATAGGTATAAATTTTGTTCAATATTTTCTTTAATTACCGGAGATATAAAAATTACCGGACATTATGAACTATTTCGCTCGCTGATATTATGATGATGTTTATAGCAACCGTTTCTAAGGTATTATAAGTAAATAATTGATAGGTGATGAATTTACGCCCCTAAACAATTTTCGTTTATAATTAATTTCAAGCCAGCCAGTTCCCGTCACACATCTTCTTCATTCTTTTATACTCTTTAAGAACGGTAACAATAATTCTATTTCTACATCCGCTTTTCTACTTTTCCACGAGTGATATACGAATAAAATGGGACTAGAGAACGGTGGCGGGTACCAGCAGCTGATATCATTGCCGCGGCGTTATCAGTTTCTCGTCACGTTATCATATCACGAACTTAGACATTTCTAGACAAGCCGGGTAAAACTGATTACCCTTATGGACCGATAAGGTTCGTTTATTCTGCGGGAGGATAAGTGCTTACACCTAGAAAATATAGGGGTGTGCTTTTTTAGTTGCTTTCTACCTATCGATATTTATGCAGAAACATAGCATAGGTAATTACGGTTAATTTCAATCAAACTTTAATGTGACTAACACCCTTCGTTCACTTGCAACAGAGCTTGCAACATTCTGTTATGTATTGTTTAAAGGTGCGTATAAATATGGCGAAACGAGCCCGAGACGCGCCTGTCGCGAGCCTCTTTCGATTTTTTTTCCTTTCCGCATGCTGCTTTGACCACTATCCCGCCTCTGCCTAGAAAGTTGCCTTGCACAAATTCTTACCCCCCGGGCCCAGTATTTGAAGTTACGCTACTGCGTCTATTAAAAGCGGTTTAGATCTATCTCATACCATATCAAATAAAACAGTTACGATGAATTTTCAGTTAGAAGGGCTGGTGTACAGCACACAGGCTCTATTAATATCGCTCGGTTTTATCTTATAAAAGCGATTGCCTATCTTTTCGGGGATCTGACTAAATGTGGCGGCTTTTGTACACATCATTCATAAAATAATACAAATACATTTGCAGAGACGGCGATAAACTAACGTTTTCTCATTTATCTTCTCCGGATTCGTTACTTTGTATTATTCCTGCGGAATTTAGGTGATAAGCTGATTGCACCCAATATCTCTTAAATTGTTCAAGTAAAATTTTCATTTTAATTCAAAATTAAGACGAATTTCAGGTTGAAATTTAATTTTATGCGAAGTCGTGAATTGTTTAAAGGATTTTTTCCTAATAAACAACAAAGTCCTGTGTGTAACTAATGTTCTTGTTTAATAATAGAAAATCCTACTAGATATCGAAGAGTAAAAATATTATGGGATATAAACAAAGATATTACAAACTACAGATGAAAAAATATACATTTCTAGCCTACGCAACGACTGCAAAGGTATCTTGTAAAATCCGAATTAAAAATTTGTTAATTTGGCGTTTAAGATTAATCCGCAATTGCTCTTAAAATAAATTTATTTCCCAATATTTTTACTATAAACTGTGATAAGGCGATGAGAGATTCTTTAAGAAAATATTATTATACTTAAAAGTATCCAACGAATCTGGAACTAATCCAACTGCACTCTGGCAACATCTATTTCTATTTTACTACGATTCGGACCCAAAAGATAATAAAATTGAGTGCCAGTACAATAGCAAGTAATCCAGGGCACATACATCTTCAGTTTTTTTGGTTTTAGTGGGTAAAGCTTATACCCCACTAAAACCCCTTCGGCGTTTTTCTTCCAATCTCAGAACATGACCCTGTATACCGTCAGAGACACGGAACACATAGTGAAACACTGAACAAATTACCATAAATCACTTAGAGAAACACACACATGTTTCAAATTAGTTTTTTGAAGATAGGCCCTTGTCACACAAAATTCTTTAACAAACACACAAATAGGAGATAGGACACAAATTGGCCCTTTATAAACTAAAACGTTCAGCAATTATTTTATCTGCTGCATCCAATATGTTATATCGCAACTGATCCATATCTTCGACTTTATAAACTATTTCTTTATTCATCTTATCTCATACAAAAAAAAATTGCATGGGGTAAGATCCGGTGACCTTGCGATTTCCAGTTTTTTACTAAAGGAATATTTTCTAATATTCCTTCGACTTGATTTTTCTGTATGTACTAATCATTTTCACACTTACTCGCACTGTTACAGTTGATTAAATATCCCGAAAAAACTCTTTCGCGCGAAGCGGCAGAGGAATATCTTGTTGTCAAGCAAATATCAACTTTTAACCTTCTGTCGATTTATAGTAGAGATGGCTAATCTTTGGTTTTAAAATCCCGCTGTGAAACGATCGATTTAATTTTTTTAAGCTTTTCGAATGAAAAAGAGCACCAGAGCAGCGATTAACAAGTTTTTTTAATCTTTATTGGTATCTACAGCAGTGAAGGAAAACAATAAATAAGTGCTGTAGATTATTATAATTATTTATTTCAACCACCTTTTTTTGGTGAATGAGCTGGAATCTACCGGAAAAACACGCATTGCAATAGTACATCTCTACTTTTTGACAGCTCGTGTTTTAAATGTTTCAGGTCAGATGTAATTTTTAATTCAAAGAAATGTTATTTACATTTTACAATGTGTTTTTTAATTAAAAACAAAAGTTCATACACACTAATTTTTAAATAAGACCGACAAGGTAAGTGTATGTGTGTGGCCTAAATAAAATTACATTAAAAAATCAGTCAGCCAATTACTCAAAAGTCAAAAGGTCATTGACATTTGACCTAGTTACATAATTGCGTATTTCAAACTTAAAGAGTGTAAGGTGTAATTCTGACAACACCGGTGAGAATTCGTAGGTGTCGCAGTGCCGCACAGATGTTTTCCTGGTTTGACGTCAGGTCATTTTTACCGCTGAATGAATTGAAAGCGCCATTTAAGGATACTTTTTTTCAACTTGTATTCATCTCAGGAATTGGCGATTTAAATATAATACGTCATTTTCATAACACCCTGTATTTGGGTATAAATAACATGTTGCATTCCCCATTTTATGCACGCGTTCTTGTCGCGTCATTTTCTATAATAGACACATTGTTCTAAATGGGCGCTTTTGATCCCTTTTATGCACGCGTTTCTTATCGCGACGTTTCCGCCCATAAGAACAATGCATTTAGGAAACCCCGCGGTAAGGAACGCCGCGACAAGAAACGCGGGCATAATAGGGGCCTAATGGTCACGAGTCGCCACTGAGAATTCAACTGGACAAAAAATGTGTTTTCCTTTTTTTCTTTTCAACTACCTCGCTGTTTTTTGGCTTCGGCCAGCTTATCGCGCGGCACCAGATTGAATATATTTCACGTATTTTCATTGCTATCGCGGCCGACCACCGTCGTTCTTTATTCTCCGTTTTATCGGATCATGCCCCGATGCCATTTTTGTCGACCCGTCACTGCGAATTACATTTTATTTTAATGTCGCTTGAAATACGACCGGCCGGCCCGGCAGATCCATAATTCGCGATAATTTCATATCTTGTAGAGTGCAGACCTGCCCCGGAATATGGAATAGTTCGATTTGGTTAGATACGCTTGGTGTAGTACATTCAAAATAAAATGGAGAACATTTACCAATAATACTTACCCCTACGATATCATAACCTACAAACCTGGGCAAACAAGCAGAAAAATAATTTTGGAAAAATATAACCGGAATTTCGGCTTCCATCTACACCGTGTCCTAGGAATCTCGGAAACCGTAAGAGATACGAAGTCGGTTAAATGGAGGTAAAGTTGCGCATTTACGTGCCTAATAATACCTATGCGGTTTAGAAAGTTTTAAAATTCATAGTAGTTCCGAGACTATAATTATACAGGAAAGTAATATTATAGAAGGAAATTCCGCAATTTATTTATAAAACATCGAAAGTGGCAACGCTGTATTTTTAAATATTAACCCCAGCCGGCGACAAGAACAGGCAACCCGCTTGATTGTCCATAATCAGCTGTTTAAAGAAGCCGGCCGATTTTCACACGCGTTATCGGTTTCCTACTGTTTTTACCACGTTTCCAGCAGATTTGTGTGTTATATACTTAAACCCGAGTTTAAATTATTAAGTTATTTATTCTTTTCACGACGACAGTGCCCCAGCCCAGCAGTTTTAAAATTCAGAGTAGTTCCGGAGATATCCGGAAAAAAACGAAATTCTGAAAAATTGATTTATTGTTTTCCTGGGTTTTTTGAGATCGAATTCTAAAGTAAATTGCACTTTTGCATTGCCACTTTTCCCGCTCTATCTAACAGCGTTAATTGTTTTGTAATCCGACGAGTCGTCTTCGAAGGGCCATTTTCAACTTTCTTTTTTTCCTGATATTGGGTTTCTTCATTTGAGAGTTTATTTTCTTCCGAATGCACGATGTGGTTTAATGACGTTTCTAGGGTTTTTTGAACAACATCAGGAGATTTTGGGATACGGTCCTGATTTCTTCTAATTTTATAAATATTATCTCATAAGTAAGCTCTAAATTTTCACTTCTGTTGGACTAGTTAACAAATACAGTCAAACCTCTCTTAACGGACACCTCTAATAAGCGGACACCTCTATTAAGCGGACATTTTTTCATAGTCCGGAACTAGGTATTTGAAATTCCATGAAAATCAACCTCTCTTGGGCGGACTCTCCTTTGGGTGGACGCGGACATGCTGTTTTTATACAAAGAGTGCGAAACCCCTCCTTTAAATGAACAAAAAAATTTTTTAAAGTATTTGGGAGACTAATAAGTACGTTGCAAAATCTCTCTGCAGACAGACCGGCAACCAGTCGTGTATGCGTGGCAGCGCGAAAGGATTTCGGCGAAAGAAAGTATGTGTGATTCCCCGACAGCAGTGCGCCGTTTATTTGTGAGTTGTAAGGTTAAAATCGTAAACAATGGCACAAAAATGTCTCGTTTTGAGTCTGAAACAGAATATTGATGTTGTGGAAGTTTGGATAACAATGATTTGGGCGAGTCCATTAACATTGATAGCAATGTGCTATTAGCAGATGATAGTGACCCCATTCCTACCGATTATGTAGTCCAATCTGAAACTACATCACTATCTGACGACTATGATGAAGAAGTTGAATGCAGTAATCAAACAAATGTCACCAATTATCAACAATCCATTAGTATGGTAAAGGAATTACAAGAATATACAAAGAATAGTGGTGACTCTACAGCAATGGAATTGTTATCAGACTTGAAATTACGTTTTCTAGATTGCAAGTTTAAAACGCAAACGTGTATTTTTGTTATGTTATGTTTATTTGTACATACATATACATAGTAATAATTTTACATTTACATATTACCTAATAATAATTTCCCGTGGGCAGACACCTCTATTAGGCGGACACATTTAGACGGTCCCGTGGGTGTCCGCCTAAGACAGGTTTCACTGTAATTTAATAATAAACCACAAATAAGTGAACAAAATACAGAAACATTATTTCAAACTTCTGTTGATTCGGGCCTGCTTCTAATTGGCCACTCGCCGTGAAGGAAAATTTTCGCATCAAGAAATAATTTTCACTTGTTGAATTCCCAAACAAAGACATTTCTAATTTATTTTTTTTCCAGAATAAAAAAACATTGTATACCAATATCTCATTTGCTTTGATTGAAATACATTTAAAAAGGTCCTATTCTATAGTTCTTATCTCTCCTTGACACTCCAATCACTCCCAATCAAAGAGAGAAAAATATGAAAAAGTAAAAAAAAAATCATCTTATAGCAATTGTCCAATGAAGTATGAGTCCTGAGGCGTGTTCCTTATCTTTCTGGCACAGCAGACAATTGAGAATTTCGCCACCGCTGGAATTAATCTTGATGTGGCCATCGCGCGGGCTCGGCTGCCTCGCTGCACTTCAAGGGACAGATTTCGAGTTTCAACAGAAATTGATAGATGGTCTTCGAGGATCTCTAAACATATTTGGTCAACAGGATGTGGGCTGATAAGGGCCGTTTTCGCCATCCTCTGGTCTCTTTCTTCGTTAATAGGTAATGTATAAGATAAAAGTAGTATTGGGAAAAACCGATGATTTTAATAATCGAGTACTTGATACTCGATCGATTTTAATAATCGAGTGAATCGCTTGAAATTCCAATTCACCAAGCGATAATATCACCGACTGCTCGACCGGCAGCCTAGCCGTTAACATGTGATCAGGTAGGGTATTTAGCAGACATGTAACTACGGGTGGGCACAGGTTTAGCTAAAAAATTGTAGTAGCCTCCAAAAAAATTCCAGACATTTATTTATTTGTGAATAATGAATTTTTACCACGTGTCTCGATACCAAACAAGAAAACTGCAAAAAATCACCCAAATATGTATTTATTGTTCGGGTTTATTCTTGTGCTTTTTTAAAACAAAAAGTATTACCGAGAGTTATTTTTCGTCACATCTTTCTCAATTTACGAGCATAAAATAAGTAGATATTTAAAATAGCTTGTCAAATTCTTCCACTTTAAATTATTAGGTGCCCACTGTGTGCCCTTTAAAAATTTAGGCTTAGTTACGCGACTGGCAAAATAAGAAAATAGGTGATTATTTTTTTAAATTCATGTTTGTAGTTAACTAAAAGTTCCTGTTTAAATTTAAGAATGTTTACTTTTGGTTACCAAAAAATTTGTCGATACCTATGCTTTGTTAACTATTTTGCTCGTTTTCTTATTTTCCATTTTTAAGAAGTCTTCTTGAGTTTAATAATAAAAAGTTCCTGTTTAGATTTAAAAATGTTTACTATAAGATTACCAACGAATTTTTCTATATATAAATATAAATTTAAAAATTATATCCTTTAATTTTTTAATATTTACAATCGGAGACCTAAACACGCCGCTGGCTAGCCAGTTAAAACAAAACTTCACAATAGTCATGTCACGATGACCTCGCTAAGGGATTTCGCATACTTTTTTATATGCACCTTCTCGATTATGTGCCTTTGAGAAAGACGTATGTCGTGTACCTGCTCAGCGTCAAACTCGAACGTCGCCAATCGGATGCCGCGGCGCATAGACCAAAGGTCATGTATCAAGTGACAGGCGATATTTTTCGGTTTTTCGCCTGAATATATAACTAGAGTATTTCCTATCGAGCGAAAAACTGTTCGAATATACGAGCAGTTTTTTAACTCGATCACACGCGCGGGTATCGAGTGAAAGATAATAAGTGACGAGCGACGATTTTCGCCTGAATAGATAACTCGAGCGGTTTTTTTAATAATTGCGATGTCGGTTATTTCAATAATCGAGTGATCAAGCGGTTTTTCGCTCGAGCGATCACAATACTAGATAAAAGTCTAAAAACTACATTGGAGTTCCCATCAGCTTCGCTTGAGCTATCGACCATCTACTAAGTACCTAAAGTACTTAGGAGCCCTGGGTTCAGAAGTTTAGAGGAAAATGGCCTAAAATTACATAGTTTTGATAAAATTTATTATATTTTTCTAGAAATTGGACTATTTGGAACCTTAAATACATTAGATTCTAGTTTAATACACTCCCTGACAATAAATTCCGGACAGAGATAATGTTAGTCTTTTTATAGTCCTCTAACATTTGTAATTGTTTTCCGATCTTCGTGGATGGGTGTTCCATTTAAAAATGCAACCATTTCCGGTTAAACCATGACAAAATGCAGTCCGTCATGTCATAAAATGCAAAATAATAACACATACAGGGAGGGTGTTCCTTAATGACGTGCTAATATTTCAGGGTGTGATTCCTTAGGTCATTTTATAAAGTAAAGTTCAATTTTTTAAATAGTTTTTTTTTAATATCTCCGAAAGTACTTTAGATATTATTTTCAATTTTGGTATGTGTTAATAGGATATAGAAGAAGAATTGACCAGGCTAATCAGAGAAAATATCCACATGGAAAAATGTCAGCGGCGTACCATCTTTTTTGTAAAAAATTTCAAAAGACATGTTCGCAGGAACGCCACTGATGGAACATTTGAATAACTTTTCCAACTAAAATTTGTAGTTCTATATCCTATTAACACATGCCAAAATTGAAAATAATATTTAAAATACTTTCGGAGATATTAAAAAATAACCATTTAAAAAATAAAAACTCAACATCCTGTAGCAAAAAATTTAAGCCGTTGCGGACATATGTTCCTTAGAACTTTTCTTTATAAAATGACCTAAGGAATCACACCCTGAAATATTAGCACGTCATTCAGGAACACCCTGTATAAAAACCCAACAAAACAGTTATAGGGAGAACGTTCCTCCTGAAACACCCGGTATTATGAAAAATGCCATAAAAAATTCCATATTCAATAATTAGCATCAAACGTCACTGTAACATTTCTTAGAGTGATAAAACCCAATGTCTTTGCCGCGAAAACAAAAGCTCGCAGCCGTCGAAAACAATGTAAGTTCGAAACAATCGCGATGCCGTTTTGTGTGTGTGTGTGTGCTTGTGTCGTGTTCTTCACCGAGAAGAAAAGGCGTCTTGGTATCGCGCATTCAAGACATGATCTACCTGTTTCGTTGTCACGATATACACGTTCGTTTTGCGTCTTTTGTTCCAATTCCTAGGAAATATATTTACTTATTATGGCCTTTCCAGATATAATTGAAATTTGTAAAAACAAATTGCCCGGGCCGATCGCATCAAAAAACCGCTGACAGGTGTCGGCATAGATATACAGGGTGTCAATTTAAAAACTAAATATCTCGCTTTCAATAAATAATATTAAAAATCGCAAAGACACGTCAATTTTACTGTGGATGTTGGAGGCTTTTAATAGTATATTAAGATACATGTTTCATAAGACATTATCTTAGAGCACGCGTTTAACTTAGAAAACGACCCGCGAGGCGGGGGGTTTTCTAAAGTACAAGTGCTCTAATTGTCTTATGAACCGTGTATTTTATAATACTTTTTCTATTTGGGTGTTTAAAGTATGAAAAACTTTCAAAAATATAGTACATTTTTTTTCCATTTGAATTAATATTTTCTTTTTGGGTTGGCAATACTTTTACAATTTAATAAAATGTTACAAGTATCAAATATGCCATGATAGAAACAATTGAACACAACAAAGCTTCTTCCCATCCGTCATAATTAAAAATAAATATATTATTGAAGTTATTAAAAATGAGTCCGGAAGAAAGTTGTACTCCGTCAGAAATACGAGAAATCGCAGAAAACAATCTAGACAAACTTTTAAAAAGAATATGCAACAAAGTTCAAAATATTGAACAAAATATTGTGTCGACACAGAATCTGACAGGAATAACAATTAATGCCCAGGAAATGTCTACAGTAACTATAAATATGTTTTAAAATACTAACCTTTAACCTTGCAAATAGATCATTTTTACTAGATATTTATCTGAAATACCTATACTCGGAAATATATAACATGCTGATGGTGTCCGTCAACTAATTTCTAGTCACAAAGTCACAACTATAAAACAACATAACCTAAAAATAATAAAAATATCTTCCAGTTTATGCTTCTATTTCTAAAGTTTTTTGGGGTAAAAGTTTTTCTAGATTATTTTCTGCAATTTCTCGTATTTATGACGGAGTACCTACAACTTTCTTCCTGACTCATTTTTATTAATTTTAATAATATATTTATTTTTAATTATAACGGATGGGAAGAAGCTTTGTTGTGTTCAATTGTTCATATTTGATATTTGTTTCATTTCATTAAATTGTAAAAGTATTGCCAACCCAAAAAATCTACTATATTTTTAAAAGTTTTTCATAGTTTAAAGACCCAAATAGAAAAAGTATTATAAAATATACGGTTCATAAGACAATTAGAGCACTTGTGCTTTAGAAAACTCCTCGCTTCGCGGGTCGTTTTCTAAATTAAACGCGTGCTCTAAGATAATGTCTTATGAAATTTGTATCTTAATATACTAATATATAAAGTAATATGTAGAATACTATATTGAATTAAAAATAAAAATAGTACTTTATTGAATAAAACTTTAGAAATAGAGCATAAACTGGAAGATATTTGTATTATTTGTAGGTTATGTTGTTTTATAGTTGTGACTAGAAATTAGTTGACGGACACAGTCAGCATGTTATATATTTCCGAGTATAGGTATTTCAGATAAATGTCTAGTAAAAATGATCTATTTGCAAGGTTAAAGGTTAGTATTTTAAAGTTTCCTATAAATTTTTTTTTGTCGAATCCATAATGTCTAGAAAACTAATTGTAACGAAATCAAAGTAAGCCTACTACTACTAATTCAAACCCTACTTGCTGCTGACATGAAAAAAAATTCAGTTTCATAAAGTGCAAGTTATTAATTTTTTATGCATTTCATAATGTAGCCATTATGGAACCCAAATAGAAAAAGAATATTTGAAAGCCCCTGGAATGGGTAGATGTTACCCTTAAAATCTTAAATGGAAAAGGGAGTCCATAGTTTCCATAGTTTACTCTTTTTTGATTATAGTAGTTTTCAAGAAATCTCGTTCCAATTTTTTATAACGATATAGATTATAACTTATCTTATAACCCAGAAGTAATTAAACGCATTTCATTGTACAACCCGCTGGGATAACCTCACAGTTCTGTATAATGCACAAGCCCTAATAAATTATATCATTGTAATAAATTTAATTGAATAAATTAACGTATGAGTTAAGCCATAATCTTGATCCCAGCGTATATATATAATAATTATCATTAGAGGATATCGAGGTAATATGGCCAGGCAAGTAATAATTTTACGAGTAGTAAGGTAAACACCTAATCTTCATGCAATGCACAATTTGCCCTTCTCCGTTAAACGATGCGCAGCGTAGCGATTAAATGTGTGAGATATTTTCCTAACAAGTGCGGAAAGTGATACTTTTCGTAAGAAAATATTTAAAATCGGGAAGACAAGTCAGTTTTATTGTGAAGGAGACGCTTTTAAAGAATTGCCAGCCTTCGTGGGTTAACCCCCTGGGAGAGAGATGTTACCCTTAAAATCTTAAATGGTAGTAGGGGTCAATGGACACATCATTTTAAAGGTGGTTTAATCTTTTTCCAATAATTTGAATTTTACCTGCACTGAGATTTATGAGTTTTAGGTTGTTATTTAAAAAAGCATCATTGTGTTGTCCTCCTTTAGTAGAATAATAACGAGTTCGTAGGTAGTCATTCTGGGTGACACTCTTCCCAATTATTAACGACCCACCGCCACCCTGTATTCACTTTTAACAAGCAATAATTTAACTAAACTAAGAAACAGGTTTTGTTCGCGCCAAGTGGAAGATACTCTGATGTAGTCGTTTAGATAACTGAATTTTGATTTTTTTAAGATGTAAATTTTTACAAGATGTAAATTTTTCAACATGGAAAAAAACAGCTACATGATTAATTGATTAATGTGTTCGCGTAAGTTGCAATTTAAATAAAATATATTGATTTGTGATTCCTCTTCACATACCCTATAAATATTTGTTAGCGCTCACTAGTCTGACTGAGAAGGTTTTTACCAGGAATATATTCATTCATTATCACAACATTCATTATCACAAAGTTCACAATTTTAAAATAACACCCTAAAACACGATACAATGAACACATATTTATATAACACAATTTAACATAATACAATAACTATTGCCCTTTCTATTACTACGCACGAGACGCATGCGCTATCAACTGTCTGGGATATAACCAATCAAATTAGCGCTAGCTACCTGTAACCATTGACAATGGACTATGTTGCCATATTTTTACATTAAAAGTACTTTAATCAAAAATATATATTATTTTACATTTAAATATCAAAATAAATAGTTTGAAAAGAAGGTTTTAATAATATTGAAACTATAATATAATCTTGGTTTATTATATACCTATTTACAATTTATTTTAAATGCTTAAATGTAAATTTAGGTTTTTCTCGATGAGATTATTAAATTAAAATTTAATATATGTGACAACATTGTTAACCCCAGAATTTTTTTTGCCCTCATTCCTTTCGTAGCTGTACCTGGTCCTGGTCGAGGATCCCGACAAGGAACATGAAACACGGAGCCGTTTTACCTTAATTTCCCCTACTATTATGCATTTTTTTTATTAATCATTTCTTAATAAATTAGTTTCCATCAAGGGATTTTATAACTGCAACCGTATGCAAAACGTGGGAAGTCGCCGCGATTGTATCGGGACAAATATGAGATCTTTCCGATTCCGAGATACGATATTTTTCCATTGTTTAACTGAGTACTTAATGGTGTATTTTTCTGTTATCGAGGCTACCTAGTTAGTCTTTATACTGAAAATTGTTACCGGAATACATTTAGTCATGTGATTAATTTAAGTCATTCAGTTTGATTGCGATGAGAGGCAGGAAATCTTTGATTGCTTTTATATTTTTGTCCATGTTGAGGTATATAAGCAACTGGACAAAATTAACGCAGCATCATAAATATTGCAGTTGACATTAAACGGTAGGTCCATCTTTCCCCAACATGTTCTTTTTTGGTTTATTTCATTATCTCTGTTATTAAAGGAGATACGCCGTTTTATAGACTCTAATATTCAACACATTCATTGTTAAATGTTTTCAAGTTAATATACTCGTCGGGCATCTGGGCATACGAAACGAACGTTTAATAAGCAGTTTCCGAACAGTTTTTATCAGTATGGCGAATTTTATTTGACCTTTGTAACTTTAAAATACAACATCTGCTGACACATCGCTAGCAATGTCAGAAAAAGTCCATAGTCTACTTGAAAACATTTAACAATGAATGTGTTGAATATTAAAGTCTATAAAAAACATGTTACCCTATAAAACGGCGTATCTCCTTTAATAACAGAGATAATGAAGTAAACCAAAAAAGAAAATGTTGGGGAAAGATGGACCTACCGTTTAAAGTCAACTGCAATATGTTTCGCTTGCTAATATACTCCACAGAGTGATGCGAATTTTCGGGAAAAAAAACATAGCATTTTTAGTACACCCAGTATAAATCGAAAATTAAATTTTTATCATAAACAGCGAAAACTGTAACACCAACCAACCAACCTGCAATGCAAAAAAATCATTCAAATCGAATCATAGATTCAGAAAAAAAATCGCATCACAAATATGGCAAATGTATGATGTTGCGTTAATTCTGTCCAGGAATTTATATTGTACCCATCTATACCCAAGGAAAATGTGGGAAATTTCCCGGATATGAAGGAAACAAGTGAAAAGAGTACTACAAGTCCATATAAACTTTTTTCGTATAGTCCTGCTCTTCGGAGATATGGGCTCCCAAAGAGCTCCAATTGAATCAAGTTTTTTACACATAGTTATTGAACCACCAGGTATATTTAAACTTGTTTTAATATTATGTATACCATGTAAGACCTTTGAAATTACTAGCCAAGAAAGTGTTGAGAATTACTCACGGCTGCAGAGACGGACTAGCTGTGACACTCATGACCCCTTTTTTTCAACGCCCTGTATAATAAGAACTTTGGACGATGGTTTTTACCAAAGATCTTACAAACTCCAGATAGAATTGTTTACATTTGTAGTCGACGTAAGGAATGTAAACGTGCACTCCCCACCTTGCTGTTATGCTTGCAGCATAGCCAGATTGTCCTATTTATCGCTAAGGTATCTGCAAAATCCCAATTAAAAATTTGTTAATTTGACAATTATTACAACTGGTTTAAGGTTAATCCACAATAACGTTTAAAAGGTTATGGAGCGGCCTTCCTCGTTTCGGAGCGGAGCTAGTCTGGGCAAAAAGCCCAACAAGGGCGTATAATTTACTTTCAGATTCTTTACGTTTAACTATATTATCTATTCAAAAAGTGTAGTTTCGAATATTTGATATTTATAAAAAAGATAGAAATATTGATCTAGTTTTTATATACAGTGTTTCCAAGGATAGATTTAACTATTTATGCTTAGCATCAATGTTTTTGGTGTATTCATTATTGGATGATAATTCTCCAGATATAAAAGTGTATATTTGAAGCCAGATTGTCATATTTATCACTAAGGTATCTTGCAACATTCCAATTAAAAATTTGACAATTATAACTGGTTTAAGGTTAATCGGCAATTGCTCTTAAAATAAATTTATTTCCCAATAATTTTACTATAAATTGTGCATAGGCCTTGAGAGATTTAGAAAAAAAATATTATTATACATAAAAGTTTGAAATAAGCCGACTGCACTCTGGCAACATCAACGCTACAGCTACTACGCTCTAGGGCAAAAAGTCAAACTTTATCAATGGATCGGATTATAGTAAACAATACAGTGTTGCTGGTCAATGCTAACTGCTTTTAAGGGAGTGTTTATATATTTTGGTTGTTTTTATTTTTTTTTTGTGAGTATTGGTGAAAAATCGTCTTTATTATAAACAATGATGGTGCATTCACGTATAGTTTGTAAAAGAGTGGATCATTTAAGCAAGGATTTATCTTTTCTTTGGTAAGTATGGTTATGTTTTAATATGATTGTATTGATATGATTTCTGATATAACCATTGACGTTTAAAAGGTTATGGACCGGTCCGTGGAGCTAGTCCGGGCAAAAAGCAGTCGAGTTGGTTTATTTCTTAATATAAATCTTGCATTTACAAGATGGTTGAGTCTTGTGCGGCCATAAAACGCTTCACTAGAAGATGCAATGGTGTTAAATTAAAATTTCACAGGTTAGTAAATATATTTAGAAATTTGATTTTGAGTTTGCATCTCTATGAAAATTCGCTTTGTTTAAGAATGTACTAAATGTTTATCCACTTCGTTAGGATACTAAAAGGTCGTAGCCTACGGCAAATTTGGATACATGCCCTTAGAAGGAATAATTATAGTCCCAGGTGATACAACAACTATTTGTGAGAAACACTTCACAAAAGAAGATTATGGAGGTAATGTACATGGGAATAAAATACTGAAGAAAGGAACAGTCCCGTCAAAATATTTTACATCTTTATTTTTCTATATTTAAACAACGTTTGCAGTGTAACTAGTACGTGAAGACAGGCTTTATATAATTTATTTATTTAATTTTATTTATTTGATCTAACTTTCCGTTTCTCCCTGCTTGCTAATTGGCCACACCCAATGCATGTGAGCGGGTAGTAAACTAAAGATAGATGACCAGAGTGCAGTTGGATTATTTCACGATTTATTTGATACTTTTAAGTATAATAATATTCTTTTAAAGAATTTCTCATCCTTTTCAGTTTATAGTAAAATTATTAGGAAATAAATTTATTTTAAGAGCAATTGCGGATTAACCTTAAACCAGTTATAATTGTCAAATTTTTAATTGGAATGTTGCAAGATACCTTAGTGATAAATATGACAATCTGGCTTGAAATATACACTTTTATATCTGGAGAATTATCATCCAATAATGAATACACCAAAAACATTGATGCTAAGCATAAATAGTTAAATCTATCCTTGGAAACACTGTATATAAAAACTAGATCAATATTTCTATCTTTTTTATAAATATCCAATATTCGAAACTACACTTTTTGAATAGATAATATAGTTAAACGTAAAGAATCTCAAAGTAAATTATACGCCCTTGTTGGGCTTTTTGCCCAGACTAGCTCCGCTCCGAAACGAGGAAGGCCGCTCCATAACCTTTTAAACGTTATTGGATTTAACCAGACTTCAACATTGTTGCCATTAGCAAGACAAACATGTTTTGTCACTCTTCCACCCATTACTGATTTTCCATAACATTTCAAACAATCACAAACTCACTTTCCAACAGATTTATGAATGGAGTGTTGGCCCTGTGGTTTTTACATACCTTTAATTATTGGCTAAAGGCTAAGTACTCTTCATTCATGTCGCTAATCCTAACCGTTTTCGAAAAAATACATCATGTATTTGGCGTTCCGATTAAATGTTCAACCTTTAAAATTCCGCTTTTTCATATTTAACCCGAAAACGGTTAGGATTAGAGACGGGAATGAAGAGTATTAATTTTCTGGTATACATCATATTAAAAAAATTATATATACCTGGTGGTTCAATAATTATGTGTGACTTGATTCCATTGGAACTCTTTGGGAGCCCATATCTCCGAAGAGGAGAATAATACGACAATAGTAATATGAACTTGTAGTACTCTTTTCACTTGTTTTCTTCGTATCTGGGAGATGTTCCGCATTTTCCCGGACACCCTGTATTATATGTCTATGGCCATATATACAGGGTGTCCGCTAATTAATGGGTTAGGTTATGGGTTGTTTAGGACTAGAACCCGATTTTTTGGTGAAATTTTAATATCTGCGGCATTTTTTGCACTTTTATTAGGTCATAACTTTTTTGTGCCTCAGTGTGTTTAGATTTTTAATGAAAATAATACTTTTCTCATATTTATTACGTAAAAAGGGTATACAATTTCAGGTCGCCCAGAGTTACCGTTTCGGAGATATTTACATTTAAATTGTTTAGTGCCTTAGTTCAGTCAAGCAAATAATATTTTGTTACTTCTTACCAATTAACTTCTACATGATAATTAATGTTCTAGTAAGGGCAATTGGGAATAATAAATACAACAATTGGATCGTTCTTTAACTTACTTTAACCAAAATAACTTTGACCCTAGAAAATATTGTGGCGAAAGAAACCTACACTAATTAAAACACTAACTTACGATAAACTCAAATATGAAACACTAACTTACGATAAACTCAAATATGAAACATTTTCTGTTCCATAGCAACTGCATCTCTAAATTTCATTTGTTTTCTCATAGGTTACTTTGAGAAAAAAAATTTGTTTGCAAATTAATAGTAATTGGGCATGGTGCACTGAACAATTTGAATGCAAATATCTCTGAAACGGTAACTCTGGTCGACCTGAAATTAGTATACCTTTTTTACGTAAAGAATATGAGAAAATAATTATTTTCATTAAAAACTTAAATACACTGAGGCACAAAAAGTTATGACCTAATAAATGTGCAAAATATGCCCCAGACAGCGCCCCTATATTGTACATTAAAATTTCACCAAAAAATCAGTTTCTCGTCCTAAAAAAACCATAATTGCCAAATTTTGTAAAAAAACGTTGGTTTCTTTCAAAGTTATTAGAGAAAAACAAAAATAAAGTTTTTACTTTAACACCATGTATCTCAGTTAATATCAACTTTCGGATATACCTAAGTATAATTAAATCCTAATATTTTTACGTAAGGAGTCTGTGGTTTTTCCATGTCCCATTAATTAGCGGACACCCTGTATATCCTCATACTCATATTTCCTCCCAGATTGACGCCGAACAAATTAATAGACGAAGCCAGTGGGATTTCGCGTCCTGCCATGTGCAAAACAATTTTCCCCAAGATCCAGATGAACTTAATCAGATTGAAAACATCGAACAAAACCGATTTTCAAATGGAAATCGAGCGATCATTTTTATTTTCGTAATACATTCCCGTAAATAATTACCGCCAATATTTCTTGTAGACATAAATACGTCGGGTGTACGCCCATTTTCAATTTATAACTTCTCGGATAACAAACGGGCAGATCGGGCAAGATATTGACCATAAGTAAAAATGTTAATCGAGAGGCAATAATGGCGATGGGCAAGGCAATAACCGGTAATCAGCGCGGAATTTATATATCACGTATTTGTAGTTTGATCTAATGAGTACCCGATATTAATTCGTTGGGAGGACTTTAATTATCGGTTGGGAAAATTGTTTATTGGGGAAGTAAATCCTCCTTGTGATATGGGAAACATAATCTCGTTCCGACTTTGATACGTTTAATCAGGTGTAATATTAGGTTCGTTCACATTACAAACTTCCCGAGGCATGCCCACTTGGTTTAAAGTGATCACGGAAGGAAAATCTGTGACAGCTGACCAAAAATTCGATGTTCGTAGCAGCAAAATATATCGATTGCCAACTGAGTTGCAACCACATATATACAGGGTCCGCAAACGAAGCGTGGACGGAAGATTAAATCGTTATCGAAGAACTTATCAACAATACTGAAACAGCTTGAGATATTGGATTAAAAGCGGCATGTTTTAAAAATATTTTACATTATACAGGGTGGCCCAAAAATGTGTGACAGCATAAAGTTATATTTTGTTAAATGGGACACCCAGTATTTTATTGCATATTTAGGTTCATATTACTATCGTTTATAAGTGCCTCAAATTTTATTTAATTTGGTTTTGTAGTTTCGGAGAAATAAATTAAAAACTAAAAAAAAAAGTTTTGCAGTCCTGAATAAAAAAATCAAAAAAAACAATCCAGAACTTTTTTTTTTAACCTGGCATTGAGTGAAATTTATGACAAGAGGTCTAGAGATACTATGAATGTAATTGCGTTTATTTATTTTATACAGGGTGTTCATAATAAGCTTTCAAAAACCCCATATTTTAAAATAATTTTTCTCAAGTTTTTCAAATGGAACACCCTGTATATTATTTGGCTATTTGACGTAGAATTCGTAGACAATTTTTTTTTGTAATACAAGCATATAAGTTATATCCAGCCGTTTTCGAAATAATTATAAATATCATAAATTATGTTGTTTTAATAGAGTTTTTATTGGGAAATTTTGTTATAGGCGACTAGACAAATAATTGTAAACTAAAGTAAATGTTCAAAATAGCATCCTTTTACTTAATTTAATGATTTTCCTCTACTGCCAACAGAACTCTTAATTCATTTTCTTCATTAATAACGGGTTTATTGATTATTATCCTTTTTGTGTACGCAGTGCTTCCTGTTGCTACAAATTTTTGCAACAACTTCTCGAAGGTTTTGCTATCGGCTTTCTCTCAATATCTGGATATCTTTCAGCATACACTCGGCTCGCGAGAAAGCAATTTCTTGCACATTCATCCAGTATAAAAATCATATTTACCATTTCTAAAATTCGACATTTTGTGTAAGTTAGTACTTAATTTCGACGACTGAACAAATGTAAATAATTTTATTTAACTGTCATAGTGACAATCTAAACAAAAAGAAATTATGGCAACTCGATTAAGAATAAAAAATAAAATTAAATAATAAAAGTAGCAAAAATGTATGCTTTTAGAATTTATATCGAATTAACTAAAATACGGTAAACTCTAAGAGTAAAAAGAAGCTATTTTGAACTTTTACTTTAGTTTACAATTATTAGTCTAGTCGCCTATAACAAAATTTCCCAATAAAAACTCTATTTAAACAACATAATTTATGATATTTATAATTATTTCGAAAACGGCTGGATATAACTTATATGCTTGTATTACAAAAAAAAATTGTCTATGAATTCTACGTCAAATAGCCAAATAATATACAGGGTGTTCCATTTGAAAAACTTGAGAAAAATTATTTTAAAATGTGGTGTTTTTGAAAGCTTATTATGAACACCCTGTATAAAATAAATAAACGCAATTATATTCATGTATCTCTAGACCTCTTGTCATAAATTTCACTCAATGCCGAGGTTAAAAAAATAGTTCTGGATTGTTTTTTTTGATTTTTTTAGTCAGGACTGCAAAACTTTTTTTTTTAGTTTTTAATTTATTTCTCCGAAACTACAAAACCAAATTAAATAAAATTTGAGGCACTTATAAACGATAGTAATACGAACCTAAATATGCAATAAAATACTGGGTGTCCCATTTAAAAAAATATAATTTTATGCTGTCACACTTTTTTGGGCCACCCTGTATAATGTAAAATATTTTTAAAACATGCCGCTTTTAATCCAATATCTCAAGCTGTTTCAGTATTGTTGATAAGTTCTTCGATAACGATTTAATCTTCCGCCCACGCTTCGTTTGCGGACCCTGTATATAATTGCCAATACCAACGTTCCAAAATACAAAAAGTCTCCCCGCTATGGGAGATGGCGTGGTACTATTGAGTTTGTGCAGTACGGTGGAAATTTTATCGATCGCGTCAGACACGGCCCGACATTATTTGTTTGTTGTTATTCGTCGCCATCTTTGGTTCTGGATGCTTTTTCAAATTACAGAATATAAACTGGTTTCATTACCTAACAAGCATTTTTCTAAAGGAGTTTTCAATTTGTGGTGATTCGAGTCGCTGTTTGGTAGGTTAGTGGCTTGTTTTGTTTAAGATGAAAGGACACAAGTGCATGGTGCTTTTTTGCAAAGTCGTGGATCAATACCTATAAAGTATTTCAGGTATGTACATAAATACGAAAATATTTTGCGATTGCAAATTATCCGATCTTCGGAACCGAATTTCACTAAAAAGCTTGTAAAAAAAGAAGAGAGTGTCACTCGTATACAATATAATATATAAGTGGCCACTACCTAACCTTAAAATTAATGTATTTTTTATTTGGTGCATTAGTAGCTGATAATAATTCCCAAAATAGTCAATATAGTGATTCGTTCTTAAGTTTTGGTTTAGAAAAAAGTGAGGTGAAGAAACATACGACGTCGGATAAAAATTAAAATAAAGCTCATCGTGTCGATTGTTACAAATATTCGGACGGAATTTGGCACCAAATGATTCGTTTATTTTGTTTAGTTTTCGCCCTGTATCTTGTATTTACACCAAAACGTTGCACTCTTTTTGTTTTGTCTAGAATCTCAAGATGTATCGAAATTTATTTTAAAAATGCGGTGTTACTATTTAAGCAAATAAGTATTTTTTCAATAGCACCCAATCTGGCAACAACGCGTTTATTTTTTCCACGCATTTTACTTAGCAACAATGTTGAAGTCTGGTTATATCAAATGGTTTACTATTAAAACATAACCATACTTACCGATGAAAAGATAAATCCTTATTTAAATAATCCGCTCTTTTACAATGATTGTTTATTGATAATAAAGACGATTTTTCACCGATAAAAACAACAACCAAAATATGTAAATACTCCGTTAGAACACAGCACCAACGTTGTAATCGGTTGTAAGGTTTACGATATTTTTATGCATTCATAGTTTCGCCCTTGGAATCTTATAGATATTTTTAAGTATAATAATACTTTTCAATCGTTGTAATGAGATTAGTATTCATTCATATTTTGGCTCCTGGATCGTAGGGCGGTAGTAAAGTAGAAATATATGTTGCCAGAGTGCAGTTGGATTAGTTCAAGATTCGTTTGATACTTTTAAGTATAATAATATTTTTTTTGAAGAATCTCTCATCGCCTTTTCACAGTTTATAGTAAAATTATTGGGAAATAAGCCAGTTTTAATTGGCAAATTAACAAGTTTTTAATTGGGATTTTGCAAGATACCTTCGCGATAAATATGACAATCTGGCTATGCAGCCATAATGACCGAAAGGGGTGAGAAAGCACGTTTGTTTTCGTTGCATAGGCTAGAAATGTACACTTTTCTATCTCTTATAAGATTTTTGGTTACAACACTGTTTAAATAAATTCATGCTGCTGGGCGATGTAAAAGGATATTTATGTACTTATTATATATTTCTATGTATTCTAACTGGTGTATGAATTGGACCCAAGTATTATCCCGGCTTTATTTCTTATCGCCATCATATTCAGTTCGGTTGAGAAAAATAGAGCAGCGCAGAGCTAGTGTTAAAGGCGTCATCGTCCCATCATCCCATCAGGCGGGCCATGTTATCTCGGGGCCCACGTTCGGACAGGTAATGGTGTGCAAATGCGCGATATCAAGGCAGCAGCAGCCGACAACGGGGGTGAAAGGGATGAATGGAGTGGAGGCGCTAACACGGAGTTGACAGAGGTGATACGTATACACAACTTCGGATTTATAGGGCGCGCCGACATAGTTTGAGCGAGATGTAAGGTTAAGATTACTTAGTTATTACGAATAGTAATCGGCTCATACCGATATATATCGAGATTTTATTGGCATTACGACAAGTTTTGCCTATAATCGGTAACGGCTAAATTTTGCCGATCTGTATCGGCATTTTTAGGATATGAAGTATACAGGGTGTTATGGAAATGACTTATTATATTTAAACCGGAAAATCCTGAGATGAAAATAAATTGAAGAAAAATAACTATAAATGGCGCTTTGAATTATTAAGCGAAGTACCTATACACTTTATATGAAATCTGAAAATTTACGTGGCCTCTCCGGAGGACCTTCGCAAACAATTATTGAGGCAGTCTCGAGGTTCAAAAGAGGTTAGCGCATTATAGGCGGTGTTGCCATATTGCATGCATCACAGAACACGTGTTCAGTTTTTGACAACAAGGCGTCTTTGACACGCGTTATCACTTCTTTTTCAAACTTTTTAGAAAAAAAAACTATAATTTTAAGGTACTTAAAATCTTATTTTGAAATAATCCGTTTTATAATTAAATTCCATAAAAAATAAAACACAAAAAGTATGTTTTTCAACAGCTCAACAGTGGATAATATCACACAAATTTGAAATCACATCACAACATTTCTTATTATGAATTATTTCACAACAGAAAAAAATCGAGTACTGCTACAACTAACAAAACGTTTAAAATTCGTATACGTCAAGCACGAGTCTTGAAACATACTGAAGCAACAATAGTGGCGCGCGGCTGGTATACAAGCAAAGGCGAGACACGCGGTGTGATCTGACAACAATGTTAGTATACTCTAGTGACCCACAATGTTGCTAAGTGAATCCAGATGGAACGGCGTGACAGTACGTGGGTATAAAGGGTTTTACCTTAGTATTTGGATATTCGATTAAAAGAAAAAGTATGTAGACTTTCTCTAGGACACCCAAGGAGTCACCCCCATTTAAATATAATAAGCCATTTCCATAACACCCTGTATACAGGGTATTAATAAGCCATTTCCTTATAGACGCGACTGCAAGGTAGTGTCGGGTTAGCAACATTGTGGGGAAAGACCATCAATATCATCCGCTTTGGAGGAGGGGATCCGCCTCAGAAGGAGACGAGCCGACCGACTAAAACTCACCGTCTGAGCCAGGCATGATACCTGTAACTCCTTTTCACTTAGACGTGTTATTTTTGTTTATCATCACTATGATTTTTTAGGTTAAGCCTTGAAGCGTTGCTTGGTGTGTTTCGGTTACAGCTCTAAACCCTTTCTTATTTGAATTTAATCAAATAAGCAAGTTTTAAGAGCTCCGTTAACATACTGGTTGTAGAGGTAGAGGGGTAGTTATTGTAATTGTTTACAGAGGCGTATAGTATGCGCGTAGTGTGCATGTAACGCGCGCGTAGTGTGCATGTACCCTTATTTTATACAGACCAAGTTCTTAAATAATTTGGAATGTGGATTTAGCGAGTGATCCAGTCTTTGGGCATTCTGTGTTTGTGATGCGGCAGTCTGTGTATGTGTGATGAGGCTATCTTGTCGTTGTTAGCCTTGGTGTGATATTTCGCGATTATTTTATCGAGAAACTCCGAAATTGTGTCAATTTGGACAGTGGCGTAACAGGCTGGGGACTGGGAAATTTTAGAAAGCTGCACAAATTTTTGTGACCATCACCTTTGTGGTGTCGTGGATTACGGAAAATTCATGAAAAATCACATTTTTAGCCATTCAGATCTTTGGGGGCCATTCTCTTAAAAAATTACTCCTCAAGCAGTAGTTTTTCTGAAATTGTTACAGCATGTTGTCACAACATTGTTTCTCACCATCCCAGTTACCGTCGCAAAAGCAGAGAGATCATTTTCGAAATTAAAGATAATAAAAAATTATCTTCGCAATACGATGAGACAAAAACGATTAAGCTCTCTGGCTCTAATTTCAATCGAGAATAATATAGCGAAAAAGATGGATGTACAAAACTTGGTAACAGCATTTGCGAATGCAAAAAGTAGAAAAAAATCTTTTTAATTGTTATGAAACCTGTAATGTGACTGTCGGCTGTAAATAAACTTATGGTCTACGCTTGGAAATGTCGTTTTCCATAAAGTAAAGGGGGGGCTACCGTCACCGAACACAAGTTTTTCTGACGTAGTTATGCCACTGAATTTGGAAGTCTCGATGTATGACGTGAGTTCTGGTATATCTAGGTGTATTCAGTATTAGATTTCTCGCTTGAATTTATAACTCGAGCAGTCGAGTACTCAAACGGTTTTTCGCTCGAGCGATCACAACACTATTTATTAGAAAACACCCTATTTGCTAAAAACTTATTAAATAAATTGAAATCGACGTAACTAACTTGCAAGGTTTCGTTATCCCATCGCCAATGGCATTGTTGTGTAGGTGCGATAAGCCATCTAGGCAGCTCGGCGTGCGATAAGGCAGCGTCGCGATATCCGAAATGGAGTATTCGTGCTTTTGCGTCGCCGACGACGAGGCGCTATCGGCGAGTGCCTGCCGGTCCGAAAATGACAAAACGACAGCTCTTATCGGGGAGGTGGGCGCGATAAGAGCCCATACGCCGATAAGGCAAAGGCTATAATGGGCATAAACAACTTGGCTATTTGTAAGGACAGGGGCGCCGATCTACTACATTACAAATATAGGTTTTGGGGTATTGTGTACAGTGTACTGTGTAAATCAATCGAAAAAGATTACTAAGTTGCTTTAGATTTTTTTGTACTCAATAATGTGCGGCTAAAAATTGTCATGTTTATACAGGGTGTTATGGAAATGACGTATTATATTTAAATGGGTGACCCCTTGGGTGTCCTAGAGAAAGTCTACTTACTTGCGACGAGAGACACAACGTATCCGACCGCTGGTTGGTCTTAAACTAACAGACGCACGCGTCCAGCGCTATATGAAACTACTTCGCTCAGCCGATGTAAGGCGTCAAGAGCTCATTGGCATTTGATCTAGTGACGTACGTGGCTATTACTATTCCATATGTTTTTCGGGTTGTTTAAAACATAGTCCGTCGTAAATATTCTTCAATTAATTGTACAAAAAGGTATTACAGAATGGAAAAGTGTTTAAATTATTTTATTTTGTCTGATACGACTTGGAGTTGCTTTGGCGCAATAAATTCTTTTTAGAGATAAGGGTATTATGACGAATACCCTTATAGCAACCGCTGTTGGTAAAATTATTTAAAATATTAACATAAAATAAGAGAAAATGACAATGGACGGCAGTTGTTCCAAGCTAAGGGGATGGTTAAGAGGCGCGCAGCAGCCAGCTAACTCCCTGCGGCAGAAGGTCCCGTTGCGCCACCAGCTTATGCCAGATTTAAGCTGGAAATCTCCCGGATGTTATGGGATCCCCTTAACTTGCACCCACTGGTCGACACCACTGTATAATATATCAGAAAAAGAAGTGCAGCGAACTAAATAAAACACATAGTAAAAATTAATTGACTTGTCATTTATTAAAGAGAAAATAAAGATGGAAATGAATATCTAGCTTACAAAAACCCAGTGTCGCACTGTAGCAATGATGGTTAGTAAATAAAAAAAAAAATCAACTTATCAGCTAAAACGATACCATATGTTGCGTGTTGGTCAAAAAGACTCTAGTTGGGGTAGACTAGGCAGGTGTTTTCCCAGGAGGATAACACAGGTTGATGTTAACCAGGTAGAACAACAAGTTGACTTTTGACTCGTAGAAAAAAGGGGTTTCTTGACCCGGTAGGTAGAACCCTAGGAATATAAACACTCTCTAGTTATAATGATAAAAAAGAATACAAATCAAAGCAAAAGCAAAATGATTAAACGGAAGCCAAAGGCATTTAAAATACTGTTACAAAATCCTGAAGGGAAGCAAAGAGTCTAAAATATTATTAATCAAAATATAAAGCAAAGAAAGAATTTGAAATAAACAGTACCATCCATCACTGACCATCATTAAGACATCTGACATGGCATAAGCAATAAAACTTTATAAACGCAAATAAAATAATTAATCTTAACACATTATCAAATTTAAAATAAATTAAACGGGGATTGTTATCAATCCCAGTATCCATAATCAAAATTGAAATTAATAAATAAACTACTGAGCAATATTAACGTAAGTCAATTAAAGAAAAATCAGATACAAAATATTAATTAAAATATAATTACAGAGATTAATTAAGGTAATCAAAGCAAATAATTGATAACTAATATACACAATCCTGAAACAGCATTTTATCAAAACAAAAAAAATAAGTGAATTTACAGCCAGGTACTTGAATGGTGTCCCTTATTACCAGGTGGTAATGACTATTGAAAATTGAGCCTAAATGCCTCATTCAAATAAGTAAGAACTACTGCAGTTTATTCTATTATAAAATACCATGATTAAAAATAAAAGTCCTTTTGGACCTCGGAGGCTCGTAACCATTCTAATACCTCATTAATAAAGTAAGAATTAAAAGTAATAGCAACAATATTAGTGCTGTTTCAAAACGGCATACTAAACACTGTAACAACTGACGCAGAGATAAAACTATATACATATATACGATAGGTAATAAGGCCAATATTTATTTGAAATCTAAAACAACCAAATTCAGCAAAGCAAAGAACTAGTCATAATGAATTAATAAATTACTATTACCTCCAAGCTACATAATATTGTCACTGATAATTAAAATTCCACACTGTAGAACTAAAAACAGAAATTTTGGCCCCATTCTCCTTTCGTAACGTAAATCAAAATCAATACATTGGCCCTCATGGTCATTGTAAACTATATAAATCTTTGCTTAATAAAGGAAACCTTAAATTTACACTTAAAAGTTCATATTGAGACATATCTATTAGAATTTATTATTTTCGATAATTAGTCTGTTCAGAGACATAATAGACAAAATGAAATTAATATCTGAGTATTGAAAAATAACGAAATTATCATTAAATTTTAGCCAGAGAGAATTTTACAGTAAAGCACGTGGCGTGCTAATTTAAGAAAATTGATAATAATTTTAATGAAATTTAATAAAACCCGAAATTAAGAAAACTAGAACCGTCGCTGAGTTAATTAACAAAATATTATGCGGGGGACCAATGAACCATTATTTAAAGCAAAATAACAAGCAAAATATAATATACCTTATCAGATGTTCAAGGGTTATTCATGAGGTGCCCAAAATTCCAAAATGGCCTCTACAGTCAAACAAAGCAAATCAACCAAGCAAATAAATCCCATAGGGAAAATATGTGCAGCTCCAAAATCCAAGGGAGAAAACTTGCACTATTCTTCTTCTTCGGAGAACTAAATCGCCTTACCGGCAGGGAATATTTCCCATGCGTTTTCCGAAAAACTCGTGGCTTATGCCTCGTTGACACTGACTTGAAAAAGGGCCGAATCATAGCAATTTTTCGCCTTATAAAGTGGGCAACCCGAACAAAAAATGACAAAACGACCATTTTTTTTTTAATATCTCTATGCTTCCTGCCTGCAGGTAACATCGGTTTCTCTATTACCGACACACCGATCAGGTGACACGAAGCGGAAACTAAGCAGAGTGGTGCAATCCACCTACCAGACTAGAGAACGAAAAGCAACCGCGTTCATAGACACACGACGTTGCGGATAAACTATAGTCGCAGTCATAACAAATTATCGATACTCTATCAATAAAAGAATAACAGCGAAGGAAAATGAAATTGTAACAGTACCATGCATCTCACCAAAAATGAAAAACCCTCTCCTTTGTATATTACAACAAAACCACGATCCACTCTCAGGCCGTGCAACTCATTTAACAGCGGTGAAAGGAATGCAACTCATTTCACAGCGGTGAAAGGAATGCAACTAGAAGATATAACCTCTGCAAACAGCTGTCACTCAAAACTGGAATAAACAATGAACATTTGAGATTAAATTTGCAAAAACCAAAGTAAGAGTTCCATATAGAACGCCGGAATATCACGGAAAAGATGCAGGTGAGTCTAAATCATAGCTGTGCGAGGCCTACTGAGAGAGATGGCCTTCAAATCAGAGAAACAATACATACAGAATCAACGGTACCTTTTCAGAGATGGTTTTAAAGCTTTTAGATGCCTATAACTGGGGAAATCAGTCCTGAGGACCCCAAGATGAACTCAGAATGAAGTCCTACAACCAGTGCAGACTCTTCCCTAAAAGTATTATGCTAGATACAGCATGTGAGAAGTCTTTAACAGGTTTTACGAGGATATTGGAGACAAAAACCCCACAAAGTGAATGCACATCAGGCAGCAACGCCAGGATGTAAGGTTAGTACTGCAAGCCTGTCACTGTATATCTATAAAAATCAAAAGTTCAAGGCAAAATTACCACGAATAAATAACAAAGTATCTAGTGACTAAATCAAACCGTTACAACTCCCCCTCTCCTTCAACAGGAGGGAAATTTTCTAAAGGAAAATTAACCGACGATAAGAAAATACAGTCCGAAGAAAAAAAAACAAGTTCCTCATTAAGCAAAACAAGGAAACATCTAGACGATGTTCACCAAAGAGAGCCAAAATACAACCAAAATATATACAAGTTAATTACCAATAACAGGCGTCATAGATATGGACGCACCCAAATAATCAGATCCAAAAAAAAAAAAAAACAAACGCTACTGACGTAGCAGCTAAGCAAGGTAATTCAGAAAATCAAAAATACAAATTATAAGAAAACCAAAAATATTTCAGTCACTGCCCTGCGGTCGGGAACCCATGGAGACCTCGGGAGGGAAGGGAGTAATCATGAGCTGCTTGGATGGAACCAGGTTCTAAGATTAAGATGAAAATCGAACTGGAGTCAATAGTGCGTTACAACCAACTATGGCTTGGCGAACCTCGTGTACCAACCTCATTCAAACAGACTCATGACACGACCAACCGTTCCAAAGAGAAACCAAAAATCACCGAACACTTGACAATTCCTGAAAAGTGGAAAACTAAAAATAACAGATCAAGCAAAGAAAATAAATAACGTAATTGTAACCCAAATGTTCCACCAATCAAAAGGGAGTGCATTGTAGCACACACTAAGCTAAAAGATACACCCGTGTTCCAAGAACATCAAAGTGTACCGCAACCTCCAAAATAAACTTAATGAAAAAGGTACTCCGAGATACGCCACTGCTCTCGGTCTGTCGAATTATTATGGCCCAGCGCATCGAGGTCATAATCAGTAACTTGGCCCTCTCTTGAGCTACATTGCGTAGACTGGTCCTAAAAAGGCTACAAGAGTCAGGCTTCCGCCCCCCAAAATATAACTCTGCTGGCTGAGCTGCATCCGCAATTAAGCCGGAAAAGATGCAATCAAACGCCATCCGAGTCCACCCAAGGTAACTCGGCCAATATATATAAACAAAGAGAAAGAGGCTGCAAAGACACAATAGGTAAGATAAAGTCAAAATCGGTAAGTAATCAAAAGTCAAAATCAGTAAGTAAGCTAGTAATGGGGAATTCCCAAACTAAGACACAATCAGTAAAATATAAACGTCCCAAGGACAAACGCAATCAAATCCAAGGTAAAAGTTGTCTCGTGTTTTTCTACTCGGACCTTCTGTAGTCATAAATCCCATATCCTGGATATGGTTATACTCTTCTCCAAACAAAATCAAAGCAAAGCAAAATCAACGATTCCTCTGGAACACGTTACCCAGTAGGAATACCCAAGCAATAAAGCAAAGCAAACGAATAAGAGAAAAATAATTAAGTATTTCCTGTAAATATCCCAATAATTGGCTTATAAACATTACAGGGAAAACTCGACTAACAAATCCTAAAGAAAACAGAAACAAAGGTAAAAGTCAAAATCAATGAGTGGTATAGTACCACTACCAAAAGGTAAAGTCTAAGTGATAAATCCAGTAAGCACTGAAAAAGGAAACATACGGCAACACAGCTAAGTCCGCACTTAGACCAACGAAGGTAAGGTAAGGTAAGGTAAGGTAACCAAAAACGTAAGGTAAAGTCAGGTAATGTACTCTTGGTCCTATAAAACCAGTAACACTGAAAAGCAAAAGACTAACACAGGCTCTAGCCAAGTCTTGCCAGAACTCAAGAGTAACTAAGCAAAGTCAACATCAAAGGTAATCAAGTCACAATCAAAGGTAAGCAAATCAAATCAAAGGTAAGGGATCTAAATCCAAAAGTCAAATCAAGGTAACAGTTCGCTCTAGGTATTCATAACCAGTAATCACTGACAAGGCAGAAAGCTCATGCAACGAAAGCTCTACCTAAACCTAGACGAACCAGACATAATCAAGGTAAGTACTAAATCAAAATCAAGGTAATACGGTAATAAGATACAAATCAATCCGAACGATAGAAAAGGTGGACCGATTATAAGAAACACAGCAAAGGAAAAGGTAAGATAGGAACAAAAGAAACAAAATAAGGTAAGGTAAGGTAAGATAAGGTAAGGTAAGGTAAGGTAATGGGAAGATAAGGTAGAACGTACTGCCAATTGATAAGGAAGGGAAACTGAAGGTTTACCCAGCCAGATTCAAATAAGACAAGGTAGCTGATGGCTTGCCTTATCATAAAATAGAGAAGTCGCTGAAGGCTTACTTCCCTATCCAAGAGACAACTAACCATGCGCGCACTCGAAATGTTTCGCGCCAAGACGACTACATGCACAGTTAGAACTTTTCTAAGATAATGATAGGGCAACTGAAGGTTTATCCACTACCACAAGAAATAGATCAGCTGATGGCTACGATCTATTCCAGCTCCATCCAGCATCCATCCGAATTCGTCAAGTTACGCGCCAAGACGAAGTCGAATTTAGTTGGAACCCCAACACTAAAATGGAGAAAAAACCTTGGCAGACACAAGGACACAAGCAAGTAAAATAGTAAAGTAACTGAAGGTTACTCCACTGAAACGAGCAACATAGCAAACTACTGAAGGTTTTGTTTACTACGGCAAGAAATAGATCAGCTGAGGGCTTTGATCTATTCCAGCTCTCGGTAGATTTCTACTACCACTGGTTCTCAGTGCAGGGCTTTTCTAACCAACTCCATCCGAATTCGTCAAGTTACGCGCCAGGACGAAGTCGAATTTCGCTGGAACCCCACCACTGCAAGGGGGAAAAGGTAAGACAAAGACAGGGAAAGACAAGGGAAGAATCAAGTAAAACAGAGAAGTACTGAAGGTTACTCCGCTGAAGTGAGGGTAAGGTAACTGAAGGTTAGCCTTCCACTCGCAACGTAGTAAACAACTGAAGGTTTCGTCTACTACGGCAAGAAATAGATCAGCTGAGGGCTTTGATCTATTCCAGCTCTCGGTAGATTTCTACTACCACTGGTTCTCAGTGCAGGGCTTTTCTAACCAACTCCATCCGAATTCGTCAAGCTACGCGCCAAGACGAAGACGAATTTCGCTGGAACCCCACCACTGCAAGGGGAAAAAGGTAAGACAAAGGTAGAGGTAAGGAAGGAAATAAGGTAAGAGAGAGAAACAAGGATTAATCGGCCAACACACAAGCAAACAAAAAGAAGGGAAAACAAAATAAAAATAATAAAGAAAATACCAAAATAACGCGGATAATGAACGTAATCAAACCTGTCTAAGCAACAACAAGGAAAGTCGAGATATTAATTAAATCGAAAATTTACTGATAGCAAAAACAAGAAATCTGTAGAGAGCAAACAAAAATAATACGAATGAGATACTACTTATTCTGAATTTAAGGTAAGTTATATGATCAAAAAAAAGAGAAAAGAAAAGATATCATTACATAATCTGAGAGGAAAAGTTAAGTTGCTTATTCAATATTAATTTATTCAGTCGGATTACGTAGCAGAGTCAGATTCAACGTGCACTGGTTTCAAGTCTTGTACGTGCCACACACCTTTACTAACTCCATTTTCGTCTTCGAGTTCGTAAGTACAAGTGCCGGTCTTCTTTTTAATTTTAAACGGACCTATGAATTGCGGAGCTAATTTCGCGTTGTAATAATTAACGGCGTCGGACAAACTTTTATTTTTACGCCAAACCATTTGACCACGAACGAAGTTTAAAGGTCGTCTGCGCAAGTTATAATGATGTTGGTTTTTAACGCGCGAGGATTGAATTTTATCACGAATCTGTTGGTACAGCGATTTAAAAGCTTCAATTTTTCCTTTGACATAGTTTTGAGGTTCTGTTTCTACCGAAGGAATTCCATTAGAGTAGTCTTGACCAAACAGCTTATGTTCTCTACCAAAATTAACGAAGTAAGGCGAGTAACCAGTGGTTTCGTGACGAGCAGTACGAATGGCGCATCCAATCGAGGGTAAATTGTCTTCCCAAGTCCTATGATTAGTCTGTTGAACATAGGTGCGTAACATAGTTTTAATTACTCGATTTACACGTTCTGTATGATCAGCTCTAGGGTAATAAGAAGCTGTATAAAAATTCTTGACCTTGTACTTGTCACAAAGGTTTCGAAATTCTTTCGATTTCATGGCAGATCCATTGTCCGTAGTTAAATATTGTGGTGCTCCATACACTAAGAAGATATCTTCTTCCACACGCTTGACCAATGTTTTAGCTGAAACTGAACGACATGGAAATAAGACGGCGTATTTACTGAAATAATCGGTGACAACTAGGATGTTCGTATTTCCAGATTTAGATCGTGGTAATGGTCCAATAAAATCAAGGCTGATGGCTTGCCAAGGTTCCGTTATGTCGGGGCGATTTCCCATTAAACCAGCAGGACACTTTTGTTCAACTTTATTTTGTGCACACGGTGTACAAGCACGAACATATCTCGCAACATCGGATCTCATCTTCGGCCAATAATAACGCTCAGCAACCTTCCAATATGTTTTGAAAACTCCTACATGACCTGCAGCTGGAATGTCATGACAACGAATCAAAATATCTTTTCGTCCATCTTTCGGCACTACAATCTTCCAACAGCTAGAATGATTAGGGAAGTTAGGATTGGTTGATTTAATAAATTTATACAGGTTTCCATTTTCTACTCGCCAACAGGAGAATTTGTCAGGACGTTCTTCTAATCTTTGAATCATATTTTTGTACCATTTATCAGAGGTGGAAGAATATGATACTGTTTCTTCGATAAGAGCTACGACAGCGTCGGTAGAAACAGGCACTGCCCTTGAAAGAAAGTCTGGTACAATATGTTCTCGACCTTTGCGGTGAATTAATTCAAAGTCGTATGGTTGTAAACGAAGTGCCCAACGAGCAAGTCTTCCTTGTGGATCCTTAAGGTTATGTAGCCACAAAAGTGAGTGATGATCGGTGATAACTTGGAAATGCACGCCTTCCAAATAATGCCGAAGTTTTTCTACACTCCATATAACTGCCAAACATTCCTTTTCGGTCACAGTCAACTTCATTTCCTGTTTAGTAAGTGAACGGGATAGGAAACATATCACCTTTTCTCCATCATCAAAAGTTTGCGATAAAACTGCTCCGAGGCCATAAGAGCTCGCATCAGTCTGCAAAATGAAGGGACGATTGAAGTCAGGACAGGTAAGAATAGGTGCCGTCACTAAAGCTTCTTTGATTAGTCTGAAGGCGTTGTCGCAGTCCGGTGTCCAAGACCACTTTACATTTTTCTTAGTGAGGTTAGTTAATGGTGAGATTATTGATGAGAAATTTGGGATGAAACGTCTGTACCAAGATGCGGTGCCTACAAAACGACGAATTTCGGTGACACTTTTCGCTGGTGGTATATTTACGATAGCTTCTACTTTGGATAAATCTGGGCGAAGACCTTGGCGATCCACAACATATCCTAAATATTTGAGTTCTGGCCTGCAAAACTGGCACTTATCCAGGGACACAATCAGTCCGGCTTCAAGAAGTCGATCGAATATTATGCCCAGAAGACGTAGATGTTCGTGAAAATCTTGAGAGATTAGGATTATATCATCCAGATATACCATTACAAAAGGCTCGAGGTCAGCACCAAGTACAGTATCCACTATACGTTGCCAAGTTGCGGGTGAATTTGTCAGTCCAAAAGGCATTCGTCGAAACTGAAATAGTCCTCTCCCAGGAATTGTAAAAGCTGTTAGTTCTCGAGAAGACTCACTAAGTGGTACCTGCCAAAACGCTGATTTTATATCTATTGAACTGATGAAGCGTGCATCTCTAAGGCGATCCAGGATGGACGATATGTAAGGAATGGGATACGCGTCTTTCTTCGTGATTCCATTCAATTTTCTAAAATCGATGCAAAAGCGATAACTGTCATCTTTCTTTTTCACCAAACACACAGGGCTTGACCAGGGACTTTTTGATGGTTCTATAACACCAAGTTTTAACATTTCATCCATTTCTTTGTCAATTATTTTCTGCTTGAAGGGAGAAACTGGGTAATAACGTTGCTTGATTGGCTTACTGTCTGGCTCAATCTCTATAGAATGTTCTGCAACCTTGCACAAACCAAGGCCGGTACCCATTTGAGAAACTTTCTCATTCACTAAAGCATTCAATGCATTTTTGTTGGTTTTCGACAAAGACTCTCCGTCAGTTAAACTGCAAATAACAGCGGTGGAATCACTATTAGAGAAATGCCAAACATCTTGTTTCAAGTCAGGAATAATATCCATAGTCCTCCAAAAATCAATTCCTAAAATTAGCTGGTGAGACAGTTCAGGAAGTACCAAAATGTCAATCATCCGTGTCTTATTCAACAGAGTTACAGGTGCTTGAAAATAACCTATACTGGAACATCGTTGACCATTAGCTACAGTGCAATTTGTCTGTTGTTCGACAAGCTTCAATCCTAAGTTCTTTAAAATTTCCAATCCAGGTCTTCCGACGAGAGTGCGAGTGGCGCCGGAGTCAAGCAAGCCTTTCATGGCGTATCCAGAGATGGAAATTTCTAAGTAGGGACGTTCATCGCCGTGTGCATGTGCAATGATGAAATCTAGAAGGTTCTGGTTGTGAAAAGTGAGCTTTTTATCATCGGTCGAAGAGAAGGATGTGATGGGAGGCATCGTACGACCTATCGATTCTCCCGGGATCCGTTTCCCGAAGTCGTACACTTCTGACAACTTCTCACCGTTACATCAGGCGTTCCACATCTGAAGCAATGAATCTTGCGGCGTTCTGTACAATCGCGATTCATGTGACCTGTTTTCTGACAGTTCCAACAAGTTATGGATCTAGTGTTGGAGTGAGTAGGTCTCGCCTGTTGAAATCGAACTTCATGGACATGAGGTAATGTTCGAACTTCATCAGCAGGAGGCAATGTTCTTTCGCTTGCTGAGACGGATGCTTCAGAGCCCAAAAAGGCAAAGTCGGGTTCCACCAAACCATGACGTTTTCGTGAGGGTGGAATGTAGTGTTCGGCTCTATATTTCTTCGCTTCCAACTTCAGACATTCTGTCTCTAACTCTTCCAGAGTATGCACTTCAGTTAGTTGACTGGTATAGAACGGTGATAAATTTCGGGTCAGCACATCAAGTTGTACATCGATGGACATTGATCCATGTCGTCGGAATAAAGCGCTCATGCTCGAGATGTAATCCACTATGCTTTCGGTGGGATCTTGTGTTCTTTCCAAAATTTCTTTAAATAATCTTGGGCGATAATCTGGAGCTTCGTAGTGCTTAACCAACAGATCTGACAGACCATTCCAATCAATGAATCTATGACGATTTGCTCTAAACCACAATAACGCTTTCCCAGAAAATAAATCTATTGCCGAGTCAAACAGTTCTAGTTCAGAAATACCACGAGCAACACGTAATTCAGATACACGTTCTAAAAAATTATGAACCGAGAGTTGTTTATTCTCGCCAGTAAACTTAATGCCCCATTTTTCGACACGTTGAGTTTTACTACCTGAAGGGTATCCGGACGAGGATGAATTATTTAGTCGAGTTGCCTTTGGCGTTGATCGAATAGGGTTACTTTTCTTAACGCTACTAGTCTGTGACGCTACAGAAGATACAGAACCAGAATCAGAATCTGTATCGCTTAATTTAGTCTGTTCCAACAAAGTACTTAAATCGCGATCACGCTTTAGTAGTCCATCTAAACTGTTCAAGTTGTTAACAATTTGGAATAGTAGGCCAGTGTGAGTCTGCGACTCAGCATCACTTAAACTGATTACTGGTATACGGCCTGCGCGAGTATATAAATGAACGAGACGCGACTGGATACGTAAAAAGTTATTACGAGCGTGTTTCCCCGAGATGAGTTTCATCTCACCCTCAAGTTCTTTTAAATTTAAGTCCACGTAATTAAGTTCTTCTTGACAATCTAAATTGTATTTAGGAACGGGTAGTTGTTTTCCTCGTTTTTCTAAACGTATAACCGAACGTAGCGCCGATCGCAACTGAGCAACAGTTTTTGTGTCATCAGCTGGTAAACCGCGAACCGTCAACTCATGAATGAGCATGTCTTTCTTTAAGTACACAACCTGCATCTTGTAATCCATCTTGAATAATTTAAAATAAAAGCAAAAATATCACAAAAGGTAGTGAGTCAAAATTAAGTAGTATCACAATATTCACCAAATCTGTCTCCTATGAGAACTGTACCAAAGTAAAATAATGATATCGATCGATACTCAAAAATATTCAAAATCAGTAAAAACAATACAACCAATTGCTAGACAAGGTAAGAAAATCAATTGTAGTAATCAATATATCTACACGAAGTCAAGGTAATAAAATCAAAGTAATAAAATCAAAAACAAATTAATGATCAGCAAAGATAAATTAATCAGTTCATAAACATTAAAATCAATAAGCAAAGCAAAGGTAAGCTAGGCAGTTATTAATCATGAAAACTAAATTGTTCGGATTGAATTAAGCAAATCAAAAACAAATAAATAAAATAAAAAAAAATTAAATCAAATCGACCACCGGGTCAAAGAGAGTCAATATGTATCACGCATCAAATATTAAAGTTGATTAAAATTGAAAAAAATAGATATGTCTGATATCGAGTAAAATACAGTAATAGCAATAAGTCAATAAAATATACGCACTATCAGGTAAATCAATAAATCAGAAATATCACAATAAATCAATAAATCACAATATGGGGTTAGTAAAAATGCACTGGGGAAAAAAAATCAAAGTTTCATTTAGTTCACTGCTCATTATTACCAAAATTACCAATTAATGAAAAATCAAGCAAAGAAAAGCGGTTTAAAATCAGGCCCCACGTTTCGGGCGCAACTGATACGACTTGGAGTTGCTTTGGCGCAATAAATTCTTTTTAGAGATAAGGGTATTATGACGAATACCCTTATAGCAACCGCTGTTGGTAAAATTATTTAAAATATTAACATAAAATAAGAGAAAATGACAATGGACGGCAGTTGTTCCAAGCTAAGGGGATGGTTAAGAGGCGCGCAGCAGCCAGCTAACTCCCTGCGGCAGAAGGTCCCGTTGCGCCACCAGCTTATGCCAGATTTAAGCTGGAAATCTCCCGGATGTTATGGGATCCCCTTAACTTGCACCCACTGGTCGACACCACTGTATAATATATCAGAAAAAGAAGTGCAGCGAACTAAATAAAACACATAGTAAAAATTAATTGACTTGTCATTTATTAAAGAGAAAATAAAGATGGAAATGAATATCTAGCTTACAAAAACCCAGTGTCGCACTGTAGCAATGATGGTTAGTAAATAAAAAAAAAAATCAACTTATCAGCTAAAACGATACCATATGTTGCGTGTTGGTCAAAAAGACTCTAGTTGGGGTAGACTAGGCAGGTGTTTTCCCAGGAGGATAACACAGGTTGATGTTAACCAGGTAGAACAACAAGTTGACTTTTGACTCGTAGAAAAAAGGGGTTTCTTGACCCGGTAGGTAGAACCCTAGGAATATAAACACTCTCTAGTTATAATGATAAAAAAGAATACAAATCAAAGCAAAAGCAAAATGATTAAACGGAAGCCAAAGGCATTTAAAATACTGTTACAAAATCCTGAAGGGAAGCAAAGAGTCTAAAATATTATTAATCAAAATATAAAGCAAAGAAAGAATTTGAAATAAACAGTACCATCCATCACTGACCATCATTAAGACATCTGACATGGCATAAGCAATAAAACTTTATAAACGCAAATAAAATAATTAATCTTAACACATTATCAAATTTAAAATAAATTAAACGGGGATTGTTATCAATCCCAGTATCCATAATCAAAATTGAAATTAATAAATAAACTACTGAGCAATATTAACGTAAGTCAATTAAAGAAAAATCAGATACAAAATATTAATTAAAATATAATTACAGAGATTAATTAAGGTAATCAAAGCAAATAATTGATAACTAATATACACAATCCTGAAACAGCATTTTATCAAAACAAAAAAAATAAGTGAATTTACAGCCAGGTACTTGAATGGTGTCCCTTATTACCAGGTGGTAATGACTATTGAAAATTGAGCCTAAATGCCTCATTCAAATAAGTAAGAACTACTGCAGTTTATTCTATTATAAAATACCATGATTAAAAATAAAAGTCCTTTTGGACCTCGGAGGCTCGTAACCATTCTAATACCTCATTAATAAAGTAAGAATTAAAAGTAATAGCAACAATATTAGTGCTGTTTCAAAACGGCATACTAAACACTGTAACAACTGACGCAGAGATAAAACTATATACATATATACGATAGGTAATAAGGCCAATATTTATTTGAAATCTAAAACAACCAAATTCAGCAAAGCAAAGAACTAGTCATAATGAATTAATAAATTACTATTACCTCCAAGCTACATAATATTGTCACTGATAATTAAAATTCCACACTGTAGAACTAAAAACAGAAATTTTGGCCCCATTCTCCTTTCGTAACGTAAATCAAAATCAATACATTGGCCCTCATGGTCATTGTAAACTATATAAATCTTTGCTTAATAAAGGAAACCTTAAATTTACACTTAAAAGTTCATATTGAGACATATCTATTAGAATTTATTATTTTCGATAATTAGTCTGTTCAGAGACATAATAGACAAAATGAAATTAATATCTGAGTATTGAAAAATAACGAAATTATCATTAAATTTTAGCCAGAGAGAATTTTACAGTAAAGCACGTGGCGTGCTAATTTAAGAAAATTGATAATAATTTTAATGAAATTTAATAAAACCCGAAATTAAGAAAACTAGAACCGTCGCTGAGTTAATTAACAAAATATTATGCGGGGGACCAATGAACCATTATTTAAAGCAAAATAACAAGCAAAATATAATATACCTTATCAGATGTTCAAGGGTTATTCATGAGGTGCCCAAAATTCCAAAATGGCCTCTACAGTCAAACAAAGCAAATCAACCAAGCAAATAAATCCCATAGGGAAAATATGTGCAGCTCCAAAATCCAAGGGAGAAAACTTGCACTATTCTTCTTCTTCGGAGAACTAAATCGCCTTACCGGCAGGGAATATTTCCCATGCGTTTTCCGAAAAACTCGTGGCTTATGCCTCGTTGACACTGACTTGAAAAAGGGCCGAATCATAGCAATTTTTCGCCTTATAAAGTGGGCAACCCGAACAAAAAATGACAAAACGACCATTTTTTTTTTAATATCTCTATGCTTCCTGCCTGCAGGTAACATCGGTTTCTCTATTACCGACACACCGATCAGGTGACACGAAGCGGAAACTAAGCAGAGTGGTGCAATCCACCTACCAGACTAGAGAACGAAAAGCAACCGCGTTCATAGACACACGACGTTGCGGATAAACTATAGTCGCAGTCATAACAAATTATCGATACTCTATCAATAAAAGAATAACAGCGAAGGAAAATGAAATTGTAACAGTACCATGCATCTCACCAAAAATGAAAAACCCTCTCCTTTGTATATTACAACAAAACCACGATCCACTCTCAGGCCGTGCAACTCATTTAACAGCGGTGAAAGGAATGCAACTCATTTCACAGCGGTGAAAGGAATGCAACTAGAAGATATAACCTCTGCAAACAGCTGTCACTCAAAACTGGAATAAACAATGAACATTTGAGATTAAATTTGCAAAAACCAAAGTAAGAGTTCCATATAGAACGCCGGAATATCACGGAAAAGATGCAGGTGAGTCTAAATCATAGCTGTGCGAGGCCTACTGAGAGAGATGGCCTTCAAATCAGAGAAACAATACATACAGAATCAACGGTACCTTTTCAGAGATGGTTTTAAAGCTTTTAGATGCCTATAACTGGGGAAATCAGTCCTGAGGACCCCAAGATGAACTCAGAATGAAGTCCTACAACCAGTGCAGACTCTTCCCTAAAAGTATTATGCTAGATACAGCATGTGAGAAGTCTTTAACAGGTTTTACGAGGATATTGGAGACAAAAACCCCACAAAGTGAATGCACATCAGGCAGCAACGCCAGGATGTAAGGTTAGTACTGCAAGCCTGTCACTGTATATCTATAAAAATCAAAAGTTCAAGGCAAAATTACCACGAATAAATAACAAAGTATCTAGTGACTAAATCAAACCGTTACATGTCTAAAGAGTTTAAGGTGTACATATGACAACACCGGCCAGAATTCCTTGATTGCTTACATGTATCGCAGTGCCACACAGGTGTTTTTCTGGTTTGACGTCAGGTCACTTTTACCGCTGAATGAATTGAAAGCGCCATTTATGGCTATTTTTCTTCAATTTGTCTTTATCTCAGAAATTGCCGGTTTAAATATAATACGTCATTTCCATAACACCCTGTATCATGTTACCACATACCAACATAAAAATAATATTTTTCTATTTGGGTTTCATAATGGCTACATTATGAAATGCAAAAAAATTTAATAACTTGCCACTTTATGAAACTGAAATTTTATTTTTTTCATGTTGGCAACAAGTAGGGTTCGAATTTCAGGCCTACTTCGATTTCGTTGAAATTAGTTTACGAGGCATTATGGATTCGACAGAAATTTTTTTATAGAAAACTTTAAAATGCTAACCTTTAACCTTGCAAATAGATCATTTTTACTAGATATTTATCCGAAATACCTATACTCGGAAATATATAACATACTGATGGTGTCCGTCAACTAATTTCTAGTCACAACTATAAAACAACATAACCTAAAAATATCTTCCAGTTTATGCTCTATTTCTAAAGTTTTATTCAATAAAGTACTGTATTTATTTTTATTTCAATATAGTATTGTACATATTACTTCATATAAGACATATTTATAGTTACTGTAGACATTTCCTGGCCATTAATTGTTATTCCTGTCAGATTCTGTGTCGACACAATATTTTGTTCAATAGTATTATTTATTATTTTGTTCAATATTTTGAACTTTGTTCTGCTCGCACCATAACTCAGTTTTGCAGATTCTTTTTAAAAGTTTTTCCAGATTATTTTCTGTAATTTATCGTATTTCTGACGAAGTACAACTTTCTTCCTGACTCATTTTTATTAACTTTAATAATATATTTATTTTTAATTATGACAGATGAGAAGAAGCTTTGTTGTGTTCAATTGTTTCTATCATGGCATATTTGATACTTGTAACATTTTATTAAATTGTAAAAGTATTGCCAACCCAAAAAGAAAATATTAATTCAAATGGAAGAAATCTACTATATTTTTTAAAGTTTTTTCGACTTTAAAGATCCAAATAGAAAAAAAAGTATTATCAAATACACGGTTTATAAGACAATTAGAGCACTTGTACTTTAGAAAAGATAAGATAATGCCTTATGAAACTTGTATCTTAATATACTACCAAAGTACTTTTGGAGATATTAAAAATTTTTCAATAAATTAACACCCGGTAGCAAAAAATTGAAGCCGTTGCCGATCATGAATCCCGAACATATCTAAGCACAAGTTTAGATATCTAGCAAGACACTTGATATAATATTATATATTTTTCTCCATTCCTCGATAAAAAAAAACAATTGGAATGGATATACCAGGTTTGTTCGGGTTTGTTCGCATCGTTAAATAGAACATTTTATAGAAAAACTGCATTATAACTTCTTGAAGAAGCCGCCATGACAAACCAATGTGCCGAGTTTGAATACCTTCAGGTTTCATGATTAAAATTTTCTCAAGAGTAAGCACTTAAAAATGACTCTCACTAATTTAGAAACGGCCCTGTATTACAACAATGTTAATTTTGGTAATGCTTGTATTCGTTTAGCTAGATATTATTTTAGCTTTAATCTACGTTGAACTTTTCTGAAATAAATGATTTTATTCTTTCATATCACCTGCAATCAAACGCATAAGGTTTTCATACATTTAAAAGAAAATTAAAACAGCTTACAACAACGTGAATCTCCATAAACAATTTAATTGTCTGCTTATGGTAACAACAACGTGAATCTCCATAAACAATTTAATTGGCTGCGCATGGTAACAACAACGTGAATCTCCATAAACAATTTTCTTGGCTACGTATGGTTAAATGTTCATATAGTTCATTTTTCATAAAACTTGAGGAAGCACATGAAATCATTAGCATATCATTGATGAATACCGTGTATAGTGGCTGTGGTTAGGAGCCGAACATTTCGCTAGAACACCCTGTACAATGAATATTATCTATCGATACAACTAATACTAATATAGGTTTGCATTACAGGCCAAGTAATGTTGTCTGGCTTTTAAAGAATTAACTTTCGAAAGCCGGTATCTGGAAAATAGTTATGTTAAGTGCTGATGAATTCTACCAGCGGCGATTGATCTAAATGCAAGGCGTTTTGCGATTAGGCTCGTTTATCGCAAACAAAAATAACTATTTTTCATTTTTAGACTTGATAGAAAAACGAGAAGCAGCTGTACTCCATTAAAGATAACGGAAGAGTTATCGGATCGAGCGAAAAACAATTTAAAAGCTATTTTCGTTCGTAATTCTGTAAAAACAATTATAATTGATGTGTTGCGCCCTCCCCAAATTACTTATACTTTTTGTCATAGACATTTGTAAGTAAATGTAACAGTTAACATTATCCGAACACCCTGTATGTTGGGTAGGTAGATATTAATTTGGTTGGTAGATATAGGTGTTCCATAAATTATTTAAATCTCCTCGGTCATTTAAAAAAAAATGAGCTTTAGTCAATTCCGCACCAACAAAAATAAAAAATAGAACAATGCATGCTTATGTAAATTTAAAATTTGTTTTATTTTAATAAAATATTTTGGATCCGCGCTCAGGGCGCGTGAAATCTATACCTATATAAAATAAATAAAATTAATAGCATTTATATCGGGTATATCGTCCATGCACTGCATCCGATATATTCTATAAAATAAATATTGCCAACTATTTACGTGTAAAATAAAACGATAATGGGAAAATGGCATATAAAAAAGAAATATCAGTAGACGCGATAAAATGTATAGTACCTAAATGTTTTAAAATAAATCAATCGTTTCATAACTTTCGTGTTTATGATAGGCATTATTTTATTCGTAAAACAAATACGATAAATTATTATTTTCTCTTTAAGGGTGGACCTGACAATCAAAACTATCTACAATTATCAGTTGTTATAAATTTTGTCATTTAATTTATACGGTGGGCCAAAAAAAGTGACCACATAATTATTTTCCAAATACCTTCTTTTTGTAAGCCAAGTTTCCAAGTCTTCTCATCCGTCTTTTTTAAAAAATCTTTTTAAGAGTACTTATCTGAGAGGTAAGCCTTCTACAGCAAATAACTACCCACTCTTCCTCTTCATTGTTCCTTGAAATAGACATAAGTGACATCATAATATCCTGTAACGGATTCATCAGCCTGTCGAAATAAAAATTGCGAAAGTAATCAATTTACGACTAAAATCGATAATATTGTAAAATTAACCGCCAAAACAAACACTAACCTCATCTGAACTGTTTACTTTTATCTCACTGACCCTTCTTCTTCCTACGACCCAAGCAAAGCAGTCAATTGTTTCAATCAAAATGCTCGATATAGCCAAATTTTCAATTTTAACGAAGGGTACTACAATGTTGTTTAAAACGAGTAAATTTAAATATGTGTTCAAAATATATATTATTATATTTTTCAATACATTACAAAAAAATTGACATAAAATATAATTTTATTATTTAGTATTGTCGAATATTCAGCTGTCAGTAAATCAAGGGGCGACATTATCGTCGCCTCTGCGACGAAATAAAATAAGCGCATGAGATAGAAATGTCCGTCGCACCCAGTCTAAAGACGCATCATCGGCAATATACATTTGGAGGCGAAATGGCTGTCGCCGACGTGTGTCATTGCACTTACGACGTTAATTACACAAATAACGTTTTAATAACCATAACCAAGTAAATGAATGTGCCATAAATTTCTGATTGAGTTAATGTTAATGGTTATTTTTGTAAAGAATATATAATTATTTTATGGAAAAATGTAAAAATATGTTATGATTATTTAACTATTTTCGCTCACAGGACGAGGCGCCACTGACAGGGCAGGTTAAAATAAGAAGTTAGTATAAATTAGTCGCCAAAATAATTGACATCTAAAGATAACGGTAATAACAATCTACAACAAGTAATTATTTGAAAAATTGTTCAATGCATCCATTGATTACTTGCGCCAATTGAACAATTTTTCAAATAATTTTTTTGTAGTTTCTTATTACAAGTAAGCATTTTTTTTATGTTAATAATGTTTTTCACATATTTTTTTACAAATTAAAGATGAAATACATTTTTTTCATCCAATTTTTTTCTGTTAAATTTTATAAATTTGATTCTTTGATTCTATGGCCAACTGACTAAAGAACATATTTTTGCAATTTGTTAAAGTAACTTCTTATTTTACCCAAGTAACAATTTGTAAGACACTTTTGATTTATTTATGGTTTAAAAGTGCTTTAATATGTTCAATAAAAAGATGTTGGTTTTAAAGTTACCTTAAAATAAAGTAAAAATTCTTAAATACCAATTATTCTTATGCAAAGAATTTAATACACTTTTTAAATTAAAATAAAAAAAGTATTTGATCTTATTCTGGTTTTATAATACTCGTGACATTAGCTATGTTCAAACTAATTTGCTTTTTTAAAGGATAAATTAGCCAGTTGGTTTTAAAACAATCAATTTTTGAACAAATAGATTTAATGTAGTTTTATGAAGTGCCCTTGATGTACTCATTAAAACCCATTTAGAAAACTATTTCATCTTAAGCCTATATGCTCAATAAAATTCCACATTAAATTTAAAAATATAATTTTTACTTTTTAAAGAGTATATTAAGAATATTTTAAAACTCAAAGGTTTTAATTTAGGCAATTTGGTTAAAAGAAATGCCTCCAAAACAGGTAGAATTTGTAAGGTGAAGATTTCATTCGCGCGCCAGACCGCTTTAAATCAATAAGGGCACGAGCTTGAACATATTAAAGCAACTTCGGTTTTAAAATGAAGAGTAAATAGACGTCTGCAAGAGTAGTTGTACTTAAAGTGGTAAATAAAACGCATTTTAAGTTTAGTAAGACTCAAAATGTTCTATAAACTTGCAATCGGTTTTAATCTAGATGGCGCCATGTTTTATAGAAATATATGTGCATTACATCCTCTTAAATAACTGTAGAACGGTGTGTCCAAACATGCAATTTAATAAAAAAAATGCATTCAGATGTTTAGATGGAAAATTAAATTTGACGATATTTTATAAATATTTTTTAAATAATTAAAAAATTATTAAATTGTTAGCCCTCGAGTTATGTTTTCTATCATATTTTATCAGAAAAGTGCCATCCGTTGGCAAATTCTTTACGATAATACAGCGAACCCTCTCTTAGGCGGACACCTACGAGACTATCTAAATGTGTCCGCCTAATAGAGGTGTCCGCCCATGGGAAATTTGCTATTAGGGTAATATGTATGTATGTAGTACTAAAAAAATCTAATAACGTAGTTTGACGTGTTTGGGTTTTATACTTGCAATTTAGAAAATGTAATTCCGAGTCTGATAACAATTCCATTGCTGTAGAGTCACCTCCATTCTTTGCATAGATACTCTTATAATTCCTTTACCATACTAATGGCTTGTTGATAATTGGTGACATTTGTTTGATTAGGTACTGCATTCAACTGCTTCATCAGAGTCGTCAGATAGTGATGTGGTTTCAGTTTGGACTACATAATCGGTAGGAATGGGGTCACTATCATCTTCTAATAGCACATTGCCATCCATGTTAATGAACTCCCCCAAATCATTGTTATCAAATTACAAACTTCCACAACATCAATATTCTCTTTCAAACTCAAAACGCGATATTTTTGTGCCATTATATATGATTTTAACCTTACAAATAAACGGCGGACTGCTGTCGGGGAATCACACATTCTTTCGGCGAAGTCCTTTCGCGCTGCCGCGCATACGCGATTGGTTGCCGGTCTGTCTTCGGAGAGTTCTTGCACTGTACTTATTCGTCACCCAAATACTTTAAAAATAGTTTTGTTCGTTTAAAGAAGGGTTTTCGAACTCTGTATGAAAACAGCCTATCCGCGTCCGCCCAAAGGAGAGTTCGCCCAAGAGAGGTTGATTTTCATGGAATTTAATATACCTAGTTCCGGACTATGAAAAAATGTCCGCTTAATAGAGATGTCCGCTTATTAGAGGTATCCGTTATGAGAGGTTTCATTGTAGTTTGCGTTTCAACATTATTTATGATCGCTTCATATTAATTTCCATTTCACACAAAAGTTGTCCGACTATAGTAAGCACAATAAAACTATTTGAGGATTAATTGTAATGATCCTCAAGGTAATTTATTCTGGTGCAAGTATATTTTAAATGCAATGAGTTTTATTACATAAATTTAAAGTTGCCTTCAAGAGAGTGAATATAAAATTAAAAATAAATAGTGTTAATGTGGTTTTAAAATTTAGTCTTGAAGACCCTTTTATGATGAACCTTTTTTGGCTAAAAGCTGCTGTATGGTTGTCTTCAGGCTGTCTTGAAGTTCATTTGGTTGTATTCGAAATTTTATTGTATAGTTTTAAAGCGACCTTGGAGATCGCAATTAGTGTTACTTGGTTAACCTACCCAGTAAGATATTCTAATACGATCTTCTTTACTTTTAAATTCATTTTATGTAAACTTATATTTTTGTAAATTTTATATGCTTTTAGAAATTACCATTTATCTCTCCAACCGTTTAACTTATCGACATCGTAAATATGGGCCATAATTCCCGTCCAGATAAATAAAATTAAATAGGTACTTTTGATTTCCCTGCAGCCATGCAACTTGGTTAAAAATAAATCGGGCAAAAACAAATTGCCCCCGCGCTATCGTTCCATCTTTAATTTTCGTTATCTGGATCAGTTGCCGAGCGACTGACCTGACCCGCGCTGATAACGCTGCTTGCCAGCTGATTACGACTGATTAAAAATTATTGGAAAACAATGCAGTGGCGGCTCGTAACGGTGGTTGTGAGCGGGCGGGGACGAAATTTAACGTTCTATTCGGATATCCTCCTGTACGAAATTATTCTTAATTATAATCAAAGGAAATATAAAATACGAGTTGACTACAAAAGTTGTACACAGTGACCGGCAAAAAATTGGCTACAAATGGGAAACTTTTTTATTATTGAAATTAGTGATCGGCCGATACCGATATACCTAAATACCGGTACATCGGTATTTTATCTATTCTCGACGGCACAAAATTCCGCCACCCTGAAATTTTGGTCAAGTTTGATATTTAATAACTCTTTTAGTTTTTATGCGATTCTCTTATCAATTTGTAAATCAATTTATTGTATTTTTCCTTAATTATTTTATAAGGTAACATTTTTCGATTAGGCTATATTATACAGGAGTAAATCAAACTGTTGTTTTTTGTCGTAATTTCAAAACACCCTGTAGGTAAATTGAGGTGAATAATTTTATTTGCATACTGTTTCTTGTCATCTTTGATGTATTCTAAACCTTTCGTTTCTTGATTCATTCCATTATCTCATTTCTGCTGCGAGCTGCTATATTTTAAATGAAAAGATGTTATTTTTAGAAAATGTAGGTATGTCATGGGTATTCTTACCGAAGCACGCACCAATCTTGTATTTGTTCTGGTTTGTTCGGATTTGTTAATTTAATGCATGATAATGCTATACCTCACGTTGGACATGTAGTGAGCGAATATCATCTGGATGAAGTTGGGCTTCCAAGATTGGAATGCCCCGCATGTAGCCCGGATCTCAACCCAATGTGTGCCGGCGAATGTATATATCGGCAAATTTTCCCGACATACTATATCGTCATTTTAAAGATGTATGAAGTAGTCAGCTTTTGAAAATTATTAATAATCATGCTGGGGCGCTTTAATTATACAAACGAAGATTAATTAAAAGTGTTTTTTTTTTATTTTTCATTTCTTTGGCATTTGACTGTTTTTCAACGCCGTCATTGCCGACTAGGAGTAACTGACCCTAAAATCCGCAGCAAAATATTCGATATAGAAACATAAAATTGGAAATATTTCGAAAACTACAAATTTTCGGAATAGACAACCTTATACAGGGTGTCCGCTAATTAATGGTACATGGAAAAACCACAGACTCCTTACGTAAAAATATTAGGATTTAATTTTACTTACCTATATCCGAAAGTTGATATTAACTGAGATAAAGGGTGATGTTAAAGTTAAAACTTCATTTTTGTTTTTCTCTAATAACTTTGCAGGAAACCAACGTTTTTTTACAAAATTTGGCAATTTTGTTTTTTAGGACGACAAATTGATTTTTTTATGAAATTTTAATGTATAAAGTAGGGGGTTTGTTTATTACGTAAAAAAGGTATACTAAGTTCAGGTCGCCCAGAGTTACCGTTTCGGAGATATTTGCATTTAAATTATTTAGTCACCTTGCCCAATTATTATTAATTTGCAAACAAAATTTTTTTCTTAAAGTAACCTATGAGAAAATAAATAAAATTTAGATATGAGGTTGCTATGGAACAGTAAATGTTTCATTTTTAAGTTAATCATAAGTTTGTGTTTTCATTGCTGTTGGTTTCTTTCGACACGATATTTTCTAGGGTCAAAGTTATTTTAATTAAAGTAAGTCAAAGGACAATCCAATTGTTGTATTTATTATTCCCAATTACCTTTACTAGAACATTAATTATCATGTAGAAGTTAATTGGTAAGAAGTAACAAAATATTATTTGCTTGCCTGAGCTAACGCACTAAACAATTTAAATGTAAATATCTCCGAAACAGCAACTTTGGGCACCCAAAATTAGTATACCTTTTTTATATAATAAATATGAGAAAAGTATTATTTTCATTAAAAACTTAAATACACTGAGACACAAAAAAGACAGCGCCCCCTGCATTGTACATTAAACTTCCACCAAAAAATCAGTTTCTCGTCCCAAGAAAACCATAATTGCCAACTTTTGTAAAAAACCGTTGGTTTCGGTCAAAGTTATTAGAGAAAGACAAAAATGAAGTTTTAACTTTAACACCCTGTATCTCAGTTAATATCAACATTCGGATATAGCTAAGTATAATTAAATCCTAATATTTTTACGTAAGGAGTCTGTGGTTTTTCCATGTCCCATTAATTAGCGGACACCCTGTATTTAAAAAAAACTTTGTAGAAAAATATCCAGCAATAGTATGTGTTGATTAAAATTTAAAGTGCCATGCAGAAAATATTTTTTGAGAATTTTATTCATCTGAAAACATTGACTCATTGTCGGATGAATGAAATTCTTAAAAATATTTCCTGCATGGCCTAGAGCGTCTCCTAATAATAAAAAAAATGGACATGATTACCTGATTACTCCTTATAACATTATTTATTAAAAACCGCTGGAATTAAAGTTATTTTTTATTTTATTTATTAGTTTATTTTTCTCGGGAAAGATGACTGTTAATCATTCACAAAAAAAGAACGATTATCAAAGAGAAATATATAATTACCAGATTTATCGGTTTATATCATCATTAATTTTGTTTGTTTAAAACTAGATAGTTAATTTATTTATCTGTTAAAATTTAAACTTTGTCCTATCTTCTATCTAAGTTATTCAAAATGATAATCCGGTCTGGTAAATAAAAGTCTTCTACAATATTTAAAGGAATTTCGTTATCAATGTGTTTGGGATTAAGAAATTATATTCATTATTCCACAGTGTAATATAATGGACCCTCTACTGGAACAAAAGTATTAAGCATGCCTTAAAAAATTTCAACCCTCTGACTTGCAACCAAATAAAATGACCGTAAGTGTAAAATTACCTTTTCCTACGACCAAGCACGGTTAACGTGACTCTTCTTCTTCTCACGGTGCCTATCCGTTTCGGATGTTGGCTATCAGCATGGCTATTCTGACCTTGTTGGCTGCTGCTCGAAAAAGTCCTGTGGTGGATAAAGAGAACCATGTTCTTAAGTTATGGAGCCAAGAGATCCTCCTTCTTCCTGGACCTCTCCTTCCTTGTACCTTTCCTTGCAGTATGAGCTGTAGTAAGCTATATCGTTGTTCGTTACGCATAATGTGGCCTAGGTATTCAAGTTTCCGCTTTTTCACCTCGTTCAGAATTTCAGGTGTTTTATTCATTCTACGTAAAACCTCGTTATTGGTGATTCGGTCTACCCAGGAGATTTTCAGTATGCGCCTGTAACACCACATCTCAAAAGCCTCCAATTTTTTCATGGACGCTTCTGTCAGAGTCCAGGATTCCACTCCGGGATTGACTAGAAAATGTATAATATTGCTTTATTCAAAATTAAGAGCGATTTTTAGCAAGATAAATTCAAGAATTCATGCATAAATTCAACGGTTCTATCACTGACCAAAAACCGTTTGACTGCATCAAATTTGATTGCCACAATATGTTATGTTGCTGGGCAACGAAAATGAAAGGTGACTTAATTTCGAGTTGGAGAGTTTTTTTTTATCGCCTAATTTTTAGCTGAAGAGGTTTGTGATCGTACATAGAAGCACAACACCTTTTTTATCTGCTAAACTTTTATTTTTTGAAAAAACTAGATTGTTTAGAAATTTAACGAGAACAAACGAGCGTTTTTATCTAGTACCGTTTGTTCGGGATTAAATTGCTAAAAAGCAATCTACACTCGCCGGCACAAAATTCCGCCACCCTGAAATTTTGGTCAAGTTTGATATTTTATAACTTTTTTATTTTTTATGCGATTTTCATGATTTTGTCATCATGTAGATCCATTTATTGTGTTTTTCCTTAATTATTTTATAAAGTAACATTTTTCGATTAGGCTATATTATATATCAAACTATTGGTTTGTCTTAATTTCAAAACAACCTGTAGGAAAATTGAAGTGGATAATTTTATTTACATACTGTTTCTTGTAATCTTTGATGTATTCTAAACATTTCCTTTTTTAATTCATTCCATTATCTCATTTCTGCTTCGAGCTGCACAATTTTAAATGAAACGATGTTATTTTTAGAAAATGTATGTCATTGGTATTTCTACCGAAGCACGCACCAATCTTGTTTTTGTTTAGCTCTAATCGTCCACGGTCACATTGAGGAAATCCTCCAAGTAGTTGTTGTTCCATTTGCTCCTTTCATTGGAAACCAATTTACATTAATGCATGATAATGCTAGACGTCACGTTGCACATGTAGTGAGCGAATATCTTGATGAAGTAGAACAAACCCGAAATTGCAATGACCTGCATGTAGCCCTGATCTCAACCCAATCGAACATCTTTTAGGTCAACATCAACAACAACGTAATCCTATACAACCACAAACCTTACAAGACTTACGACTGGCGCTGATCGAAGAATATCAAGCTATCCCTCAGCAAAGGATAAGTAACCTTATTCATTCGATGTCACGAAAACTGTAAGCTGTCATTGCTCCGCGTGGAGAAAATCCGCGATATTAGAATTGTTTTTGTTAATTAACTTTATGACATACCTATTGTTTGTTTTTCTTAATAAAAATAGGCTTAAAATCAGAGTTTCATTTAAAATTTTGCAGCTCGCAGCAGAAATGAGATAATGGAATGAATGAAAAATCGAAATGTTTAGAATACGTCAAAGATTACAAGAAACAGTACGTAATTAAAATTGTCCACCTCACTTTTCCTACAGAATGTTTTGAAATTACGACAAGAAACAACAGTTTGATTTACTCCTGTAAAATATAGCCTAATCGAAAAATGTTACTTTATAAAATAATTAAGGAAAACACAATAAATGGATCTACAAACTGATGACAAAATCATGAAAATCGCATAAAATATCAAACTTGAGCAAAATTTCAGGGTGGCGGAATTTTGTGCCGGCCAGTGTAGTTTAAGTATTCAAAATAAAAGTATACCAATCAAAAAGATCCAGTGATTTTTAGTGCATTCGTGCATAGATACTAAGAAATTAGGTTATGTTTATTTTCTAACGCAAGTTTATTTTTAACAACTTATTCGCAAATCAACAGTTCTATCACTGGCAAACAACGTTTGACAGCATCGAAATTAATTATAACAATACGAACGGACAAGAAAGGCTACTTAATTTTGAGCTAGAGACGTTTTTACCGCCTATTTTTTTTTATCTGGAGACGTTTTTATCGCTGTAAAAAAGAATGCACCTTTTTTTATCGATGTCAAACTGACAAAAATGACATATTTAAATTGGAATTTTACAGGAGTGGATTTTTGTGTGTGGAAATTTTAAGTCCGTCTGTCTCTACTGTCTGTGGCACTTTTTTCGTTCAGTGTATGAGAATGGTCGTCAGGTTGTTCATTAACAGTGTTAATTTTCTTCCGAATCGGCCGATTTAAAACTACTTAAATATAAAGTAGACATTAAAACATTTTTTCCTTATTATTAATTACACATCAATATTAAACATAAATTAATATTTAACACCAACTCGCAGCGCTATGACTGGCTCTGTTTTCGATTCGCTTTCTATATTTAGGGCTCTTATCATGATGGCTTCGTGATTTATCTTATAAAATTTTTGTATGTTCGAAAGAGCACTCAACAGCCTTGTGATCGAGATTGCTGCCTAATGGACCGTATCGCATTATTTTGATCCAGCATATCTTAACAACAATAATTTGAGATTGTTGCGGTAAAAAGCATTCTACAGATTATATGGTATAATCTTAAAAACAACGACCTGGGGCTCGTTGTACGAGGTGAGTTTGTTGTGGCGATCGGGTCGCCAATAGTTTCAGCTCAGGGGCGGCTTAAGGCGCGGGCGACTAACCAGGGCGTCGCGTCTTGGCGGGGAAGGGGCCCAAAAATTAATAGAACGTTATGATTTATTTGTTATTTTTTTCTACTATTCAAGGTTAGTATTATTGCCGCAGTAGACCATGAAACAAAAGCTAATATCCTAGAGAACTATGTTGATATTCTAGTTGTTATTAATATTTAACGTCAATTTCATTTTGACATATTCATTTATGAAAAAGACTCATCAACATTTTGAAAAATTTGGTATTTGATATGATGTCTTTTTTTTATGATCAAACACAAGCACTATAGGAAAGATCCTTTAGGGCATCCTGGGAGTGGTGCGTGTGCGCAAAAAGCGATTCACGTTGATTTTGAATCGTTGGAGGTTATATTCGTTGGGAAAAACGATCACGGGAAGGTCGTTCCATAAGCATGAAGTCCTCCAGATGAAAGAATTCTTAAATAATGAAGTTCGAGGAGTACTAAGCTTAACCACATATGGATGGGCGGCAGTGGTTCGTCGTGTATTTCTGATATTCGCTGCTCTGGGTGGAATTAAGAGGGCAAGGTCAGTCGAGCATTTTCCATGAAAATATCTGTAAAAGAGAGCCAAATCCCCAACCTGTCTTCGATGTTCTAGGCTGTCGAGGTTCTTCGTCAGCTCGTGGTCTCCAATCAGACCAATGGACCTCCTTCCGATGGAATCCAGTAGCCGAAGAGTATGTTCGGGTGCAGAGCTCCAGACATGAGACTCTACTGATGGTCGAATCTGGGTTTTGTCTGTCACCTGTCATCCATGGGGTATTATAAATTTGAAAAGAGAGTTTAAAATGCTATCGTTTTAGATTAAAATATACAGGGTGTTTCATTTTAAAAAAATGAGGTTATGGCCGATAACTTTCTTACCTGTTTAAGTTTATTTATAATGATTGTTGAATAATCTGCCGTTTTCAGAATAAGTATACGGGACTTATTCTGTAAACGGCAAATTATTCAACAATCATTATAAATAAACTTCTATATACAACATTTTTCTGTATCTCTTTTAACTAAGAATATAATATAGGGTAACTTAGAAATTGTCAATTTGTTGATTTTCTCCCGTATCTCTTAAGCGAGCGAAAATTTTCGAATTTTGCCTACATGGTAAACCCATGCGCCGAGTTTGAATACATTTTGAATCCAAAGCTATTCTATTAAACGTGATGGTAAAACCAAATTTCTATGACCATTGCCAAAAATTGACATAAAGCTGAACATAACGAATAATGAAAATATGGTCACTGATATTAATTTTCGTTTTGTCAATGTCGAAATTTAATTTGCTGGTGCTGGTGTTTGCTGTATTACCTGAACTATGAGAGTTTCGTGCCTTTGTCATCACGTTTAATTGAATAGCGTATGATTGACTCACCAAACTCTAGTCAAACTCGGCACATGGTTTTGCCATGTCGGCCTCTTCAAGAAGTTTTAATGCAGTTTCTCTATAAAATATACAGGGTAGCCAATATTCAGCCACCTCAAAAAATTACATGCGATTTCGTATGTTCAACTTAACGATATAAATAACTCTCAGTAGTGTAGAATATATGAACAGTAACTATAAACTTAAGATATCACAACCAAAATTCAACAGGTTTGCTTCCACCCTTTTCGCGAGGGTGGCGAACACGTGGCTATATACGACCCTTATAAATGGATGAAGGGCTCGAAATTAGAGGGACAAATACTTATCGTTTTCGTAACGTTTATAGGTATAGTTTGTGTTGTGCTTTCGTGTTGACTTCTTAAAGCTGTAGTGACGATGGCAAAAATAAAAAAGGCATTGCCGATGCTGAACATTAAAAAATGGCATCAGATGCCATAAACAGTGGCGGCTCGTGACCTATGATAGAGGGGGTTCACAAGTATGGTAAAAATTTTCTAGGCGTTTTAAATGTAGCAAGAAAAAAAATAATAAGAAAATGCGTTAGGTAACACATATTTTTATTTATTTTTTAATTTTACACAAGGAAATACAACTTTTGGAAAATAAGAAAGGTTTTCTTAGTGTGTGTATAGCTGTCGGATCTTAACGTCGTCGCATGCAACCCTCGTAACAATATTTATACAGTGCACTACTAATACTACTAAAGCCATCTACGAGCTATCAAGAAAACCGAATGATGTCCAATACTACTACCGCCATCTACGAGTTATCAAGAAAACCGAATTATGTCTAATACCACTACGCCATCTACGGGCTACGTCAGGCGCAACCAAGACGAGAACAATAGTTAACTGTTCTATGACGAGAACGAATCGAGCCACGAGACTGACAAGTTGGCATTCTTCATATTTTCAGTGTTTTTAGTTTAAATCCTTAAATAAAATGGTTTAAAATCATATGGAGGATCATTTATCGAAATACACAACATTTATCGACCCTACACAATAGTGCTTAAACGTAAAGTCCATTCTTCGGTTCTTAATTGTAGAAAATTGATCAATAACAGCCTTATTAAGTTTGGAATACCCTCTATAATTTTTTTTTCATATATTTTTATACTGACAATAGGAAATTTTTATACTGACAATATCGCAGACGTCCCTGATAATGCCAAATTCCCTGATAAGGTGTTAGTACGGTGCGCTATTCTACTGAGGTTAGGGCGTTAGGGGTGTATCCAAGCCCTATGTGGGTCGAGTAAGAGAACCATATTCAAAAAATTAATTACCTACGTTATTTTACCACCTGCGGTTATTGAAATTTATGTCTAATTTTTCAATGGTTTCAAAATGACATTTATCTTTTATTAATAATTTTAATTCGAAATAATAAGAAGTGGATGTTAGATGTGGTTGTAAATAAAATAGTATACAAACCTCGGTGAAAAGTTTAATTACTGTCTCGAGATTTAGTTAACCTCGCCGCTTCGCCCCTCGGTTAACTACCGACTCTCTCGACAGGAATGAAACACTTTCCACCTCGGTACGTAATATACTATTATCGAGTAGCATAAACAAATATCCAGTAAAAAAGTACCTTTTGTTACTGCCTCTCTAATGACCAACACATCAGTATATTTTGAAAACTGAAAAACAGTCCGTTACGCAAGTCTACACTACACAAAAATGTCACCAAAATCGGAAAACAATTTAAAAAGTCACAGAACTATAAACCTGACTAACATCATCTTTGTACGGAATTTATTGCTGGGGAGTTTGTTGTTTAAATTTTGAGATGTTCGTCCATATCCGAAATTTTGGATGTCGATGCAGAAGGAACGCTTCCTTTATCTGCCGTCGTAGCATCGGCCTTCGGTAGCAAACAATCTTCGTCAGCTGTCATCCCCTTATCCCAAAAAGAAAAATGGATGTGGCCGAGCACTCTTAATGAATAAAGATGAAGTCCCAACATACATAACAGGTTGTCATCGAGATGATCTTATGGCAGGCAATTTTCGGCGTGGATAACGATAAATGAAACTGATGGTTTTATTAAAATTCTGGTCAGGTAGCACTTGAACACGGTGGAGTTGAGAAGGGTTGGGTCGGAATGAATAGATGATGTTCCGGAAATTAGTTAAAAATTACTTTTTATGTGTTTTAGATTTTCGGGGTGACTGGGAGGACGATTAGATTTAAAACCGGATTTCGAGTACTTTTATTTCTCTCTGCAGACACAAAATTATCAAACCGAGTAAATAAATAATAATAAATCACAGTGCGTAGAGATCTTCATTAAATTTTTATTGTACCATGATAATTGTTTCGACAACACAGTGTCTTCTTAGAGTTCTTTTTTATGATCAAACGCAAGAACGAAGGAAAAATCCTTTAAGGCACTTCGCGAGTGGTGCGTGTACGAATAAAGCGATTCACGTTTGTTTTGAATCGTTGGAGGTTATATTCGTTGGGAAAAACTACCTCGGGAAGGATGAAAGAATTCTTAAATAATGAAGTTCGAGAACTAAGCTGAAGAGAAGAAGAAAAGATAGTCAAATCACCAACCTGTCTTCGGTGTTCTAGGCTGTCGAGGCTCTTTATTAGCTCGTGGTCTCCGATCAAACGAATGGCCCTTCTTTCGATTGCGATGGAATCCAGTAGCCGAAGAGTATGTTTGGGTGCAGAGCTCCAGACATAAGAGCAGTACTCTAGTGATGGTCGAATCTGGGCTTTGTATACTTTCAAAAGTTGTTGAGGTGTGTACAACTTTTTGGTCTGGAAGAGTACACCAAGTTTCTGCGAAGCTATCTTAGCGATTGCCACAACGTGGTTATGCCAAGACATATTTCCTCCCAGAATGACGCCCAGCAAATTAATAGATGAAGCCAGTGGAATTGCGTGTCCTGTCATGGCTATATCCGGTTCTGTGATGTTAAGCTTTTTAGAGAAAACTGCTGCCTCGGTTTTCTTAGAGTTAAATTCGACTTGGTTATTGTCACCCCAAGTCAAAATTTCTTTCAGGCCTTTGCTGAGGCGTGATACTTCATATAGTCTGCGAAGATGTGCGCCAGCAGCCGATGTTTGCGCATTCAAAGAGAAAGATGAAACAAGTGTGCTATCGTCAGCAAAGCTTTCACTAGAAGGTCGTTAATATAGAATAAGAAGGGTTGTTGTTGTTGTTTGGTTGATTTGGTGTGGACGCGACATTTTATGATGTAAACCAGAAAATAACCGACCCACTTTTTATCCATTGCCAAATGTTTGGCTGACGTCATCGTCATCCCGTTTCGCCCACTCACCCAATGCGACCTCGAAAGTAGTCTATTTTCTGATTCGATCACTTGAATTAAGGCGCAGCTATTCGCGATACGATCAACTTATTCCGCGATATCGTTTCCATCTCTTCGCGCTTATCGTTCGAAACGATCTTATCGTTTCATCTTAGTGCGGGGTTGCCGCGTCGCTCGAAACGTTCGTGTGTTATCTTGAGGGTGTGGGAAAAGATGCACGGAGTGCTGTTTTTTTATTCTATTTTAGATTGAGGATCTGGGAAGCGAGATATATATTATGAAAACAGTTTCTTCCTTTACAAAAATCAAAGGAACCAAAATATATACAGTGCATACATTTCATATATTGCCGGCAAATAGTGTACCTAACTCTACGTTTGGTACACCGTTTGCCTAAGAGTATCAGGCATTCCCTGTAATAACGGAATTCTTTGAGGCAAACGCTGTACTTAACTAAATGATTTAAGTTACCCTGTTTGCCGGTTTTAGTCATTCGTTGTAATTAGGACAGTGTTGCCAAGTAGTGTATGAAAATAAGGTATTTTACATTAAAATATTTGTAAATAACTGATTATTATCAGGAATTTCCTTAAAATTGAAAATAATTTTCTTACCACCTTCAAATCCTTAATATTCCAAGGTATTTCCTTAACTTGATTGGAGTAGTAATCTAACTTCTTATAAAACAATTCTGAATGAGTATATTCTTCTTATATGGAAATTGGAACCATATTTTCTATCTAGAGATCATAAAATGTCCAAACCAGATCTGATGGTTCTCGAAAAGTGAATTTCTCTCGAATGCAACGTTCCTGCTGGCGAGAAAATGAACACTATATCCAAGAGACAATTCGATTAAATAGGTATGTTTAATGCGTTTTGCATGTGCCCTTTATCTTTGATCTTCAAGCGAGTATTGTATTTTCAGGTGATGCAATATGTATAATATCGTACGTTTATCTTGTATAACTACCATGACACACACACGCTTTTCACGTAATGTACAGGGTGTTAATTTGAAAACATCCCATCCTGAATTTCTGGCTTCAAGTAAATAATATTAAACATTGAAAAGGGACGTCAATTTTCTTGTGAAAGGGGATGCGTTTTGCTTTTAAAGAGTATTTACTGCCTTCGTGGTTTAACCCTTTGGGATGAGTAGATATTGCCGTTAAAATGTGAAGGGGGGTGAACTGGCACATCATTTTGAAGATGGTTTAAATCCCGTTCCAATAATACCGTGTTCGTTCGTGCTTGGCGCTGCTTTCCAACTGATGTTAGACAACTTTTATGTACCACATTGTACCCAATGTACCCATTTAAATATAATACGTTATTTCCATAACACCCTGTATGTTCACATGAACTTTTCTTTATAAAATTACCTAAGGAATCACGCCCTGAAATATTAGTACGTCATTAAGGAACACCCTGTATACGGATTACTAATACAATAATGTAATTAATACTATGTTTGCTTTGAAATCGCACAATAAAATCTTTACTATAATAATTTTACCATCGCCTTTTTTCCGTGTACAATCAAAACAAACCCATTGACTAAACTGTATAAAATACGATTACTTATTCTAACAAACCCAACGAGATCTAATATCGGATCTAATATGGCAGTACAAAAAGTTAAATGGCGTGCAAGGAGCACGTGTAGAATGTTAAACGAAAACAAACCGGGGTTTTTGACCATTTATCCTTTGCGGGTGCAAATAGGCCCGTTTGTGATGACAACTTCATATTTATTCATTAAAAGTCGCTCTAATCGAGCTGAGAGTAATCGAGAGCCAAGTCCATTTTTCCTAAAAGTTTGACAGAAAGATAATAGGCAGTGATAGAGGTAGAGATGCGAGGACGCGGACTGACTCTATAATATTTAGAAGCGCCATTTTGTGTAGGTGTAATATAAAATAACGAATTTGTATACTTGTAAATACAATTCTTATTTTTATGGACAACAAAACTACCAACAAAATTTTTTTAACCCAGTTTGCGAATCTCAGGAGGAAGTTTTATTAATTTATAAGTTGAAATGGTCCAGGGTGTCAATTTGACTGACGATATTTTGTTCAGGCCAATTTTATGATTGTCATGTTTTTTAGATTTAAGCTATATGATTTAACTTTACCCATTCTCACGGTCTTCCGCAATAATGAACTTTGAATGTAGAAAACGCGATGAAATAATAATTAAATGATTAAGTGAATTCGCTTCTCCCACAACTAAAATGTAAAGGGTGAGTTTATGTATGTATTGGATATGAGACGGGTTAGAGCCAGCCGGCCAAAAAGATAAAGCAAATTTAAGGACTTTCTGCCGGCATAGTACATGATTAAATTAAATGGGATGTGGGGTAGTTTCAGTTAAGTTACGGAAAGATTACTCAGATGGTAGTTCCGATTGTTTCGTTTTCCTTCTGAAACATTTACTTTCGAAATTTAAATTTGCTGCCGTTTTGCTTGTATTTGAAGACCTCTCCCAGATATTACGTTGTAAAATTTCTTTTTTAATAGTTGTTAGTAGCTACAACAGAAAGTCGACAAAACGTTTGTAAATTTAGCAATTTTTAGCAGGAACTGTTTTATGATCAAACACAAGCACTATAGGAAAAATCCTTTAGGGCACTCTGGGAGTGGTGCATGTGCGAATTAAGCGATTCACGATATCTGTAAAATAGAGTCAAATCCCCAAACTGTCTTCGATGTTCTAGGCTGTCGAGGTTCTTCGTCAGCTCGTGGTCTCCAATCAGATGAATGGCCCTCCTTTCGATGGAATCCAGTAGCCGAAGAGTATGTTTGGCTGCAGAGCTCCAGACATGAGTCGAGTGATGGTCGAATCTGGGCTTTGTATAGTGCCAAAAGTTGTTGAGGGGTGTACAACTTTCTGGTTCGGAAGAGTACACCGAGAAGCTATTTTGGCGATTGCCACAACGTGGTTATGCCAAGACATATTTCCTCCCAGATTGACGCCCAGCAAATTGATAGATGAAGCCAGTGGGATTGCGTGTCCGTCCATGACTATTTCTGGTTCTGTAATGTTAACCTTTTTATAGAAAACTGCTGCCTGGGTTTTCTAGCGTTAAATTCGACTTGGTTACTGTCACCCCAAGCCAAAATTTCTTCCAGGTCTTTGTTGAGGCGTGATACTTCATGCTGTCTGCGAAGATGTGCGTCGGCAGCCGCAAGATGAGATAAGTGTGCTATCGTCAGCAAAACTAAATATCGGATTTTTAGTTTTCACTAGAAGGTCGTTAATGTAGAGTAAGAAGAGAGTGGGACACAATATGGACCCTTGAGGAACACCGGCATTGATGGTGAATGTGTCTGAGAGAAATCCATCAATCGCCACTTGCAGAGAGCGGTCCTTAAGAAAGCTAGACAACCATGCACAGAATCGACTGGGCATACCATAGGATCGCAGTTTACTTAGAAGCCCCTCATGTCAAACATGATCAAAAGCTTTAGAAATATCCAGTGCAACAGCCCGAGACTCCCCATGATGTTCGATTGCGTTGTTCCAAATATGGGTAACATAGGCTAGAAGATCTCCAGTTGATCTGGACTTCCGAAAACCATATTGATGATCGCTGATAATGTTGAAGCCTTCCAGGTACTTTAGAAGATGTTGGTTAATAGCTTCCTCCATTACTTTTGATATAACTGAAAGCAATGCGACTGGTCGATAGTTGTTAGGCAGGGTTCTCTTACCTTTCTTTGGAATAGGCTGGATGGCAATATTCCTTTTTTGTAGGATAAGTTGAAAAGTCTATAAAATACTGGTGTTAGTTCATCGGCGCTTCTCTTGAGAACTATAATAGGAATTTCGTCTGGACCAGTAGCTTTTTTGACGTCGAGTCCTTTCAGGATTCGTTTGACGAGACGCTGACGGAACACGATTTCGGTCATTTCGGATTGAACTGCAGGAATGTCGGGTGGTGTTCTTCCCTGGAAATCTACAGTGGAATGCGAAGAAAATAGTTCAGCAAGTAAGTTTGCTTTGTCTCCGGCCGTGTACCATCGGGACGTGTTAGAGGTGGAATAGTTGATTTGGTAAAATTTTGGCTGATGGCCTTAGCGACTGACCAAAAGGACCTTGATCCGTTTGGACAGTCAAGAAGTTTGTTTTTGATCCTCACGTTATTGGCTTCTTTGCTTTGATCTATTGTTAGCTTACATTGGGTTCGAGCGGTAATGAAGATGGTACGATTCTCAGTGGTAGGGTTTTTACGCCACTGTTCAAACTAAAACAACAATATGAGTATTGTAAATGTTAGTGTTGAAAAAATGGTTTTATTCAACAGAATATTTTTTATACAAATAAGTATCTACATTTTCAAATTTAGTAAAAAATTCTGCGAGAAACAAAAAATACATAAAGTGAGTACATATTTATTTCCTCGTGTGCAGACAAACTGGATCGTCCGAAAATAAAACGTTACGATATTCTATATTTTTTTGTAACAGTACCTCTTAACAACCAGTTTCACTTTGTAACAGGTCCACTGATGTGTGGGTGGGTGTTTTTTTTTATGAAAAATCCATTCTACCCCGCCCTCCCCAAAAAGCCGATAAGATCTCGTGGGCCCGGCATTGTTACGGGAAAGATAGCATCGTTTTGAAAGTTCAGGGACAGCGTGTTAAAAATATTGTATGTTCTATTATTTATTAGAGGATAGGAAATTGTAATAATATTGTTAATAAATAATGATACATGCTGATCGTTATCGCGTTTGGATTATGTTCTGTTAAAGATCATCGGATAGCTGTCGTAACGTGTATGTACCGGATTTATTGGAACAAATAATCGATGTCGAGTGCTGATTATACCGTGTGGGCACTTAAATTCGGGGCGTACTACAAAAAACACATGCAACATTTTTATGGGTGCTTTTTCCTTCTGTACAGGGTATCCCATTTTCGACACTTTTATAACGTATCTCCGTAATTGTTTTTTTTTTTCAAACACAAGCACTATAGGAAAAATCCTTTAGGGCACTCTGGGAGTGGTGCGTGTGCGCAAAAAGCGATTCACGTTGGCTTTGAATCGTTGGAGGTTATATTCGTTGGGAAAAACTACCTCGGGAATTTTGTTCCATAAGGATGAAGTCCTCCAGATGAAAGAATTCTTAAATAATGAAGTTCGAGGAGTACTAAGCTTAACCACATAGCGAACAAACCCTATCAAAAAACTAATGTAGGTGTCACGTGCTCTTTTTAAGTCAAACTTAAAATGGAAAAATCAAAATTTGAAAATTTTCGCTTGCTTAAGACATACGGGGGAAAATCAAAAAATATAAGTAAAAAATTTAGAGCTTACTTATGAGATATTATTTATAAAATTAGGAGAAATACAGGACCGTATCCCAAAATTTCCTGATGTTGTTCAAAAAACCCTCGAAACGTCATTAAACCACAATGTGCCATGCATCGTTGCATTCGGAAGAAAAAAAGCTCTCAAATTCCAATATCAGGAAAACAGGACCGTGTTTAAAAAAAGAAAGTTGATAATGGCGCTTCGAAGACGACTCGTCGGATTACAAAACAATTAGCGCTGTTAGATAGAGCGGAAAAAAATGACAATGCAAAAGTGCAATTTACTTTAGAATTCGATCTCAAAAAAACCCAGGAAAAAAATGAAACGATTTTTCACAATTTAGTTTTTTCCGGATATCTTCGGAACTACTCGGAATTTTAAAACTTTCTAAACGGCATATTATTAGGCACGTAAATGCGCAACTTTACCTCCGCAATTTCAAAATTGCCCTACATTTTCTTAGTTAAAAGAGATACAGGAAAGTGGTTTATACAGAAGTTTCTTTATATTGATTGGGGGATAATCTGTTGTTTTCAGAATAAGTATACGGAGTCAGGTAACAAAGTTATTGGACCTACCCTAATTTTTTTTAACTGCAACACCCTGTATATTTTAATTTAAAAGATACTATTTTAAATTCTCCTTCCAAATATATAACACACCATGGATGATATTGTTTTCCTAGGCGATTTATTAAGTTTATTACTTTAAACCACAATAGACCATGAAACAAAAGCTAATATCCTAGAAATAACTATGTTGACATTCTAGTTGTTATTAACAACGCCAATTTCATTTTTATTCATTTGTGGAAATGACTTATCAACATTTTGAAACATTTTATATGATATCAGTTAATATTGAAAGTGAAAAAACGAGGAAATGGCGCAAAATGTAAATTTTGATCGCTATCCGGAAAGACGGTAACCATTTAAGGACATATTCCGAACGTTTGCGATGATTCCCGTTATTTTTTACTTTAATCTGAATATTTTATTTCGTTTCAAACTAATAAAGTTTAAATAAATCGCCTAGGAAACCAATATGTTCCATGGTGTGTCATATATTTCAAAGGATAATTTAAAATAGAATATTTTTAGATTAAAATATATAGAGTGTTCCTTTAAAAAAAATGAGTCCGATAACTTTTTTACCTGACCCCGTATACTTATTCTGAAAACGGAAGATTATTCAACAATCAATATAAAGAACTTCTGTATAAAACATTTTTCTGTATCTCTTTTAACTAAGAAAATATAGGGTAATTTAGAAATTGTAAATTTCAAAAAAACAATGGGGTTTAAACTGTTAATTGATTTATGGCGCCAAAGGTCAACGGTATAATGTGAACTTTACTTTATCAATATTTTTTTAATAATAAAAAAATTTTACTAAAAAATTAAAATGTCGGTAAATTTCAGCGATTATTCCAAAAATTGAACGTTTGTTGTATTAATGGATTGAATATTCGCGAACTTTCGCGAGAACAATCGAATATTTCCACTGTTCGCAGTGCAATATCCGCTAAGATTCCCAAATTCCGAATTCTTTATTAATGAACATTCCACCCATTTTAAAATCCCATTTATCACGCAAAACAGTGCCATGTAAAGCAACCTTAAGTTATATCCAAAAACAAACCCTCTGGCAGCGAGTTTGTTTATCAGACGGCTGATTGATGAGCGCCGATAGGGCCCGGGCTGAGGCCTTATCGGCGACGTGCATCGTTCGGAACGGGGCCCCCTGTCCCTCCCGGGCCCCCTTGCCCCTCCCGTGCCCCGTGTGCTTTCTGGGCCCGATATCCTATCTCGCCGGAATCTCTAGACTGCGGCGGAGGAGATGTTATCGCGAATTGGAAAAACAGAGGCGGGGTCGATGGGTATTTATACAGCGTCTGTCCCGATTCGGTTATCGAATGGAAAACTTTTTTTATTTGTGCTTTTACGAGAAAAAGTAATTCTTCATATGGAAAAATTTTGCCTCATTTGAACTGTATCAAAGTATCAGCATGGGTTCATCCAAACGCCTCGGCGGCCGCTGCTTTTTTCTTACAAAAAAATACTAATGTTAAATATTTTGATAGTTTTTGTAATTACAAGATAGTACTAGTGACCTTCTAGACTTCTAGAGGATGAGCTTGTTATGAAAAAATTGGTAAAATATTTCAGGTCATAACGTCATTTCGTTATAACGAAGGCAGTGGCGGTTCTTCCACAGGAGCACATGCGCACGTGCACCCCCAAAACGAATATTCATTGAATATTATTTATCGTATAAAGTCCGACCCTCCCTAATATTTTATTGTACCTTCAACCAAACTGTATATTATAGGTTCTCGATCCGGCAACCGTGCCTCGGTTGGGGTTAATGACGATTATGACGAGACTTGCTCGCATGTGTGATTAAGTAGGCTGGGCATAATACAGTTTCTGTGTAGTAACAGGTGGCGGGAGACAGCGGCGGATAGCGGGGCTATGGCGATTTAACATGGGAAAGGCGCAGAATTCTAGTGTGCGCTGCGCCGTTTTCTGCTTGTGCATTTAGTTAGAAATTCGAGCGTGTATGTTTTAATATTTTAAGATTATATATTTATTAAGTTAAAATGAATAGTTTGACGGTGGACTATTTAAAGAATAACTTTAGCTCTTTGAGTTTGGAGCAAAAAATTGAAGCGAAGAATGCGGTAAGACCTGAACCCGAAATTAATTCAACGCGGACCACAAAGGGTAAATCTAGGGACTTTATTAGAAAGTTTAAAAATTAAATATATGAAAAAAAATTTATAGAGGGTATTCCAACGTTTTATGAGGCTGTTATTGATCAATTTTCTACAATTAAGAACGGACTTTATGTTTAAGCACTATACACACTAAGGAAACCGTTCTTATTTTCCAAAAGTTGTATTTCCTCGTGTAAAATTAGAAAATAAATAAAAATATGTATTACCTAACGCATTTTCTCATTTACTTCTTTTCTATCTACATTTAAAACGCCTAGGTAGTAATTGTTTGGTCGTTACACAAAAATAAAATTTTAAAAATAATTTCACCATACTTATGAACCCCCTCTATCATAAGTCACGAGCCGCCACTGAGCGAAGGTAGTATAACGAGTTGACGTACATAATTGTGCATAAAAATGTTAAATAATTAAAGAATATAGCTTATTATGATATTTAAAAGTAAGCTTTCATGCCAATTTATTAAGTAATTGAATTATGTTTTTCTTTACCTGTATACCAACAAATGTGGATAACAGTTGTGACGAACAAGCTTTACAATCAGTTATACTATATTACATAACCTATAAAAGTTAGAATGTTTGTGCAGAGTTGCTTTAAGGGTATGTAAGAATGTAAAAATTAAATAAAATTGAAGTCACTAATGAGAAAACAAACGACTTTTACGTTAATAGCGTTCAACCCAGTTTAAATCATGTACTTTTTTTTTTATGATCAAACACAAGCACTATAGGAAAAATCATTTAGGGCACTCTGGGAGTGGTGCGTGTGCGCAAAAAGCGATTCACGTTGGTTTTGAATCGTTGGAGGTTATATTCGTTAGGAAAAACGACCTCGGGAAGGTCGTTCCACAAGGATGTAGTCCTCCAGATTAAAGAATTCTTAAATAATGAAGTTCGAGGAGTACTAAGCTTAACCACATATGGATGGGCGGCAGTGGTTCGTCGCGTATTTCTGCTGTTCGTCGCTCTGGGCGGAATTAGAGAGACTGGTACTGGAGAGACGGTACTGGAGAGATGAGCCGCGCCCGCACATCTTCTGTGCATTACAGGAGCGGCATTTAGACAAGTTTGAGCGCTACCGACGTAAAAGTTGTTTGTCGTTGTTCTTATTCGTGACTTAAATTTTCATTAATTTTTACATACTTACATCTCGTTTATATTCCTTTTTTGTATAAAAATGCATAAAAGTTATACGATCAACAATTATGCAGTTCAAACATTTTCAAAAATTTAATAAAGTTCCGATCGACCCTTAATGCAACTCTGCACAAACATTCTGACTTTAATAGATCACGTGATATTTGTTTCGACGCCCTCGGTTCTTCCGTTGGATTTAGTATAGTATCGCAATTATCGCAAAAAAAACTTGTTTTCTAGTATTGTCTTGGAATAAATCACGTGAGAAAGTTGATCTCTGATCGATAATTATCCATAAAGAGAATTATTTTAAGAGATAACTTTTATAGAATAAAAATCCCATTTTAAATCCTTTTAAATACCTATTCTATCGATAACATCTTTCTTTATACGGTTGTTTTTATTAAATAAAAAAGGTGCATTCTTTATTCTTCCTATGAGAATAAATAATTACAATACCCAATTAGTTTTTTTTCTTACATCTTTGTTAGCACCATGGAGAGCAATTAAATCCACTAAAAAAACTTATTATGCAAAAATTGTGCTCGATAAAGATTATTATCTCCGATCTGATTTAATAAGTTAATTGACTTTTTGGATTAATAACTCATTTAAGTTGAAATAATGGTGGTTTTATTACGTTAATAAAGATAGTGTAGGTATATAATATTAAGAGGTTCATTATAGCTGTTATACGTAAGAGCTTCAATAAGAGAATAATGCATTCTTCTATAACAGTACAATAAAATAACCATTATCATATTAACAAAATCGACAAAACAAGATAATAATATGTTTGAGATTTTCACATAATGTTTGGGATAAAACAAACTATCGACCAGTTGCATTGCTTTCAGTTATATCAAAACCGACAAATTTCAAAGTAACTGGAAAGCCTTAACAAGTCCATGGGACCTTCTAGCCTATGTCATCCATCTTTGGAGCAACGCAATCGAATATCAAGGGGAATCCTGGGTTCGTTGAACCTTTCTAGAGCCTTGGATCGGTGTTTGGTTACTTTGGTTTTGGTATGAAGAACTCCTAAATAAACTGCGCCCCTATGGTATGCACAGCACACAACAGGTTTCTTTAAAAAGGTTAATATTGAAGAACCGGATATAGTCATGCCAAAACACACTAGTCCACTGGCTTCGTCTATTAATTTGCTCGGCGTCAATCTGGGAGGAAATATGTCTTGGCTTAACCTCGTTGTGGCAATCGCCAAGGCAATTTCGCAAGGCACTTGGTGTACTTTTCCGAACCAAAAAGTTGTGTAAACATCTTTTGACACCTACAACTAGAATGCTGCTCTCATGTCTGCAGCTCCGCACCCAAACGTACTCTTCGGCTACTGGATTACATCGAAAGAGGAGCTGTTCGGTTGATTGGAGACTACGGGCTGACTAAGGACTTCTACAGCTATAGACTAGAACATCAAAGACAGTATTGCAGTGTCTTAAAAGAGTTTTCCTATTATTATACAACGTGTCCAAGATAAGGAGGGCCAGTACAGGGATCTCGAAAACCGTAAGAGATACGAAGTCGGTTAAATGGAGCATTTCCGTGCCTAATAATATGCCATTTAGAAAGTTTTAAAATTCCGAGTAGTTCCGGAGATATCCGGAAAACCCGAAATTCTGAAAAATCTTTATTGTTTTCCTGTTTTTTTTTTGAGATCGAACTCTAAAGTAAATTGCACTTTTGCATAGCCACTTTTTCCGCTCTATCTAACAGCGTTAATTGTTTTCGAATCGGCCATTATCAACTTTCTGTTTTTAATTACGGTCCTGTTTTTCTGATATTGGAATTTAATAGGTTTTTTCTTCCGAATGCAACGATGTATGACACATTGTGGTTTAATGACGTTTCGACGGGTTTTTGAACAACATCAGGTAATTTTGGGATACGGTCCCGTATTTCTCCTAATTTTATAAATAATATCTCAAGTAAGCTCTAAATTTTTACTTATGTTGGACTAGTTCAATAAATAACAAATAATTTAATAATAAACCACAAATAAGTGAACAAACATTATTTCAAACTTCTGTTGATTCGGGATTTAAAGAAAAGTAGGCGCTTGAAACAAAAAAAATTAAGATGGTGACGCGTGATTTGTTTCACTTGACATTCCCATTGTGATCGTTTGAGAGCGTTTTAAAAGGTTTTCTATTTTCCAGAAAATATGGAACATTAATTTACAAATGCTGAAAAGTTTGATATTCTATCGCATGGTTTATTTATCTCAAAAAAACTGTTATGTGGCAGTTAGAAGATGTTATTTGTGCTTAGAGAATAACGGAAATCATTTTGATCACCTGATTATGTAGTTCCTTACTTTTTTCGTTGTTCGTTTTATTACTGTTTTGGAATGATTTTTGTTCACTTATTTGTGGTTTATTATTAAATTATTTGTTATTTATTGAACAGTCCAATATAAGTAAAAAATTTAGAGCTTACTTATGAGATATTATTTATAAAATTTGGAGAAATACAGAACCGTATCCCAAAATTTCCTGATGTTGTTCAAAAAACCCTCAAAACGTCATTAAACCACAATGTGTCATACATCGTTGCATTCAGGAGAAATAAGCTCTCAAATTCCAATATCAGGAAAACAGGACCGTATTTAAAAAAATAAAGTTGATAACGGCCCTTCGAAGACGACTGGTCGGATTACAAAACAATTAACGCTGTTAGATAGAGCGAAAAAGTGGCAATGCAAAAGTGCAATTTACTTTAGAATTCGATCTCAGAAAAACCCAGGAAAACAATAAAACGATTTTTCAGAATTTCGTTTTTTTCCGGATATCTCCGGAACTACTTGGAATTTTAAAACTTTCTAAACGGCATATTATTAGGCACGTAAATGCGCAACTTTACCCCTATTTCACCGACTTCGTATCTCTTACGTTTTCCGAGATTACTGTACTGGCCCTCCTTATCTTGGACACGTTGTAGATTATAAAAAAATCTCCAAATCAGGGGCCCGAGTTTTAGTTCAAGTTTCCCATTGCTAAACTTGTAATCTTATCAACAAAATACCTAGCTATATTCATAATTATCACAAAGTACCTCATTACGGTTCACGATTCGCATTTCAGTTTCAATTTTTAATTAAACTAAAGCGCTTTTTTCCCTACTCCCACATTGCCGTGTGCGAGACGATTCGCATTAACCCTTATCTTAGATCCCCGAGGCCCCCTTATCAGTGCTTATCGTGCAATTCTGCCACAATACGGGACTGGCGTCTGCGTCGTGACTTCCACTATATTGGCGGTTGCCAAGTTGTGTTAAAAATACCAACATGGCGGTAATTTTGTGTTATTAATACTGTGCTTATTGATGTAAATTCTTGTTAGTTGAGTAACTAAAATATAATTTTATGTACTGTTCCATGTAGCAAGAAATTATAAACTTTCCACCAACTATGCATAAAATTTAGACATCTTTTGTACAACATTTTGTTGAAATTTTTTCCAGTTCCAGACACTTAATGAATTTGTTTTTTCCGTTAAATTATTCTAAATAATTCCACATGCAAAATTAGGACTGGCTTTTACAGTTTTGCGGTGTCGGCAGTATTTGGTTCCTTCTCTCTCTTGCCGTAACGGGCATGGCGTCACCGGTAGATTAAATCGGTCAGGATGACGCAATGCAACGTTAAAACCAAAGGTTAAAACAGACGGATAAAGAAATTCTACAGGAGGCAGTAAGTTTAGTCGATTTTGGATTCTTCCAGTACGCGGTATACCGTCGATTGGGGATTCCCAGAGTCGTACTCAAACGCGGTTTCGTTTTATAATTTAATTTTTACGTAAGAGTGTGTATCACCGAAAATTCCGAGAAAAGTCAAACCGCGGATCTTTCCCTCAGTGAATTTTATTTTTAAACACTCGTGTTTCCGGCGAGTATAAACAACACTGGATATCATTAAACACTCGTAGTTTCCGTGCGAGTATAAATATCGCTGGAATCTCTTCAAACACTCGTATGTTTCAGTGCGAGTATAAAGAACTCTGGAATATCTTCCAACACTCGTGATTTGGTACGAGTATAAATAAAAACCTACATATCTTCGAACACTCGTGTATTTTGGGGCGAGTATAAATAAAAACCTGAAATTGATCCTCGAAAACTCGTAGCCTTCCGTGCGAGTATAAATAATGCTGAGATACCCTCAAACACTCGTTTTGGTGCGAGTATAAATAAGTTCAAACATTAAGAAATTTCGTTAATGCAACGTGGGAGACACTCTGTATTTTTTAATATCCTGGGTGGGGGAATACACCTTCGGATGGAAGCCAATAATGGGACAACATTAAAATTTCCAAATTGCCATCTAACAAAATTCTGGTCAAATAAGATTCAAAACTAAAACTCTATAAGGGGGACATTGGTTATACAGGGGCTATCAGAAAACGTCCCATGTAAAAACGCGCAAATAAGGAGAACGTTAGAGTTACCTGTCATTTATTAAGCGCAAAACGGACGGACGTTTCGGGCTACGTACTCCACTAATTACATGGTATAATGTACGTACGTTCCGCTTAAAAAAATTTCGTGTTTTTTTTCTCAATTCGGCGACAATTTTTTTTTAAATGCAGCGTTTTCATAAAAAGAGAAAACTCCTTTTTTCAGTGCTAACCATTGAAATCTAGAACCCGATCACATTCCGTCTCTTTCGTCCGATTATCGTTGTTTCTGTTGGCGTACCGATTACGCTCGCTTACAATCTGCCTCGTGCCTACAAAGCGCGAAATGAACAGGGGGTGAAATCGCAGCTTTCGACTGACTCCTGCATCCTCTTAAGGTATTTTGGGAGTGGAACTTTAAGTTGGAACTTTTAGTAAACCCGATTTCACTAGAGCGTTGTCCCAGTAGAGCTGGCAACGGGACATGGGTTAAAAAATTAGTGACCGTAATACTTTAAACAATAGTCAAAATGGGGGGGTTATTAACGCCGCCCGCTATGGAAGGGGTCTGTGAAATGTTCACGGAAAAAGGTGATTAAAAAACGGAATATTGGACGAGACTCTAATGTTCCTGAGTTTTCGTTATCGTTTGTACATTACCACATTCGCATCAGCTTGTTAAAGTGGCATGTGTTTTTATTGATAAGAAAAGTCTGATGTAATTAATGTCTGGTTTGTGTCTACCGATTCAATCTCGTTGGAAGATTTTATTCATAATGATTTTTCTTCTGTGATTATTATCCTAAGTTGTCTGGCATGATAGCGAAGCACAAGGTATGATGGTATATGGTTCCAATTTCGTTTGTCGCGCGCAGTTACGTCAAGGTGTGAGATCTTTTAAAAATTTTTATGGTGATTCGTGTTGGTGTTAGCGTTTTTAATTCCCTTCTAAAGGCACTGAAACTTTTATTCATTTGATAGTCGGTGCAATGAAAGACTCATAAAAATACAATATAGATTAAAGCTAAAATACTACCTAGTTAAACAAATAAAAATAAGGAAACACTTTCATTGTTTAATCCGGGGCCGTTCCTAAATAAGTGAGAACAATTTCTAGGTGTTTACTTTTAAGTCAAGGAAATGAGAAAAACCTTATACAGGGTGTTATGGAAATGACTTATTATATTTAAACCAGCAAATCCTGAGATGAAAATAAATTGAAGAAAAATAACCATAAATGGCGCTTTGAATTATTGTACGAAATATACGCTTTCTATGAAATATCAAAATTTACGTCGCCGCTACTGAGGACGTTCGCAATCAATACTTTATTGAGGCGGTGTTGTCATATTGCAACACAGAATTGTAAAGGTACGTGTTCAGTTTTTGACCCTCGTTATCACTTCTTGTTCAAACTTTTTAGAAAAAAATACTACAATTTTAAGGTACATAATCTCTTTACCTTCGATCTTATAATCCGTTTTAAATTTGAAATCACATCACAATATTTCTTATTATGAATTATTTCACAACAGAATAAAAATTGGGTGATGCTGGTGATGCTACAACTAACAAAACGTTTAAAATTCGTATACATCAAGCACGTGGAATCCTCGACAGCGTCGTTCCATCCCAAGTCTCGAAACATACTGAAGCAACGATAGTCGCGCGCGGCGGGTATCCAAGCAAGGGCTAGACATGCGGTGTGATCTGACAACACTGTTGGTATACTCTAGTGACTCGCATTGTTGCTAACTGAATCCAGATGGAACAGTATGTGGGTAAAAAGGTTTTTACCTTAGTATTTAGATATTCGATTAAAAAAGAAAAAAGTAAGTAGACTTTCTCTAGGACACCCTAGGAGTCACCCATTTAAATATAATAAGTCCAAAATTATTTTTCTGGTTATCCACACCACAACCGAACACAGTGCACTTCATATTATGAATATGAGGATATTTATTTCAATAAATACACAAATACCTAAGCAAATACAGAGCAACCTCGATAATCCGGACTAATTAAAACCGCGGTCATCCCGATTAGTAAATAATCCGGATTATTGAAGCGAGACAGTTTTTTTACTGAAAAATTAAACATTTAATACAACACAACTAGAAAATAGTACATAAACAAAAATTATTTAAAACAGAAGCATAGTTTTTAAATTTTATATTATTTTGTGAAATAATTTATAACTTTTGGTTGCTTGAATTACCGAGTACTATCAAATCCTGATCATACGGTACACAATGCAGTTGAAATGTTTGGCCGGATTATTGAAGAATCCGGTGTAACGATGGTTCGGATTATTGAGGTTGCGCTGTATTACTAAAAGAACAAATCCACAGGATTCTTTAATAACGTCACACTTCTCAGTCAAATTGACGTGTCTTTCCGATTTTTACTATTATTATTAGCTGATGGGCTGCTCCCACTTTTTCACCCCCTTGCAAAATTTTCTGCCTGCACCCTTGCGTGTGTATATTTATTAACAATTGTAATTGTATTAAAACATACCTTACATAATATCACGGTGTGTAGTGGCGGCTCGTGACCTATGATAGAAGGGGTTCACAAGTATGATAAAAATTTTCTAGACGTTTTAAATGTAGAAAGAAAAACAGGAATAAAAAAATGCGTTAGATAAAACATATTTTTATGTTTTTTAATTTTACACAAAGAAATAGAACTTTTTGGAAAATAAGAAAGGTTTTCTTAGTGTGTATAGCTGTCGGATCTTAACGTCGTCGCATGCAACCCTCGTAACAATATTTATACAGTCCACTACTAATACTACTAAAGCCATCTACAAGCTATCAAGAAAACTGAATGATGTCCAATACTACTACCGCCATCTACGAGATATCAAGAAAACCGAATGATGTCTAATACCACTACGCCATCTACGGCTACGTCATTAGGCGCAACCAAGACGAGAACAATAGTTAACTGTTTTATGACGAGAACGAATCGAGCCACGAGACTGACAAGTTGGCATTCTTCATATTTTCAGTGTCTTTTAGTTTAAATCCTTAAATAAAATGGTTTAAAATCATGTCGAGTATCATTTATCGAAATACACAACATTTATCGACCCTACACAAATTTGGAATACCCTTTATACGATAAATAATATTCAATGAATATAAACTAATATTTTTTATTCGTTATGTCTTGGGGGTGCACGTGCGCATGTGGTCCTGTGGAAGAACCGCCACTGATCCACAGGATTCTTTAATAGCGTCACCCTTCTCAGTCAAATTGACGTGTCTTTAATATTATTTGTTGATGGACTGCTCGCACTTTTTCACCCCCTTGCAAAATTTTCTGCCTGCGCCCTTGCGTGTTTATATTTAATAATAATTGCAATTGTATTAAAACATACCTTACATGATATCACGATGTGTGTGTGTAAGTTTCAATGACACTGGGAAATTTTCACGGCTGATGTTGGTTAAAATGATATTTAATATTATTTACCTATCAAGCTTAAATCTATAGATATCTATAATTCACAATAAGTTGTCACCTTGATTTTAGAGGCTCTAAAAAGGTCGCTTTCAATTTGTTAAGGTATTTAAGCGGGAAAAAACAAGCCACCTACATGGACGAGATAAAATCTCGAAAACTTGTTTGTATACAACCAGATAATTACCGTTTTGAAAGGTTAGAATAAACAAGGGTCTCACTAAAATTCCTTTTTGATGAATTATCTTTTGTTAAGTTGGTAATAATCTATTAAACGAGCTGAAAGGTTAATTAATATAATCACACACGCTTATTAAAAATAAAATATATTTTATAACGACGTGCAGGAACAATGAAACTAAAATTATGGATGATGTTCAAAGGGTTGAATTCCTCTCTGTTCCATGGATATTTTGGAAGAAAACGATCCAAATGTTCTATTTTTGAAGCAGCTAGTAGAGCTACCTTGGGTTTGTTCGGGATTGTTCACCACATATAAACAGTATATTGCTAATACCATCTGCAATTATGTCTCCGCGATGGGCATCGAAGGGGGCGTTGTGAGTTTGCGCAGTTCGGAATTTTGCTTGTGAAAGTAAACATTCGACAGGACCGGATTTCAACTTTTTTAATGTAAATTTCACTGGTTAGTTAGGAAAAATATTGCAATCAAAATTTCGATTAGTTCGATTTAAGACAGCGTTCCATGCATACGATTTCTGACGATATGATGATCCGACGGTGCCCTGATTGGTGTAAACTTTTGGTGCCAAATTCCGTCCGAATACAAACAATCGACACGATGAGCCTTATTTTAACTTTCATCCGACGTCGTATGTTTCTTAACCTCACTTTTTTCTAAACCAAAAATTTACTATTTTGGGAATTATTATCAGCTACTAATGCACCAAATTAAAAATACATTAATTTTAAGGTTAGGTAGTGACCACATATATATTGTATACGAGTGACACTCTCTTCTTTTTTTACAATTTTAGTGAAATTCGGTTCCGAAGATCGGATAATGTGATAAGCAAAATATTTTTGTATATATACTTACCTGAAATACTTTATACCTGGTATTGATCCACGACTTTTGCAAAAAAGCACCATGCACTTGTGTCCTTTCATCTTAAACAAAACAACTAACCTACCAAACAGCGAATCGAATCACCACAAATTAAAAACTCCTTTACAAAAATTGTTGTTAGGTAATGAAAGTTTTATAAGCACTAATATACCGACAACATTTTTTATTCTGTAATTTGAAAAATCATCCAGAACCAAAGATGGCGACGAATAACAACAAACAAATAATGTCGGGCCGGCTCTAACGCGATCGATAAAATTTCCACCTAACTGCGCAAACTCAATAGGCCCGTGCAATCTCCCATAGCGGGGACAATTTTTGTATTTTGGAACGTTCGATACTGTTTACTGTCACCCCAAGCCAAAATTTCCTCCAGGTCTTTGTTGAGGCGTGATACTTCATGCTGTCTTCGAAGATGTGCGTCGGCAGCCGATGTTTGTGCATTCAAAGAGAAAGATGATATAAGTGTGCTATCGTCGGCAAAACTAAATATCGGGTTTTGTTCTAATGTTCTAATTTTTTTTTCTAATCTAATTTTTTTTGTTCTAAAAGCACATTGCTATCAATGTTAATGAACTCGCCCAAATCATTGTTATCAAATTAAAAACTTCCACAACATCATTATTCTCTTTCAGACTCAAAACGCGATATTTTTCTACCATTGTTTACGATTTTAACCATACAACTCACAAATAAACGGCGGACTGCTGTCGGGGAATCACACATACTTTCATTCGGCGAAGTCCTTTCCCGCTGCCACGCGCATACGCATACATTTTTGTCCGTTTAAAGGAGGGTTTTCGCCCTCTTTGTATGAAAACAGCCTGTACGCGTCCGCCTAAGACAGGTTGATTTTCCTGGAATTTCATATACCTAGTTCCGGACTATGAAAAAATGTCCGCTTAATAGAGATGTCCGCTTATCAGAGGTGTCCGTTATGAGAGGTTTCACTGTACATCTATTATTGCAAGTACTACAGCTGGAACTCTTCAGAGCTTATGATAAATAATAAATAGTTTTTTCCTCTGAATTAACGATGTAACTTCCTTATCAACGGTATAATGACGTAAAGCTCACAGTTAATTAAGTAACGTTTTCCTGAAATCTCCCGTGCCGCAGATAAAAGGGCCAGCCAGCATCACTAAAGATAAAAGATCCCTTTTCGGGATACGTCACCCTTAATGAAATATACGATTTTAATGTACTTTTTGTCGTGACATGGCCGAAAGAAGTATCCCGATAGGCATCTCCTGAAGTGGGCTCTATTTAATAAAAAAAAGTTTTATCGAGAGAAGGTTAAAAGAATGGACGGGTAATTAACTTGAGAGAAAAATCTTTCGTTTTCTTATCAGATAAGTATACCATGTGATCCAAAAAAAAAATTTGCAATAATAATGGAAGAAAACTTTCTGGACGGCCGTTTATTGTTTGGCCAGTGGTATTTGAACGTTTTGGTATGAAGAGCGAGGGGAGAAAAAATCTATAAAAACCATGCTAGAAAGCGTCTTATCATAGGCGTGCTCAAACAATAATTTATGAAATGGAAAATAAATAAATACATTGTGTTGATTTCGTAGTGCTATTAGTCCTTTACATAGGTAATAAATATTTGCCACGATTTGTTTTGCGTGACTCTTCAAATGTTTATTTCTAATTATTGCCTGATCCATCACGTAGAAAAAAAATATATTGCAAAATGCCAACGCCGGCATAATATACAAACACAAAAGCTCCTCCCTGCGATTCACGCCAGTGTAGAACAAATCTCTGTGCGTTTTAACGGCGCTACGAACGGATCTATACAATGCAAATATCTCCGAAACGGTAATTTTGGACGACCTGAAATTAGTACACTAAAAAAATGATCTAATTTAGGATACCAAGATTATTATATTATTATTAAATTTCTCTCAATAACAAGAAAATTTAATGAAATTGGCAATAAGAGAAAATTTAGGTATCGAAGGACAAATTTTATTGCTACTAATAACTCTTTTTAAGTCAACCAAGTACTTCTAGTACCCGAAAGAATAAATATTTATGATAACCAATATAGATAGTTATTAGGAGCAACATCATATTGTTGTTTCAACAATTGTGTTTGTCAATTATTACCTATTTATTGTTAAAAACGAGCAAAGAAATATTAAAGACCAATGTATGGAAAAATTATTATTTTTCCAGACCACCCGATGATACCTTATACAATAAGGGTGTATTTAGTCTACACAGTAGTACTTTAAAATACCATTTCAGATTGAATGGTACTACCAATAATAGGAAGCCTTTTCCATTGATAGGATGTAACCACCTGCAGACCGGTATTGAACTCTCGTTCTCGTCAGTACAGTGAAGGTGTACATCTAATACTTCACGCCGTATTATCAACGGTAGTCTAGAAAATACAACGCGCAGCGCTCCTAGCAGCAAATGGCGGCAGTTGGTGTGACGTGAGGTCTCACATCGTACCTACTTATTACTACTATATCTGGCCAATAACAATAACTAACTAAATTATTATAGGGAGCTAATTAATAAAAAAATTGTTGGTTTCAACATGATAATGTAGTTATGTTAACTAAGAAGTAGTTAAAAATAAGAGTTAGTTCTGTTAACTAGATCATCTAATTCATCGTAATTCAGTTATAACGAAAATTTGTTTTGCTAACTAAAAATTACTTTTACATAAACTAAAACTTTAAACAGCAAGATAAAATTAGTCAGATACCAATTTTGTAGAGTGTATAGCAAGAACAAATAAGTTCGAAACCGGTCTGCAGGTGGTTGCATCCTATCAATGGAGAGGGCTTCCTTTTCTTGGTGGTACTATTCAATCTGAAATAGTATTTTAAAGTGCTACTGTGTAGACAAAATTATGCCGTTATTGTATAAGGATCATCGGGTGGTCTAGAAATAATAATTTTCCATATCGGTATTCGAAGAGTATCAGGCTACCCCTCAAAAAATGATAAGTAACCTTATTCATTCGATGCCACGATGACTGCAAGCTGCCATTTTTTTTTTTTTTTTTTTTTTTTTTTATGGTCAAACACAAGCACTATAGGAAAAATCCTTTAGGGCACTCTGGGAGTGGTGCGTGTGCGCAAAAAGCGATTCACGTTGGTTTTGAATCGTTGGAGGTTATATTCGTTGGGAAAAACGACCTCGGGAAGATCGTTCCACAATGATGAAGTCCTCCAGATGAAAGAGTTCTTAAATAATGAAGTTCGAGGAGTACTAAGCTTAACCACATATGGATGGGCGGCAGTGGTTCGTCGTGTATTTCTGATATTCGCCGCTCTGGGCGGAATTAAGAGGGCAAGGTCAGCCGAGCACTTTCCATGAAAATATCTGTAAAAGAGAGTCAAATCACCAACTTGCCTTCGGTGTTCTAGGCTGTCGAGGTTCTTCGTCAGCTCGTGGTCTCCAATCAGGTCAGAGGAATGGCCCTCCTTTCGATGGAATCCAGCAGCCGAAGTGTATGTTTGGGTGCAGAGCTCCAGACATGAGAGCAGTACTCTAGTGATGGTCGAATCTGGGCTTTGTATAGTGTCAAAAGTTGTTGAGGTGTGTACAACTTTCTGGTTCGGAAGAGTACACCAAGCTTCTGAGAGGCTATCCTGGCGATTGCCACAACGTGGTTATGCCAAGACATATTTCCTCCCAGATTGACGCCCAGCAAACTAATAGATGAAGCCAGTGGGATTGCGTGTCCGTCCATGACTATATCCGGTTCTGTAATGTTAACCTTTTTAGAGAAAACTGCTGCCTGGGTTTTTTAGCGTTAAATTCGACTTGGTTACTGTCACCCCAAGCCAAAATTTCTTCCAGGTCTTTGTTGAGGCGTGATACTTCATGCTGTCTGCGAAGATGTGCGTCGGCAGCCGATGTTTGTGCATTCAAAGAGAAAGATGATAAAAGTGTGCTATCATCAGCAAAACTAACTATCGGGTTTTTCGTTTTCACTAGAAGGTCGTTAATGTAGAGTAAGAAGAGAGTGGGAGACAATATGGACCCTTGAGGAACACCGGCATCGATGGTGAAGGTGTCTGAGAGAAATCCGTCAATCGCCACTTGCAGAGAGCGGTCCTTAAGAAAGCTAGACAACCATGCACAGAATCGACTGGGCATACCATAGGATCGCAGTTTAGAAGCCCCTCATGCCAAACACGATCAAAAGCTTTAGAAATATCCAGTGCAACAGCCCGAGACTCCCCATGATGTTCGATTGCGTTGTTCCAAATATGGGTGACATAGGCTAGAAGATCTCCAGTTGATCTGGACTTCCGAAAACCATATTGATGATCGCTGATAATGTTGAAGCCTTCCAGGTACTTTAGAAGATGTTGCTGCGAGAGGAGGAAATACACGATATTAAAATTGTTTTTGTTAATTAACTTTATGATATACCTAGTATTTGTTTTTCTTAATTCAGCGGTTCATTTCAAATTTTGCAGCTCGCAACAGAAATGAGATAATGGAATGAATCAAAAAACGAAATGTTTAGAATACATAAAAGATTACAAGAAACAGTATATACATGAAATTATCCACCTCAATTTTCCTACAGGGTGTTTTGAAATTACGACAAAAAACAACAGTTTGATGTACTCCTGTATAATATAGCCTAATCGAAAAATGTTACTTTATAAAATAATTAAGGAAAAACACAATGGATGGATCTACAAACTGATAAGAAAATCATGAAAATCGCATAAAAAATAAGAAAGTTATAAAATATCAAAATTTCGGGGTGGCGGAATTTTGTGCCGGCGAGTGTATTTTATGTAACCTATTTGTAATGAGTCTGTAAATAAGTAATATTGATTTTGTGGTGTTCACGGATATGTATTTAACAAATATAATATCTTCTGATCCTATATCTGCTTCCATGCATGTGCCACTCGGTACATATTATATTATACAGGGTGAGCGATCGCAGATAAGCCAAATCCCTCGCATTGTAAATATTTCGCTATCTTGAGCAGAGCGTGGGCGGTTCGACCGTCGTCGTGAGTTTACGAAGAGATATCTATTACCGGCCAGGCCAACCGGTAATTTATCACCGGTAATCTGATTAGCGGCGTATCGGTGCGTCGCAACCGGTGCAATACCGGTCCCGATGACGTGTACAACAAGCCTTGTTGCTTGTAGCTTGTTATGAACTGATTGAACCGTCCGATGTAGTCAATATAACCAGTCGTCTTACCGATGGAGGGGTCCATTGTCACTATAAACTTAGTTAGTTTCCAAAATTAAGTCGAGGGTTGATTATCGTACTGGTAATAATATTGGTATACAGGGTGTCCGGGAACATGTGGGAAATCTCCCGGATATGAAGAAAACACGTGAAAAGAATACTATAGGTTCTTATAAACTTCTTTCGTATCGGCCCCCTCTTCGGAGATATGGGCTCCCAAAGAGCACCAATGGAATCAAGTTTTTTACACATAATTATTGAACCACCTGGTATATTTCAATTATTTTTTAATATGATGTATACCAGGTAAGACCCGTCAAATTACTACCCAAGAAACTGTTGTGAATTACTCACAGCTGCAGGGACGGACTAGTTGTAACACTCATGGGCCCATTTTTTTTACGCCCTGTATGATGAGAACTTTGGACAATGTTTTTTACATACCTTTAACTATTGGCTAAAAATTGAGTACTCTTCATTCATGTCGCTAATCCTAACCGTTTTCGAGAAAACGTCATTTTATTTACACTGAGTCCCCTAACTGCTCATGGGCTAAATATGAAAAATCGGAATCTTGAAAGTTGAACATTGGATCGGAACAAAGATGCATCTTTTATTGAAATACCCGAAGTACATGATGTATATGAAATGCCGTTTTTTCGAAAACGGTTAGGATTAGCGACATGAATGAAGAGTATTTAATTTTTAGTGAATAGTTAGAGGTATGTAAAAAACAGTGTCCAAAGTTCTCATCATACAGGGCATAAAAAAATGGGCCCATGAGTGTTACAGCTAGTCCGTCCCTGCAGCTGTGAGTAATTCACAACAGTTTCTTGGGTAGTAATTTGACGGGTCTTACCTGGTATACATCATATTAAAAAATAATTGAAATATACCAGGTGGTTCAATAATTATGTGTAAAAAACTTGATTCCATTGATGCTCTTTGGGAGCCCATATCTCCGAAGAGGAGGCCGATACGAAAGAAGTTTATATGAACTTATAGTATTCTTTTCACGTGTTTTCTTCATATCCGGGAGATTTCCCACATGTTCCCGGACACCCTGTATATACGGGTGTTATGGAAATGACGTATTATATTTAAATGGTAACTCCTTGGGTGTCCTAGAGAAGCGCTACATATTGGGTAACAAACACTCTTACTCACAGGCCAGTCCGCGCTACTGTGCAACATTTTACCCAGACCCAATGGCAATGTTGCCAAACTTAATGTAAAACTGAACTTGCATAAACATTATAAAAATTAATTACTTACTTGTATTTATCTTATAACTAAAGAGCGGGACATCCAGGCACATACATAATCAGTTGTTTTTCCTTTTAATTGGAACACTCCTGTAAACACTTTATGCTCGAAGATTAGATTTTGACAACAAGACAGAACACAATAGTAGTGAAACAGAACCGATAGTTAGTTTTTTTGAAAATACACAACAATAATACATAATCTGATTATTAGATTTTATTACACGCGACGCGACGAAATTTGACTTTAAGTGAAAATTTTTATAACACTAAAAAGTACCACCTGCAAAACCCAGCGACTTGTCGCGCGTGTATTACACTGACCAATTCGGTACAAAGTATTGGCAGTATTCAGCAGCAATATTTTCATCAAATTTTACATTTTATTCTGTGCGAAATGGATTATTTTATTTTTAAGGAAACTGAGATCGTGTTTATAATTTTAATTCACTTCTTTCGTAATTTTTTATAAATTTAACTCCTCAACCTGACAATCAAAACTGACATAAATCGCTGTCAAATCACAAATCGCTTTTTAAATTCGATGAAAAAAATGGCGTCCGATTTCCCATCGATCAATTTTTTTTTGTGCATTCAGCACTGCATAATTACTAATCGATTACAAATCGATGGGTTCTGCAAGTTCACTTTCTTGGTGAAGGTAACGACCTTTTTTTTCTTAGAACTCTAAGTTTCTTTAAGGGTCCAGTGAAGTAGCGTCCTTTTTTTAGGCGCCGTGCTGGTACAGTTTTATAAAATTTGGTACAATTTTGCCGATCCAGCCGGTACAATAATTTAAAGCTTGGGACAACGCTGTTTGAAGTACTTAGTTTAAATGTTTCCTTCAGTTTGTTCGTCGTGTGTGTCATTTTTAAATTGAAGGAATCGTATTTATTTTTAATTAGTTAAACAAATAAATTTAAGCGAGAAAAAAAAGGACCAAAATTAATTAAAACAACGTTCCCGTGTAATCTTTCCATGTGAATAGCTGCTATTTGTGAGGTTATGTGAGAGGTTTTTTCCTAAAACTTAGTTTTTTCATAGAAATTATGAAACTAATAATTGTTTTTAAATAAGTAAACGTAAGATAGCATGTGTCTTAAATAAAATTGCATTTTTTCTTTAAAGAGTTTGAAAGATAACCATTCAAAAGGTTATGACGTTTGATCTATTTACTTTCCTGTGCTTGTGACGAATTTGATGTGATATTACTATTACTTGTTTTGCAAAACGTTTTTCGCCGTCGGTTTTCTGGAATCATATTTGTTCATAAATGATAGAATGAAAAATTGTTAAAATTATAATTTTTCCTAAAGAGTTTGCCGTGTAGATATGACAACAGCGGCCGAAATGCGCTGAGGTCTTTTCACACTGCAGACTGCATCTTATTGATTGCAGCCGTCGTCAGTAGCGGCCATGAAAATTTTCAGATTTCATATAAATTGTATAATTAGTATCTCTTACCGTTTCCGAAATCCCAATGGTGAAAGACGAATTTGTTACACCCTGTATAATAAGACAATTCCATGACACCCCGTATACTCTTTTCAGCGGCTGTTTACAAACAAATAACCTAAAACCCGCAACGAAATTTGCGAATCTCATAGAAAAGTGTTTATTTCTGTATCTTTTCCAATTTTTTTCCCGTCAATCACGCAAATTTCCCGATGGCGGCGGTTCCGTGTGTATCAACCCGCGTCATATTTACGAGACCGACGATAAGGCCCGTTCTGCACAATGAGGATACAGACAGTGACAAACCTGTCGAATGTGCGGAAATGATTCGATGCGAACGATCTATCTGAACGATAGCGCCTTTTCTCACACTAAATTTAACACTTTGTATTGACGCGGAGGCGTGTACGACTCATATATTTTATTGCTTAGGATGTGCCTTAAAAGATCCGTTTCTTGGGCTTTTGAACAAGTTCATCATAATACTAAAAACAAATCGATACAATTTGGGAAACCTACCCAAGTAAAAAGGCTTTAAGATACGATTTTTAACCTTGTAAAATTCAATACTAAGCAGCAATATAACGAGAGAAAGATATACCAAATAGTATATTATATTGTGATTACGGTTCCCATTTCGAGGCAAATTCCTGCTTCCGGGGAGGATTGCCCCCCAGTATCCCCCCTTTATCTAAGTTGGTGAATTACCAATATGTCTTCGATGTTCTTGGTCAGCTCGTAGCCTAGTGATGGTCTAGTGATGGACGAGTCTGGGCTAGACTGTCAAAAGTTGTTGAGGTTCATACTTTTTGGTTCGGAAAAGTACACCAAGTGGCTGCCTTGTCGATTGCTACAAAGTGGATATGATTGACACCCTTCAAATTAATAGACGAAGCCAGTGGATTTCTTGTTCCGCCATGACTACCTATATCCAGTTCCGCAATGTTAACCTTTTTTAGAGAAAACTGCTGCCTGGGTTTCCTTAGCATTAAATCTTGGTTGTTACTGTCATCCCAATTTCTTCCAGTTCTTTATTGAGGCGTTATACTGCATACTGCATGCGAAGATGTCCGTCGGCAGCCGACGTGTACTAATTCAAAGTGAAAGATGAGATAAGTGTGCTGTCGTGAGCAAAGCTATATTCGGATTTATGAATTTCACTAGAAGGTCGTTGTACAGTAAGAAGAGGGTGGGAGACAATGTGGACCTTTGAGAAACACCGGCATTGATAGTAAAAGTGGCAACCACATGCAGAAAGATGGTTAACGTAGGCTAGAAGGTTTCCTGTTGATGGTCACTGATAATGTTACGGCCCTCCAGGTACTTTAGAAGTTGTAGAACGCTTCCTCCATTACTTTTGATATAACTGAATCAATGCGACTGATCGATAGTTGTTTGACAGTATTCTCTTATCTTCCTTTGGTATAGGCTGGACTCGCGCTGTCCTCCAGCAGGATGCAAATATTTCCTTTTCGTAGGATAAGTTTAAAATTCTACAAAATACTGGTGTGAGTTCATCGGGATCAGGATTCGCTTGACGGGACGCTGACGAAACACGAATTCGATCATTTCTCATTGCACTGCGGGAATGTTTGGAGGTGTTTTTCCCTGGAAGTCTGCAGTGGAATGCGAAGAAAATAGTTCAGTTAGTGCTAAAAATCGTTCTCTATTGGTAGAAGTTAATGGCACACGTTCAGAAGAAAATTGAATACGTAACTAATAATTGAAGACGTGTATTTTAAAAACAGAAGCAATTCGGATACCAACAAAGTAATATATTTAGGAGATAAACCTTATTATTGATTTTACGACTAAAAGAACTCGATAATTTACCTTGATAAGTAAAAAAATACTTTCATACAATCTAAAACATTTATTTTCCCTGACTTCGATGATTAAAAATCAACAGTGAAAGCGCATTCATTGTTTATATCCTTTCATATTGCTTTACGCAACTATTGTCATTATTAGTTGATTATTCTACCATTTTATAGCCTTTAAATAAATTGATTTACCCAACTTGGAGGAAATTAAGATTTGCTATTTGTTATATTGGATTATACAAATGAGACGGGGGGGATTGACTTGCCGAATGTATTGTTTGTTGCGAAATTAAGGGTGCGTTAATTCTGTTTGTTTTAATCTTTGAATAGAAATCGTATTTAGTAACAGTTCAGGCAGGTCAAGATTTGGGATTGTATAATTTAATTGTTGACGAGGAGAATGTTTGAATTTGTAGTAATATTACCATAACTATACAGGGTACCTTCGATTGGTTGGTTGGTTTGTTGGTTAAAGGTGAGGGTCGGATGTGTGTGGACCACTGCAGCCTTCTGGCTTATTGTGCAACCAGGCATTGTTAGAGAATATATTTTCCTTCAATGAGGTCCAATATCCTTCTAGCAAGTATGTCATGCGGGGGTTGTCGCCACATTGCAATATTCCCGAAGATCTTGAGTTTTCTACGAGACAGCGCTTCGTAGCTGTATATGATATAGGAGATAGTTTCGTCCTCTTCGGCGCAGAATCTCTATTCAATGGGTCCATTGTAGATTCCTATACGTTGAAGGTGTTTTCGTAAGTGACAGTGACATGTTAGTACCTATTTCAACTGGGACCGCGTTAGGAGTAGCATCCCATTCGATTGTATCATCGATGGTTTGCCAATTGCGGCCCGTGTGTGTATCTGACCAGATGTTTTTGCGCCCATCTATCTAATGTTGTTTTCGTTGCTTGTTTTGATATCCCGAGGGCGGGTTCAGGGCCCCTGAGGTTTTGAGCGGATCCAGGTCTCACTAGGTCGTCTGCTTTTTTATTTTCTATTATCCCAGAGTGACCAGGAACCCACAAGAGTTCTACCTTGTTCCTCCTGGCCGCCAGTTCCATTCATTAAAACACTCCACTGTGAGTTTTGATGTAAACCTTGGAGTTCAGAGCCTCCAATTAAGCCGGCACTATTGCTAACTCCGTTATTAGCGCTACGATGTTGGTTCAATTAGTAAACTAGTAGCATTTTTCCATTGATTAATGAAATGCATTTTTCTGTCGATTTCAAGAGTATCTATTCCTAAAACAAGAATTTCCTTATTAAATTGACAAAATTTGAAAAAATCATGACTAAGAGTGTATTTCTATCTAATACAACTAAATTCACACTAACAAGCATTTGCCCGTTATCTTTTATCTTAATACGAGGCGAGAGAGGCCAATTCTATGAAACTCTAATCAAAACATACTTATTAAATCTTGATAGTTGCAACACTTGCTTAGGGGACAGTGGGGGACGATGGGTTTCGAAGCATTATTGTCTATCGATAAAATTAAATACTTTTTACCTACATGCCGGTTGCTTTCGGTGAGAACGAATCTTGAACTAATCCGACTGCACTCTGGCAACATCTATTTTTATTTTACAACTGCGCTACGATTCGGACCCAAAAGTTGAATGAATTACTAATCTCGTAAATATTGCGACGTTGGGCCTTTGATCTAACGGATTGGTTATATATTTTTTGAAAAATCGTCTTTATTATAAACAATCATGGTGCATTCATGTGTAGTTTGTAAAAGAGTGGATCATTTAAATAAGGATTTATCTTTTCATCGGTAAGTATGGTTATATAATCAGACTTCAACATTGTTCCCATTCAGCCAACAAACAAGTAGTTCTCTCTTCCACCCATTACTGCTTTTCAATAACATTTCGCACAGCTTCAGTTTCCAATAGTTTTATGAATGGATTATGGGATCTGTAGTTTACAATACCTTTGCTTCTTCCATATATGAGAAGCCATTACCTACCCGCCGATATTTCCCCACATTACTCCACATACAGGAAAAATATCAAGACTGAGTAAGACAACATCATCAATCAAGTCTCTGCATTTTACTTGGTGTATGGATGAAGACATACATAGTTATAATTGGCGGATATCTTAATTTATTAATATGTAGCCAGCCATTGAAGGTGATGTAATACAAAGTTCTTATAAGATTTGAAGGAACTAGCAAAGCCAAGATCAGTGTAAAAAGTTTATCCTCGCATTTATCGTTAATGCCAATTTATAAACTCGACGGTGACGATTGACGGTGCAGTTTGACGGTGCTGTTTGACGATGCCGTAAAAATCTGGATTTATAAACTTGACGGTGGCGGCGATAACATAACCTGTTTTTCTCGGCTTTTCTGTATTTTTATGTGATTATATTAATTTTGGTGTTTATGTGATCTGAATGATACTATCAACACTTATCAACAGTACACTTTAAAATGGTTAATAAGATGGTATAAAATAAAATTATATTTACTAAATATCACGTGACAGGCAAACACGATTTTGATTGGCTGTGTAAACTTGCTACGAACGTTGCTACGACCGTCCACCGTAAAAAAAATAAAATTGGTTTATGTCGGCCGTCACCCACCGTCAAACTTCACCGTCATCGTCAAATATAAATGGTCATATGCATTTCAATATGTTTAACCTGTACCGTCACCGTCAAACAGCACCGTCAATCGTCAACGTCAAGTTTATAAATTCAGCTTTATACTCGTACAAATGATACTTTAAAAAATAAAATAAAAATAGGACCTATATACTGAAATATAAGTTTCATTATGTTTCATAAGATATTATTTTTAGGGTCAGATGGAACCTGTACAGGGTGTCCCATTTTCGACACTTTCTGGTGGTATTAGAGTTATTATCACAGAGAATGTTGCGGTTTTCACTTTAGTGTCCCACACCAAATTCAAGTGTCAAATTTGTCATGGCTCTTTTAGTAGTTTTGAATCTACAGAGTGACTTTGAAAGTCTTCGCTTTTTAGACATCCCTCGTATTTATGTGATGCGTTATCAAAAATGTAAAACCGGATCGTGTTCGTTTTTCTCTAAAAATTTCGTTCTTGAGATATTAACAGAATTAAACTTTTTTTAAATGGGACACCCTATATATTATTTATTTAATGGACAGCCTAAGTCTGACGTCACGAGAGGCGTGGTTTCAAAAACCTTTCCAAACAAACTAAAATTACATTGAAAATCCCATAAGAAATTTTTTAAAGCATCGATACAAGTTTATAAGGGATAATTACTGTCCGTTTTGTTGCAGTTGATAGCTCATATCGAGGGTTGAAGCCATAAAACAACCGTAAACCATAGGCGTTGCCAATAGTAATTACCTTATTTAATAAGAAAATTGGCCTCTGTCCATTGTTAAGTAGGATTAGGGTTAAAGTAGGTACAACAGGGGTAATTAATTTACCTATTTTTGCCTGCTTTAGGATGTTATTACGCCATTTGATGTGCGTTTGTCAAACTATGTATTTAGTTGTATTTAGATACTGCATTATCTCAAAGTTGAATTATTTCCTATACTTGTAACAATGGCTTCAAGTTTTTCGCCAACGTGTCTTCGTCAAATTAGCAAGAGTGCATATTCTCTCCGAGAAAAGACATTAATATTAAACGTGCATGATGCTCTAGTGTACCAGAAACCTGCAAGTGATGTTCGTAGCATCATTGCAGAGTGTGCCAATATGGTAGGAGTTGGAGAGGCTACTATATATAGGTTCTTGCGTGAAAGAAAATCTAAGAACCTCAGTGAGCCAAAACCACTCCCAGGAAAGAAACCGTTAGAAATTGACAATTTCATTAAAAATGGTATTAGAAGAAAAGTACATAGTTTTTATTTTGCCAAGGAAATACCAACTATGGACAAAATTTTACAAGCCATTAACTACGACGAGGACTTACCACAGCTATCACGAACGAAACTATGGAAAATACTTCATGATATGAACTTTCGATGGGAGAAGCAAAACAGAAAATCTTTTCTTATTGATAGAGCAGATATTATTTGCTGGAGACGTCAATACTTAAGGTCCATCCGAAAATACCGCAGCGAAGGCAAAAACATTTTCTATTTGGATGAAACTTGGCTGAACGAAGGGCACACCGTATCTAAAGTTTGGCAAGATAAAAATGTCCTAAGTTCTCGACAAGCTGTCATGGAAGGCTGGTCAACAGGACTTAGACCACCATCTGGAAAGGGACGCAGACTTATTATAACTCATATAGGAAGTTCAAATGGCTTTTTGGATCAAGGATTATTACAATTCCAGTCGAATTCTACTAAAGACTATCATGAAGAAATGACTGCTGATGTTTTCGAGGAATATTTTAAGCAAATGATAGAATACATTCCCGCTAATTCTGTAATAGTGATGGATAATGCCAGCTATCACTCTAGGCTAAAAGAGAATCTTCCCACAACTTCATGGAAAAAGGCGGAAATCGTAAACTGGTTACAACGAAAGGAATTGAGTTACGATAATACCATGGTAAAAAAAGAACTTTTGGATATTGTTAGGCTACATAAATCACAGTATAAAAAGTATGTTATTGACGAGATGGCAAGAGATCGAGGTATTATAGTGCTCCGTTTACCACCTTACCATTGTGAGCTAAATCCTATCGAATTAATATGGGCTCAAGTAAAAGGATATGTTGCTAGAAATAACAAAACTTTTAAAATGCAAGAAGTGCGACACCTCTTGCTTCATTCTTTAGCAAATGTGTCATCAGAAAATTGGCAAAACGCCATAAAACATGCTATAGTAGAGGAACAAAAAATGTGGGAACTTGACAACGTAATTGACACAACTATGGAAATTGAGCCTTTAGTAATAAGCGTAGGACATGATGACTCTTCAGATTCTTCTGAGGACCATTTTATCGAGTTATAATTATTGAAATTGTCAATATTTTTTGATCTGTAAATAAATTAGTTTTCTTGTAAATAAATTCATAAAATCATAAAATCTATTACATTTAAATAAAATAATAAGCGGTTACATTAAAAACCCAACTCTCCGACCATGATGGGCCGTTTTAATCATTATCCTTTCATTTCATTTTATGGCTCTATTGTTACTTTATCTGTTACCCGGTGGAATAGGTCAAAATTTCTTCATCTTTATGCTAGATGTACGTAAAAAGACCATTTTATAGGTAAAATATTTTAGGCCACCGGGCCCTTGTTTTGAATCTTTAATGAGGGTATCGAGCTATCAACGGCAACGAAACAGACTTTAAGCAATTTCCTGATATTATTTGTATATTAGATGTTATTATAGATTCATTTTCAGAAACAGATTAACGTAAGTGTTCTTTGAAGATTTGTAATCACCATCTTAACAAGTTTGAGGTTATGTTATTATTGTTTGCATTATCGTTTAGGGAGATTTAAATTGTTACTTTTCTGTTAAAAACAGCTTATTGCAGTGTATTTATCAACATAGAGTATACCCACCCTATAGCTTGGAATATTTTTTTTATTATAGATTGAAAACCTGCAAAAATGATTGTGTTTCATACCAGATTGTAAACATTATAATGAAAAGAAAATTTGAAAGTTTTTACACTGCCTACAAAGTAGGAAAGTCTGGATATCACCATAAATATATTGAAACAATTATTGGGTAACCCAATTATTTATGTTAATGTCTACTTTACAAATTTGTTTCTTTTTTTTAGACAAGATAGGGAACCCTCCCGACATTTTGATTTGTGGGTGCCGTATTGTGAACCAAGACAGCTACGTCCGGCAGCTTGGAAAATTAGAGTCTGACCTATTAGCTCATATAAACACTATAACGCTATATAGTTTTGTTCTCGAGGACGGAAATGTTCATACCTATAAAGAAATAAAACACTACTTGGCAATAAAGTATAATGTTTAAATATTAACCACTGAAAATTTAAAAAATAAATACAATATTTATGAATATATTATTCTACTTCTTTAATTAGTGGATACTGAAAGCTAGTAAGTGCTACACATAACATATAATGTTGAGGTATTTGTTGCAAAATAATGCATTTTATTCGGTTTTGCTCTCTCGACATGGATTCTTGCCTTCATAATTGTCTGGATTTCATAAACCCGAGCTTCTGTAAATTGATGAGTGCTCAAAAATGATGGTATATTTAAACGGACTCATTCAGGTAGCAACTCTTTTATTAAAAAACCCTCGTCAGCTAGTAGAAGTTTTCATGCTGCCTGGCATAGCTGTCTTCGTCACAAAATAGCAGCTACAAACCAAAGAATACCGTAAAGGTTTCCTATCTTTTCTAAAAAATGGAACTATTTTAAATAGCAAACATAATAATTGATTTACCCAATCATTGTGTTCATATATGTAGTAGAAGGTACCTTATAAGTGATATCCAGGCTTTCTTTTCTTCCTTTGCAAATGTAGGTACTTCTCATTATAAAACACAACCATTTTTGCAGATTTCGAATCTATAATAAAAAAATAATTCAAGCTATATGGTGGTCGGCATACTTTATGTTGATAAATACAGTACAATAAGCTTTTTTACAGAAAAATAACAATTTAAATCTCTCTAAACAACAATAACATTCGAAGATCTTAAATTTCGCTTTCTTAATATTGCAGACTTTTGTCCTGCGATGCCACTTTTCACATACTCACAGTTGATGTTCTCCTGTTACATTTTCCACACATCCTTCTCGCAGCACACGTCAACACGTGTCAACAGCGTTTCCTGCAACCTGCAAATCAAAAGCCATCACTGTTTAGGCTTGCGCTGTCATTGACTCCTCTGGTTCTTCGAGCCGGATGCGTGTGATCCGATGCTATCGGCAGCGCTGTGCCGCTGCTAGCAGGACGATTGTTTGCGGGAATTGCAGAGAGGCACGTGCGCTGCAGGACGTGGCCCGGTGGGCTTGCATATTCGATTACGTGATTTAGAAAGTTAATATGGCGGGGATGTCTTAAGAATGACACGGAAGTTGATGCAGGCACGAGAAATATAATATTGCGATAACTAGCGCTTATCGCTACACCCCAAAAAAAAGAGTTACCTATTTTAAAAATAAAATACTCGGACTGAATAAATTTGAGCTTTGTATACAGGGTGTTATGGAAATGTCGTATTATGTTTAAACCGGCAATTCCTGAGATGAAAAGAAATTGAAAAAAAATAACCAAAAATGGCGCTTTCAATTAATAACCGAATTATAACACCTTATGTAAAACCAAATAAACACACATGTTACTACTGACCAAACGTAAACAAACTGTAGCCATATGTAAACAAAGCAATATTGAGATAGGTTATGGCCAAAAACTTCACTGAAATTTTAGCAATGTTGTCGTTAAATTTCTTTAGAAAGTCAATAACCGGTTGACAGAAGATGTTTATTTTTCTAGGTACATTTTTTACGTTCAGTTGTTCACTGGGGAAAAAAATGTTTATTTAAGCTCTGTTACCAAAGATCTTACAAACTCCAGATAGAATTGTTTACATTTGAAGTCGACGTAAGGACTGTAAACGTGCACTCCCCACCTTGCTGTTATGCTTGCAGCATAGCCAGATTGTCCTATTTATCGCTAAGGTATCTGCAAAATCCCAATTAAAAATTTGTTAATTTGACAATTGCAACTGGTTTAAGGTTAATCCGCAATTGCTTTTAAAATAAATTTATTTCCCAATAATTTTAATATAAATTGTGAATAGGCCTTGAGAGATTTAGAAAAAAAATATTATTATTATACATAAAAGTTTGAAATAAACCGACTGCACTCTGACAACATCAAGTTAAAAGATACTACGCTCGACGGCAAACGATCAAACTTTATCAATGGAAGAAGAATACACTGTTGCTACTCGCTGCTAACCGCTTTTAAGGGAGTGTTTATATACTTGGTTGTTTTTATTTTTTTTTTGTGAGTATTGGTGAAAAATCGTCTTTATTATAAACAATGATGGTGCATTCATGTATAGTTTGTAAAAGAGTGGATCATTTAAGCAAGGATTTATCTTTTCTTCGGTAAGTATGGTTATGTTTTAATATGATTGTATTGATATGATTTCTGACTAACCATTGACGTTTAAAAGGTTATGGACCGGTCCGTGGTGCTAGTCCGGGCAAAAAGCAGTCGAGTTGGTTTATTTATTTATAAATCTTGCATTTACTAGACGGTTGAGTCTTGTGCGGCCATAAAATACTTCACTAGAAGATGCAATGGTGTTAAATTAAAATTTCACAGGTTAGTAAATATATTTAGAAATTTGATTTTGAGTTTTCATCACCCATTCCGTTTCTCCCTCCTTGCTAATTGGCCACACCCAATGCATGTGAGCAGGTAATAAACTAAAGATAGATGACCAGAGTGCAGTTGGATTATTTCACGATTTATTTGATACCTTTAAGTATAATAATATTATTTTAAAGAATCATCCTTTTCACAGTTTATAGTAAAATTATTAGAAATAAACTTATTTTAAGAGCAATTGCGGATTAACCTTAAACCAGTTGTAATTGCAAATTTTTAATTGGGATTTTGCAAGATGTCTTAGTGATAAATATGACAATCTGGCTAGAAATATACACTTTTATATCTGGAGAGTATCATCCAGTAATGAATACACCAAAAATATTGATGCTAAGCATAAATAGTTAAATCCATCCTTGGATACACTGTATATAAAAACTGGATCAATATTTCTATCTTTTTTATAAATATCCAATATTCGAAACTACACTTTTTGAATAGAAAATATAGTTAAACGTAAAGAATCTCAAAGTAAATTATACGCCCTTGTTGGGCTTTTTGCCCAGACTAGCTCCGCTCCGAAACCATGAAGACCGCTCCATAACCTTTTAAACGTTATTGGATTTAACCTTGTAAGATTGAGATTTAACCAGACTTCAACATTGTTGCCATTAGCGAGACCAACATGTTTTGTCACTCTTACACCCATTACTGATTTTCAATAACATTTCAAACAATCACAAACTCACTTTCCAACAGATTTATGAATGGAGTGTTGGCCCTGTGTCTGTTACCTTTTTGGGTATTATTTAAAACAACACACAAATGCACATTAATTAACGCACACACAACACTTTTGCTGGTTAGAAAACGCTTTATGAACATAAAATTCTTTACAACTACATATTGTTCTAATGGTAAATAACAGATATACAAGTTGATGGAGGTAATATGTACCGATGACCGTGACAAAAAAACTTTAAACTCAATTTTCTCTAAATAATTAATAAACAAACAGACCCTTCAACCACTTAACGTAACAAGTTCGGGCAGTTTGATTTGACATTTACGTTTTCTTCTTTTTTTCTGTATGGCATCACCTACACAACAACAGGGATAAACCGATTTAATATTTTTCATTTTAATATACATGCTATATTCGATATTTTAGTTCCAAATAAAACCTATTATTGTTTTCCTGTATCTCTGGCTTAAATTAATATATATATAGCGGTTTTCACCAGTTTCCCTTATTTTAAATCTATTTTGTATTTAAAGAGCAAGAAAATACCTAAATTGAGTATTTTTTTGTGTGTGTTTTGACATAATTTCGTTCACAAGAGCTGTCTATTAAATAGCATATTTACCTGTAAGGAACATCATCAAATAGAAATTTAGTAGACCCTAATGGAATGCACGCGTCGTCGGTCGGTGTCGACGCTTATCTTCAGCGTCGCGCCGCCACCGACGCTCTATCGCGTCTCTCCAGCTGGCCGATGCGGCCGCCAAGTCGTGTGGAAAAACGATAGCGAAGGGTTCAAACTCAAACTTGTCATTCGAAGTTATCTGAGCCGCCAGGACATATACGCATACAAATATTGTTTATCTTCTCCCACGAAAATATAGGTTTTTTTTTGGTATAATAAGTGTTTTCTTTACGTTTTTATGGATAAATCTGGATTTTGTCAATATTTACTGTCAAATACCTATCCAAAGTTGAGTTTTTATTATCGCATGGGCGAGATTTTAGGTTTAAAAACAGATCAATAACTTTCCACTAGAAAGTACAGAATTTCCTTTTGTCGTCTACACGGAACAAAAAACTTAGTTAACTTTACTATAAAAATACATAATTTATTGTTCTATACAGGCTGTCCCAGAATATGTGGGCAATCTCCCGGGTTCAGATAGAACACTTAAAAATAACAGGAGAAGTTCATATAACTTTTTCTTTCTAAAAATATTTTTTTTTCAAAAACAGTTCATTTTATCGACATTGATCAAGAGTACCTTTTTTCAGCTTAAGGTTTTGGTTTAGAGTATCCAAAAAAAATATTATTGTCCTTCATCATACAGGGTGTAAAAAGAAGCATTTTTGTGATACGTATAGTCCGTCTCTGTCAAAGTAAATAAGCCAAATGTGGTTAAAAGGGCGAATTTCAAGGAGACTCATCTAGTAAACATTATACTAAAAAAATTATTAAATTACACCTAGTACGTAAAAAATCAACGATTTCCAGGGACATCCGTTATGGGCCCGTATCTCCGTAGGGGGGGCCCGTAGGAAGAAAAATTTATATGAACTTCTCCTGTTAATTTTAAGTGTTCTATCTGAACCCGGGAGATTGTCCATATATTCTGGGACTGGAATAACTTTTAAGAAGAACTGCCATGAAATTATAGCAAATTTTTTTATTGCAATTAACTAAAATATTTTGTAAACATTTCGGACACGCGGTAGTGCAGTTTCTCTGTAGTAACAGGTGGCGGGTGGCAGCGGGGGATAGCGGGGCTATGGCGATTTAGCATGGAAAAGGCGCACAGTTTTTGTGTGCACCGGTTGTCTGTTCGTGCAACTAGTTAGAAATCCGAGCGTGTTTGTTTTAATATTTTAATAGTATATATTTATTAAGTTAAAATGAATAGTTGACGGTGGACTATTTAAGAAATAACTTTAGCTCTTTGAGTTTGGAGCAAAGTGAAGAATGCGGGAACACCTAGACTCGAAATTAATTTAACGCAGACCACAAAGGGTCAATCTAGGGACTTTATTAGAAAGTTTAAAAATGAAATATATGAAAAAAATTTTATAGAGGGTATTCCAAACTTAATGAGGCTGTTATTGATCAATCTGATTTTAAACCATTTTATTTAAGGATTTAAACTAAAAAACACTACTGAAAATATGAAGAATGCCAACTTGTCAGTCTCGTGGCTCGATTCGTTCTCGTCATAAAACAGTTAACTATTGTTCTCGTCTTGGTTGCGCCTAATGACGTAGCCCGTAGATGGCATAGTGGTATTAGATATCATTCGGTTTTCTTGATAACTCGTAGATGGTGCTGGTAGTATTGGACATCATTCGGTTTTCTTGATAGCTCGTAGATGGCTTTAGTAGTATTAGTAGTGGACTGTATAAATATTGTTACGAGGGTTGCATGCGACGACGTTAAGATCCGACAGCTATGCACACTAAGAAAACCTTTCTTATTTTCCAAAAGTTGTATTTTCTTCTGTAAATTTAAAAAATAAATAAAAATATGTTTTACCTAACGCATTTTCTTATTACTTTTTTTCTTTCTACATTTAAAACGCCTAGAAAGTAATTGTTTGGTCGTTACACAAAAATAAAATTAAAAAAATAATTTCACCATACTTGCGAACCCCCTCTATCATAAGTCACGAGCCGCCACTGCCTGCGAGCAGTACCCAGCTCTGAAGGTTAGAGACCGGTAAGCCTCGATTTTCGCTGATTTACCTCTTCTCCCCTTGCATTTTCGTGATATATATGAAGATATGTATCTTTCTTGTTACCAAAAAATTTCTGATCCATAGACTACATCAGCGCGTATGAAACGTTTAGCTTTTGACCAACTGGAGACAAGTTAAAACCTTCAGAGCTGGGTACCGCTCGCAGGGAAAATTTTCGAGCTTCGTGCCCGTGGAGACTTTTGATCTGGACACCGAAAGGAACAACATATCTAAAATTTGGCTAATTTCACCGAGATCCAATTTCCTTTTGATTTGTGAGGGGTCCTTTATTAGTAATCCTAACTATAGTTTTTTGTAAATATGGTTTCAATATCATTTTGATACTGATTAATAATGTAAATTATAATTAATACAATATTTTATTATTTTCTTGTGAATTTTTTCCGTGTGAATTCACACTATTTTCGATTGATTTTATTTTATGTCGCAGAAACGGAATCGAAAAATCCAATTACCCATAACGTCACCTGAATCCATTTAAATCGCAATCGGCACCATTTACCGTGTGCGTAAATAATTCGCAATATATTATGCTTGTCACGCCTGCGCCAATTAAATCCTTACAGTAATTAATTATTTGGTACAAGTTAACGAAGGCGAACTTTATCGATCGATCACTCGACGACGGTCGATCGTTTCGTTCGATTTCTCGTTAGTCGGTGACGTGGGCCTGTTTCTTCGTATCTCTTGGTCAGATGGAATAAATGATCGGACCACGCCAATAATGTTAAATTAATCAAGATGTTTCTACTTTTTAGAAATTACCAGTACCTGTTTTAACATTATCTCGCTGTTTTCATTTTTGTCACTTTGACGTGCGAATAATTCACTAGAGGATATTATATTTAGTGTTGTGATCGCTCGAGCGAAAAACCGCTTGATCACTGGATTATTGAAATAACCGACATCGCTCCATAATTAAAAAAACCGCTCGAGTTATCTATTCAGGCGAAAACCGTCGCCCGTCACTTATTATCTTTCGCTCGATACCCGCGCTTCGCTTGACACCGACGGAAATGTACCGCTGTAGTGGGATCGAGTTAAAAAACTGCTCGTATATTCGAACACTTTTTCGCTCGATAGGAAATACTCTAGTTATAAATTCAGACGAAAAACCGAAAAATATCGTCTGTCACTTGATACACGACCTTCGGTCTACGCGCCGAGCCATCCGATTGGCGGTGGTTCGAGTTTGGCGCTGAGCAGGTACACGACATACGTCTTTCTTAAAGCCACATAAACGAGAAGGTGCATATAAAAAAAGTATGCCAAATCCCTTAGCGGAGTCTTCGCGACATGAGTTTTGTTTTAACTGGCTAGTCAGCGGCGTAGTTTAGGTCTCCGATTGTAAATATTAAAAAATTAAAGGTTATAATTTTTTAATTTTTATTTACTATAAACTCGAGAAAACTTCTCAAAAATAACATAATAATAGAAATTGTAAATAAAAATAACAAAACGAACAAAATGGTTAACAAAGTATATAGAAAAATTCGTTGTTAATCTTATAGTAAATATTTTTAAATTTAAACAGGAACTTTTTATTATTAAACTCAAGAAGACTTCTTAAAAACGGAAAATAAGAAAACGAACAAAATAGCTAACAAAACATAGGTATCGACAAATTTCTTGGTAGCCAAAAGTAAACATTCTTAAATTTAAACAGAAACTTTTAGGTAACTATAAACATGAATTTAAAAAATAATCACCTAGTTTCTTATTTTGCCCGTTGCGTAACTAAGACCTAATTTTTGAAGGGCACACAGTGCGCACCTGATAATTTATAGTGGAGAATTTGACAAGTCATTTTAAATATCTACTTATTCTATGCTCGTAAATTGAGAAAGATGTGAAGAAAAATAACTCTCGGTAATACTTTTTGTTTTAAAAAAGCACAAGAATAAACCCGAACAATAAATACATATTTGGGTGATTTTTGCAGTTTCTTGTTTGGTATCGAGACTCGTGGTAAAAATTCATTATTCACAAATAAATAAATTTCTGGAATTTTTTTTGGTGGCTACTACAATTCTTTAGCTAAACCTGTGCCCACCCGTAGTTACGTGCCTGCTAAATACCCTACCTGATCACATGTAAACGGCTAGGCTGCCGGTCAGGCAGTCGGTGACGTCGTCGTTTGGTGAATTGGAATTTCAAGCGATGCACTCGAGCGATTCACTCGATTATTAAAATCGCTCGAGTATCAAGTACTCGATTATTAAAATCATCGGTTTTTTCCAACACTAATTATACTGGTAAAATGTCATAGCAACAGCCTGTTTGCTAATGGCAAAACTATTTGCTATATCTACCTAGACAAAACGAACATGATAAATAAATAAATAAATTATGGTTTTTCAGCGGCAAAACTATTGTTAGTCTGACAAATGTCATCCTGGTTTCAAAATGAAAATATAAGCAATTTTTATCGTGAAATAGTCTTGTCGAATATTATTCGATGATATTATGTACGATAAAAACCTCTCCAGCTAGAAATTGGGTGATAAAACCTCCTCCAACGCAAGATCAAGTGACCATTCTTTTTGGTAATATATTGTTACAATCGAAATTGATCACTCTAAAAAATCGTCTAGTTTAGGATACCAAGATCTTAGTCTCAATAACAAGGAAATTTAGTGAAAATGGCGATAAGAGGAAACTTATTATCGAAGGCCAAATTTTATTGCTACGATTATTCTAGTTGAAGTCACTAATAACTCTTTTTAAGTCAACCAAGTACTTCTAGTACCCGAAAGAATAAATATTTATGATAACCAATATAGTTAGTTATTAGGAGCAACATCATATTGTTGTTTAAACCATTGTGTTTGTTAATTATTTCCTATTTTATTGTTATTAAAAGAGCAAAGAAATATTAAATACCAATGTATAGAAAAATTATTATTTTTCTAGACCACCCGATGGTACCTTATACAATAAGGGCGTATTTAGTCTACACAGTAGCACTTTAAAAAATACCATTTCAGGTTGCATGGTACTACCAAGAAAAGGAAGCCTTTTCCATTGATAGCATGTAACCACCATGCAGATCGGTATCGAACTTTTTAGTTCTCGTCAATACAGGGTAGGTGTACATCTAATACTTCACGCCCTATTATCAACGGCAGTCTAGAAAATACATCGCGCAGCGCCATCTCCTAGCAGCAAATGGCGGCAGTTAGTGTGACGTCAGGTCTCACATCGTACCTACTTATTACTACTATATCTGGCCAATAACTAGGTAAATTAGTATATGGAGATAATTAATAAAAAAGTGTCGGTTTCAACATGATAATATAGTTATGTTAACTAAGAAGTAGTTAAAAATAAGAGTTAGTTCTGTTAACTATAGAACTTCTTATTCATCGTAATAAAATTAAAATGCAAATTTGTTTTGCTAACTAGAAATTACTTTTGTATAAGCTAAAACTTTAACAGCAAGATAAAATTAGTCTTAGGTACCAATGCATTTTTTAGAGTGATGCTTTCAGGCGCTGTTGTCACTGATCACTTAATAATACTTATACAGGGTGTTATGGAAATGACTGATTGTATTTAAAATAAACCGGCAAATCCTGAGATGAAAATAAATAGAAAAAAAATAAACATAAATGGCGCTTTGAATTACTTTATATGAAATCCGAAAATTTACGTGGCCGCTACTCACGACAATAATTTATTGAGGCAGTCTCAAAAGAGGTCAGCGCATTGTAGGCGGTGTAGTCATATTGCAACACAGAATTGTAAAGGCACGTGTTCAGTTTTTGACAATAAGACGTCTTTAACCCGCGTTATCACTTCCTTTTCAAACTTCTTAGAAAAAAAAATACAATTTTAAGGTACATACTCTCTTACCTTCGATCTTATTTTTAAATAATCCGTTTTATAATTAAATTCCTTAAAAAAATAAAACACAAAAAGTATATTTTGCAACAGAACCAATTCATATCACAACATTTATTATTATGAATTATTTCACAACAGAAAAAAAATCGGGTAATGTTACAACTAACAAAACGTGGAAGGCGGGACATTGGCAGACGCCGTGTGTCCCGGCTAAGGAATTGGTTTAATTGTAGCAATGTTCAACTGTTCAGAGCTGCAGTCAACAAGGTCCGGATTGCTGTGATGATGATAGCAAACCTCCTATAGGAGATGCACTATAAGAAGAAGAACAAAACGTTTAAAATTCGTATACATCAAGCACGTGGACTCCTCGGCAACGTCGTTCCAACACCGCGTATCGAAAGATACTGAAGTAACGACGATACTGAAGGTTAAAAATAAGAATACGCGCGCGGCGGTTATGCAAGCAAGGGCGAGACACGCGATGTGATCTGGCATCACTGTAGTTTACTCTCGTGACCTAAATTGTAGCTAACTGAAACCAGACGGAGCGGCGCTACAGCATGTACGCAAAAAGGGTTTTTACCTTAGTATTTAGATATTCGATTGAAGAAAAAAGTATGTGGACTTTCTCTAGGACACCCTAGGAGTCACCCATTTAAATATAATAAGTCATTTCCATAACGCCCTGTATGCAATGGATGATTGCATATTGTGTATGTCCCTCAATCCATTACAAAAAGAAAAAGACAAGTCAAGTCGTGTATTGTTCACCGTCTTCGGGCATCACATTATCATCATCATCCCGTTATTTCGCTAAAGTAGATTTGACTTCATCGATACGCAGAAACCCAACAATGCGTGATATACTTGCCTGTGCATGTTTTTTTAAGGTCCCTGCGCTACTCCAACGGCTTATACGCGTTCGGAAAATGCAAGGAATGCAGAATTTACACGATTCAAAATGATAAACTTATATAGGAAGTATTTTCCACTTCGTTTGATATTTATTTTACATCGGCTACATTTCAAATTATTATTATTAGAGTAGGAAACAGTGAAGATTACAAAAAAGAGGTGTTAAAATTATACAGATGCAAATTCCGTGTTTAAATATCCTTGGGAAGGCTGTAATCGTGTAGAGGTATTTACTTAATAGAGCGTCCGAAACGTTTGTTATTTCCCTTATTTTTTTAGATTTTAGTTTATCGGTGATTTTCCGCTTTACCGGTTTTAAACAGTAAAATTACTATAAAATAACTATAATTTAAATGAGGGAGTCCTCCTTGAACTTTTAAGAACGCCCGACCAAATGTTATGGTGTGCCACTTTTTTTGTAAATATCAGAGGACATACATCAGGATGTCCCCCTGGACCTATACCACAGATCAATCTAATATTTTATTTCAGAAATTAAGATTTGTCATTACAGAATTTAATTTTGTATACAGGGAGGTGAAAATCTTAAAAATATTGATTTTACCTTATAAACTACCTTAGTTTTTCTTTTTTAAGAAAATTGACATTGGAAAATGTTCGTTAGAATTGCCCTTTTCGTCATAATTCAAGATATTAAAAAAAAAATTGTATACAGTGAGGTTATGATCATTTCATATTAGATGTGTTATTAAGGAACACTCTGTATACGAAATGTCATAAAATACATCTATGCTATTTGAAAAAAGCTCCTTTGAGCCACCTTGTAGAAGAAATTATTTTTTTACAAGTGCCTCGAAAGTGCCTCTTTCCATGCATGTTCACTCCACCGAAAGTGGCGCTTTCCAGGACTCTCCGAGAGGGCGGGCGGGAAAGACCTTTCCCGCCCGCTTCTAGTCACCATGTAGTACTCCTCATAGTTTTTTAACTGATAAATAAATAAAACCAGAGATGTCGAGTGCGGGATTTAACTCGCGACTCTCAGATCGCCAGGCGTACACTCTGCCACTAGGCCATCGAGCCATAATACATATATAATAAATATCGGATTATACATATATAAATTGAATTTGCAGTTAATTGGCCTCGGAGGCTTTACGGACGAGTCTCTTTTCGGCCCTTGATACATAATGTGCTATTACAGTATAAACCAAAGATATTGCAAACTACAGATAGAAAAATGTATATTTCTAGCCTACGCAACGAATGAAAACAGTCTTTCCACCTCTTTCGGTCATTATTGCAACATAACCATCAGATTGACATATTTATCGCAAAGGTATCTTGCAAAATCCCAATTAAAAATTTGTAAATTTGACAATTACAACTGGTTTAAGATTAAACGCAATTGCTCTTTAAATAAATTAATTTCCCAATAATCTTACTATAAACTGTGAACAGGCGATGAGAGATTCTTTAAAAAAATATCAACGAATCTTGTACTAATCCAACTGCACTCTGGCAACATATATTTTTATTTTACAACTGCGCTACGATTCGGACCCAAACGTTGAATGAATTACTAATCTCGTAAACATTGCGATGTTGGCGCTTTGATCTAAGGGATCCATTATATATTTTGGTTGATTTGTGTTTTTTTTTATGATTATTGGTTTAAAATCGTCTTTATTATAAACAACATGATGCATTCATGTGGAGTTTGTAAAAGAGGGGACCATTTAAATAGGGATTTATCCTTTCATCGGTAAGTATGGTTATGTTTTAATATTTAACCATCTGATATAACCAGACGTCAACCTTGTTGCCATTCAGCCAAGAAACATATAGTTCTCTCTTCAACTCATTACTGATTTTCAATAACATTTTACACAATCACAGCTCCATTTTCTAAGAGTTTTATGAATGAATTATAGGATCTGTAGTTTACAATAACTTTGGTGTAAACGCACCAATCACCATTTTTTGTATATACGATCATCATAAAAATGTAACGAATAGAATCAATAGCGATGACATTTAAAGTTTTCAACATTCGTTTTATACAGACACAATTAAGTGTATGTATACGAGTATACAGGGTGTTGAAAATACTTCCCGCTCTTAAAGCTCGCTTCCAGTAAATAATATTAAAAATCGGAAAGACACGTCAATTTTATTGTGAACAGTGACGCTTCTAAATATTTACCGTCTTCTTGGTTTAATCCCCTGGGGAGAGCCAAGTGAACCATCATAATATGTAGCACTTGACAATCCCCTCCCCCCCATTTTAGATTTTTAAGGTTACAGTTTGGACTACATAATCGGTAGGGATGGGGTCACTGTCATCTTCTAATAGCACATTGCTATCAATGTTAATGAACTCGCCCAAATCATTGTTATCAAATTAAAAACTTCCACAACATCATTATTCTCTTTCAGACTCAAAACGCGATATTTTTCTACCATTGTTTACGATTTTAACCTTACAACTCACAAATAAACGGCGGACTGCTGTCGGGGAATCACACATACTTTCATTCGGCGAAGTCCTTTCGCTCCGCCACGCATACGCGATGGTTGTCGGTCTGTCTTTAGAGAGATTTTTTCATTACAAATTTCATATTCGTAGTTCCGGACTATGAAAAAATGTCCGCTTAATAAAGATGTCGCTTATTATAGGTGTCCGTTATGAAAGGTTTCATTGTATATTTTTGGGCGCAAGAAATACGTCAACGTATCGGCGTTACGGTAAGTTTACGTGTTGGTGTTGGTTGAAGTGTATATTACATTTTCTTTTCCGCACAGAAAAACCTGGAGTGCGTTTCCTGGTTTGGAAGCAAAATGCCTGTTAAACACTTTGGGTCCATTTCAAGCAATAGTATTGTTTGCCCAGTGATTTCTGAACGTTCTCGTATAAAGAGCGAGGGGAGAAAAATGAATAAAAACCATGCGTGAAAGCGTTGGAGCAGTTGGATTCTTCCTGAAAATACAAAACTAGTTTTCTTTATCTCAAAATGTTCTTTTTGACGGGTATTATTATTTAATTATTATTAGTCCCCTTTTCTTTACATAATATTTGGCACGAAGAGCGGGACTACATAAAAAATAAAATTTCAACTAATGAAATTCTTGTTTTAGCGTAGGAAATCAAATTCAGTAATACATTAATACTGATATGTTTCATGAAACCGATAAAGAGTCAGTCCACCAAATTATCTTAAGTTTGTATACATTTCAGCCAATTCAGACCTAATTATTTCTTGATAGCTTAACGAAAGGTTTTGGAACACCCTTGCATGGCTTCGCCACTTATCAAAGGACGGGCCGCGGTTACAGTATATATCTGAAGACAAACACATTTTCACGTTAGTCTAGGTTGATATAATTGATATACAAATCTGTGGCTTCCTGAAAGTATCATTGATTGATAAGGGACGTTCGAGATAACATTGACTACCAGCCGGCTGTACGGCCCAAGAAGCTATAGTATATTCATTTTCCCAATTCAGTAGACCAAAACAAATACACGCGACGAGCACGACAGGGTCGCATTAAGAACATTGTAACGGTACAATCTCGAACCATGAATGAATGTACTTGAAATAATAGCCTATACGGAATTATGACCCTGTTGACAAATGCAGCGCGCCCCGGCAGCAATAACTTTATGCATCGGGCACGTAACTATCACACGTTGATGTTCGTTTATGCTCCTGAATTGGTTAAATTAATAGAGTATAATGTCAATGCTGACATGAATTGTTAAAGGATCTCTTGCCGCTTTGTTGATGTGTGTCGTTAAATTTCTAAACTGCAGTCGCCGTGCGGTATCCGCACAGGCAAGTCGTCTAAGCAAGTGAAATTAATTTTTTGCGAGGAAAGTAGTGTATTCATTATTGTTGTTTTTTTCACTTGACCAACGAGAACTATGAGTAGAGTCAACACATTCAGTATTAGTTTCGCAGATGTGCCTGAAAAACTTTCAGCTTTAGAGTATCACACGTACGTGCAAAAACAATTGCAACTGAAATATGAAGAGGTAATATCTCTTGGACTATATGGAAAAAAGATAGTAATAAAGGTAACGTCCACAGAAGTATTTGAAAAAATATTCGAATCATATGATGGCAAGCTCTCATTTAAGTCGAAAGATCAAAGTATTTATCCTGTTCATCTGGAAAATGAAAGTGCGAAAAACACAGTTAAAATTCATAGGATACCAATAGAAGTACCAGAGCAAGATATCAAAGCAGCCCTCGCATATTTTGGAAACATTGAATCGATCAAGAATGACTTTTGGCGAGACCTACCATATAAATGCTACAACGACACCAAAATTTTGAAGATGGATATTAAAAAGCCCATACCTTCTTATGTTACGATCGCCGGGAAACTATACTGGATCACATACGTGGGACAAACACGAACCTGTAGAAGGTGTGGGTCTACAGAACATGAGATCATAAAGTGTGATAAGGCTCCTATCCACCGATTAAGGAGTTACGCCTCTGTCACATCCAATATTGAACCACCAACGGTAGAAAACGACATCTGCAATACTACAGAGAGGGAATTAGGAGATGGAAATAACCACAACACAGAGCAAACAAAAACTACGACAGAGGTAACACCACAAGATACTACAAGTAACGAACAGCAGGACGAAAATCCTGATGACAGGTGTTTTGGATTTGACAAGACAACCCAAAATGAGGCAAGCATATATGTAGAGAAAATGAGAAACTCACAGCAAGTTAAAAGGCTAAGGAAATACGATCCAGCATCAAGTGAAACATCCGGAGACGAACTGGTAAAGAGACAACCAACAAAAAAACCAAATATAGCATGGACAGAGGAAACAGACCGCGAGCAGTCAATGGATTCAACTTAACTTTCGATAATCAAGGTATGAATGACAATAGCACGAACTCTATAAGTGCGACCTCCTCGGTATCATATTCGATCGCTACGATTAATATCTGTGCAATTTCATCTGATTTAAAATTACATTTACTTAAGAATTTTGTATATAGTAATAATGTAGATATCTTGTTTTTGCAAGAGGTGGCAGTGACAAATTTATCCTTTATTGGAGGATATAACGCGATTTTAAATGTAAACGATAATAAACGCGGAACAGCGATTTTAATTCGGGATGGTCTGTTCTACGATGATGTTATTTTATTGGAATCATCTAGGGGAATATCGCTTAAAATTAACAACGTAAGGTTTGCTAACGTTTATGCTCCCAGCGGTTCCCAAAACAGGGCGGATAGGGAAAACTTCTTTAACACACAAGTCTGTTTACTAATTAAGGTAGGAGAAAAGCTTATAATGGGTGGAGATTTTAACTGCACATTGTCTGAAAACGACTCTAACAGTCAATATCTTAACACATCGAAAGCACTTAAAAAAATTACCTCTAACTTTGACCTACTAGACGTTTGGTCCTTGAAACACGGCAACGCAAAGGGATATACTTATTTTCACAATAACTCTGCCTCTAGACTAGATAGATTTTACATACCAAAAAATAATAGCAACGTAATAAGCGAAGCTAAAGTAATTTCAGTAGCTTTTTCAGATCATAGGGCATTACTCTTTACCCATAAATTTCCTTACGGGGACAACACAAATTTTTTTAGGAATCGAGGACTGTGGAAACTAAATAATTCAATACTCGCAGACAGGGAATCCACAGATCTATTTAAAATAAACTGGAACAACTGGATAAAAACTAAAACACGTTACCCCTCGGTTGTGGAGTGGTGGTGTAACTACGTCAAGCCTAGAATCGAGAAATTCTATAAATGGAGGGCGGGAGTGATAAACAAAAACAAAAAAAAGAAAAATAGAATTTTTTACTCAATGCCTAAAAGAACTGATGGACTCTGAAAATTTTGACGTAAATACTTATAAAGATATTAAAAAATTCAAGGCGCTTATACTAAAGGAACAAAAGGGGCAGTTAGAGGGAATTAAAATCAGGGGTAGATACTACGAACAAATCGGAAATGAGAACTTCTCACTATTTCATTTAATTAAAGAAAAACAATTAATTAAGAAAAAAACAATAGATAAAATTTACATAAATAACGAAATTATCACGGATAAAAAAACAATTGGCGAGGAAGTACACAAGTATTTCAAAAATCTATATCAGAAAACAAATGAGTTACCAAATTATGCAGATTTTCCACATATTTTTCAAAATACCATTTCAAACGAAACCAATACATATCTTAAAACCAGCATTCTAGAGGAACAGCTTAAAAATGTAATAAAAACCCTCCCCAGAAACAAATCCCCGGGACCAGATGGCATCACTCCAGAATTTTATATATTCTTTTGGAACACAATTAAAGCCGAACTTTTGCAAATTGTAAATGAAATTCATAAGGGTGGACAAGTACCCGCAGTTTTTAAAAAAGGCGTTATCGTAATGGTACCTAAGACTAAGGAACCAAACAAGCTTAACGACTACCGACCAATTTCTTTACTAAACTGTGACTACAAATTATACATGCGAATTCTTAAAACAAGAATAAGTCCCCATCTTGAACAGCTAATATCAGAGAGTCAAACGTGTGTTACCAAAAACAACAATATCTTTGTATCACTAAGTAAACATAGAGATAATGTTGCCAGCGCTATAGTCAATAAAACCAACAACCTCCTTCTTAGTCTTGATTTTGATCATGCGTTCGATAGAGTCTCTCATGATTTCCTCTGGTTCGTTATGAATAAATTTGGATTTGACATACAAATTGTAAATAACCTCAAGTCTTTATACAACGGTGCTCAATCAATAGTTCAGGTAAACAATAAATACAATAATGTAATTAATATAGAAAGAGGGGTACGCCAAGGCTGCCCTATGTCTATGATTTTGTTTGTTTTGTGTATAGAAACCCTCATATGTATTCTAAACAATAACAATATCAATGTTAACGCCTACGCCGATGATCTAACTCTTATTATAACATCGAATACCGGTTTACACAGAAGTAAAGCTCAAATAGATATATATTGCAGATACAGCGGATCAGTCTTAAACACAGGTAAATGTAAAGCGATAGAGTTAGGGCCAAAAGAGAAACATAAATTCAAACAATTAGAATATGAAATTGAAGAAAGCATTAAAATTTTGGGAATACATTTTTATTCAACAGTGCATACAATGGTCAAAAACAATTGGTATAATAAGGTTAACGAAGTGCGTAATATTATTATGACGAATATAGACAGGGACTTAAGTTTGTTACAGCGCGTGGCTTTTGTAAATACCTATGCACTGTCAAGAATTTGGTTTTTGGCGCAAATTTTACCGATTCCCGTAGGGGTCACTAAGAGGCTAAACTCAATATGCGGGTGGATTTTGTGGCGGGGTAGCTGTTTAAGGATCGCAAGAACAACCTTGATACGGCCAAAGAACGAAGGTGGTCTGGCTCTGACTGATCCGTGGATAAAATGTAACACTTTATTAATCAAAAATATAGTTCTAAATGTCAAAAATGGAACAATTCAAAATGTTAATATTTCACAGGTATTAAACCCTCCTAACCCTTTCCTCTACCCTTGCGAATATCCACATATTAGAAGATTTGTACAAGAAGCTGCGTATATGCCAAAACATATGCTACAGGACGGTGATACTAAGGCCAGACATATATATTTGTCCCTCCTTAAACAAAATAGAGAAATTCCCAGTGCTTTTAAAAAAATTAACGATACGGCCCTTGTAAAAAATATATGCGAACACTTAGATAACAAAGTACTAGACCATGAACAACGAAGCCTAATATTTAAATTAATACATCAAGCATACCCATTTCTTACAAATCTCAAAAAAATAAACAAAGCGCCATCAGATATATGTCAAAATTGTAACATGAATAGGGATAACTTAATGCACAGATTCTTATGCACACAGCAATCGCGATTAATCTCGATTCTCCTCATAAAAATGGTCAATCGAATAACGGAAACGCAGAGTAGACTATCTACAATATTAAACCTAGCATTTAAATATAACACCAAAAGACAAAACCATCGAACTCTGTATCTTGCAATAGAAACCATAGAATATATTTTAAGCAATGGAGTTAATGCCACCCTTAGCGATTACAAAGAGTTAATAAAAACAAAGTATAATAGATTAAATAAGTTAGATCCCAACCTAATTATCACTTTAGGAAACCTATTAGACTAGAACATATGACTTTCAATGTAAACTATAAATAAGTATCTTATATTAAATTTTAATTAAATATGACTGACAAATGTAAATACAAATACTGTATGTAAACATGAATAAAGAGAATTTAAAAAAAAAAAAAAAAAAAAAAGGCAGCAAAAAAAAAAAAAAAAAAAAAACTGCTGACCATTTGCTTTCGAGCAAGAAAAATTTGGCCGAAATTTAAGAGTTAATATTTTCTGAACCACATATGACATCGATCTCCGGTTTTTAATGGTTGATAGATTTGTCCCTTAGGAAACAATTGCCAAAGTTGGATTGTCTTAAACTGTCAGAAAATTTTATGTACAGGGTGTTAAAGAGGACGATTATTTTTGCTCCAATTTCAATAGCATGTAACTTTCACAATAATATTTTTAAATTTTATCACTGTACGTCAATTGAATCACTGGTTCATAGCAAAGAAAGTAACCTGTCAAATTTTTGATATCTGCTATATTTTAAAAGATACCGATTTTTTTGAAAAACTTTGCTTTTTTTCAACTTTTTCTTAGCTAGATCCCACTGTGCGTTGTATCGTGCAAACTTTGCAAGTGATTATTATACCTTATGAAAAGCTTGTTTATGTCCAGTAACAACAATTGTACCTAAATGTTGTGATGTGCAGTGGCGTACTTATAATCACTTATATGTCTATGCTTTATGAGGATCTCACAATTTTTTTGTATTGGAAAGTACTCGCCCCTAGATTAGGCAAGTTTTTCCTTATTTTTTAGTTTTTCATATCGCGTTACAGGTATATTATACAGGGTCTACAAAATTAAAAAAAAAAAAAAAATTCAAACAAATAAATAAAAACACAATATCTTTTTTTAAATTTTGTAGACACTGTATAATATACACCTGTAACGCGATATGAAAAACTAAAAAATAAGGAAAAACTTGCCTAATCTAGGGGCGAGTACTTTCCAATACAAAAAATTGTGAGATACTCATAAAGCATAGACATATGTATGTGATTATAAGTACGCCACTGCACATCACAACATTTAGGTACAATTGTTGTTACTGAACATAAACATGCTTTTCAGAAGGTATAATAATCACTTGCAAAGTTTGCACGATACAACGCACAGTGGGATCTAGCTAACAAAAAGTTGAAAAAAAGCAAAGTTTTTCAAAAAAATCGGTATCTCTTAAAATATAGCAGATATAAAAAATTTGACAGATTACTTCCTTTGCTATGAACCAGTGATTCAATTGACGTACAGTGATAAAATTTAAAAATATTATTGTGAAAGTTACATGCTATTGAAATTGGAGCAAAAATCATCGTCCTCTTTAACACCCTGTATATAAAATTTTCTGACAGTTTAAGACAATCCAACTTTGGCAATTGTTTCCTAAGGGACAATTAAAAACCGGAGATCGATGTCATATCTGGTTCAGAAAATATTAACTTCTAAATTTAGGCGAAATTTTTCTTGCTCGAAAGCAAATGGCCAGCAGTTTACTTGGAGTTGAGGGATGAAGGAAAGGAAAAAAAACGAGGAAAAAAGTGATCGCGCCACCTTAATCCGGCACTGTACAGATCCATCTACGTAAGCAGTCGAATTCGCGGCGGTCAGGACGGCGATCCCGCAAGATACGTATCGCGTCTCAAGAAAACAAACAAAAACCGCAGACCCACATGCACGCTCGGACACTTGCGGCCGGTTCAATTGCAACATTTGCAACTCTTGCAGACGCTTTTTTGTTGCAAACGCAAGACGTGATACATGGTCCGAGATAAAGATAAGTTATGGGTATGTTTTAATATTTATTTTTAGTCCTGTTTTGCTAGGCTATCTTGATTCTGATACTCTAATCTTTAGCGGAATGTATCTCGTACAAAACATACATGCAGGGTGTCGATTTGAATTCTTCCCACTCACAAAACAAACCCGCTTTTATTGTTAAGGGGGATGCATTTAAAGAATATTTGCAACCTTCGCGGCTTAATTCCCTGGGAGGGGTGGATGGTAACCACATCACTATCTGACGACTCTGATGAAGAAGTTGAATGCAGTAATCAAACAAATGTCACCAATTATCAACAAGCCATTAGTATGGTAAAGGAATTATAAGAGTATGCAAAGAATAGAGGTGACTCTACAGCAATGGAATTGTTATCAGACTTGGAATTACATTTTCTAGATTGCAAGTATTGCAAGCACGTCAAACTACGTTATTAGATTTTTTTAGTACTATAGTCGTTGCAGCAAACCCTCGCGCCACATATGTCAAGTGTCACGTGACATTAATGACTTGCCTGCTTATTTCTGGTTATTTATTTTGCCTAGGTTTGTATGACATTCCAGGACCGTACTACAATAGTACGTACGTTTATTTTAAAAATGAAAGGAGTCTATTTATATTTTAAATACATTTCTATTATTTATTATAGGGAATAAAATACACAAAACCTTGTATTTTTTGTTATTTGTTTATTCAAATATATAAAATAAAGGCATTATCTATAATTACATGTTGTTGGGATACTGGTTTATTTGCAAAAACTGTCACTAGTAAGTCGTATTGTCGTTAAGATGTTTATTTCATGTCTATTTATAATTAACAAAAATAAGAACAAAAAAATAGACAAGAGACGTTTGAGTATAGAGTCGAACTAAGTGAAAAAGAATAATGATTATTCCTGCGTTGGGCCAATCAGTTTTATTAAGAAGCTTGAACGTGTGAATGGGACATTCATACGTGACAAATAAACTGTTTATTTTGAATAAGAGTCGTTAAAACAAAACTTTAGAAAGTATACTATTAGGGAAAAATGCATCATGGAATTAATAATGAGATCCTCATCTTATTGATTATTCAAGATAGAAAAATAGTAATTTGAAAGAAGGTAATTATTGGAAAACGTGAGCTTCCTGAGATTTAAGTTTTAAGCTTTTAGTTGTGTTGCATGATTATTAATTTAGGAAAATACAGGGTGTATGGTGGATACAACAATCCTCCCTCGTTAAGTGTTTTGATAAGGGTGCAATCACGCTATCAAAACATAAAACTGTTTGTTCCAATAAGTTAAGTAAAAGTTGACATATGAATATTAATTTGCAAATTGTCTCTGTCTTTTCTCTTAAATATTTAACCCTTAAGATATATTATATCTGTAAAATTAATACAGTTTCGCATATTATAATACAATAATAACTTAAATATTTGGAAATATTTATCCTAGGTATTTAAATATAGATAGATGAAATAATCGTTGTTAGCGATCTAGATTCTAAACGTAAGATATTTTGTTCCTAATTATTCAATATTAATTAAAATATGATAAAATTATATTTTATAAAGTATAGTGTAAATATATATAGAGTATGTATGATATAAAATACAAAAGCATTGTAATAATAATAATTAACCAAAGTTATTCATATTAATAAAATAAATCGGATAAGATAGAAAAGTTTTTTAAATTTTGAACATTTTCCGTTCTTTGCGTCTGTCCTTTGAAGTTTTTGGATCGCCGTTTTGTGAATCTGGTTCATTCAGCGATACAACGTCCATTTGAAGGTTGGAGAATACATCATTGGAGGTGAGTCTGCGTAAAGTTTGCTGAGGCTCCCAATCCATGGAGTGTACGTCATTGTTACTTATGGTGTTATGACTGTTTATACAAACTAGGTATTGGCATCGATCAGAGTTGAAAAGTCGTCTCAACCATGGGAAACGTCTCCAGTGACAACATCGACAGCATCCGCAACAGAATAAGATAATTAGGATGGCGGTTGCTATTATTCCCAAGAATACATTGTACCATTTAGAGTGATGAACTATAAAGGGTTGATTAATGTTTTGTCGAAGCTGGTCGTCGAATTGTTGTAATTTATGTTGTGCATGACGAAGTTCGTTTAGATTAAGATTGTTAAGCTTGATGGTGTCCATTTTTTCACTTTGTAAAAACTTTTGTTCCTGGACGCAACAGTCGTCGTTAGTTATATCGACTGATGGGATGAAATTGCTATAATTGGCAGACAAATTTGATGTGGCTACCAATAACGTAGACAGAGTATAACATTTGCATTTTGCTTTTAAGGTGAAAAGTCCGGTGCCGTGTAGTACGAAATCCAGCACAGGCGTGGAATCATCGCAGCTAACTGTACCCGCCACTGGTTCAGTTAGGATATACAGCCATTGATTTGGCGACAATGGGTGCCATATTTCAATTTCGGATTTGATTGTCTTCGTCGTACAGCTTTTAGGTATACTTTGCGGTTGTCGTAATTTCAAATCGGTCTCGCAGGTAGGTCTCTCCTTGACTAGGTGAATGGTCACGTGCGAGCAGATATAATCGGAGGGCGGTGACTTCTTACAGGATGATAGGTCTTTAAGGTGCCCATAAAATGTTCGTGTCGTACTTAACAAGAGGTAAGGAAAAGAAGGATTTATATATGAGTATATGGTAGTGTTAAAGGACTGTATAGGAAGTGGAATAAGATTATACAGTTGATAAAGTTCATTTATTTTGTAACTAAAGGAATTTTTATTGCATAAATTAAAATTTTGTTCACGTAAATTACTGAAAGTTCACAAATTTCGAAATATTTATAAGCATTTTCAATGTTGTTATTGTTTATTGGAAATTCGAAATTGGCATTAATTCTAATTTTTGAAAGTTCATTTAATAAATGTCTAGGCGTAATAATAGATGGGTGCAAAACATTTTGTTTTGAAAATAATATAGATGATATAATTACGTCAAATTCTTCATTTAGTTCATTTATGAGATGAGATAATAAATTAAAATGATCGACAATAGTTTGTAAATAAGTAAGAGAATTTATAGTGGTTACTGTACCTTCAGAAAATTTATTAAATTTAATTATGTTATCGTTCAACTTTTGTTCGTTTAAACGAAGAGCTTGTGCGCTTTTGTTATAGTCTGAAATTGCATCGGAGATTATATGAATTTGTTGTTTAACTAATATTTGCATATCGCGGTTTTGTTGTGCAATAGATTCGATTGCATCATTATAATATTTCGCGTCTTCTGCGTCAGGTGTGCCAAAAAGCCATTTAAATGCATATGAAACTCCGTCGAATAACCCTCTTTTGGAGCGCTTAGCATCTAATTGTATTCCGTGTCCTGTTAAGTGACTTAAAGAATCAAATTTTTCGTTTAAAGTGTTCTGTGAATTTTGAAATAATTCAACGCGTTCTTTACATAAAAATTTACTTTGAAAAGTTAAATTTTTATTGTTACATAAAGGAGTAGATTTTTTATAGATATTATGAATGAGTTTTAGTTTTGTTTCGTAGATACTAATATTAGTATAAGATAAAAGTGTAAAATAATCGTGTGATATTTTTACTTGTCCAATGTGATGGAAGAAAATACCTGTTTTGCTATCGATGGGATTAATGTGGTATGGTAAATCATTTGCATAGGTAGAGGTCAATAGGTTAGTCAAGAGTATGATGGTTGTCAGTATCATCGTCATCTGAAAAGAACGGCTTAAGTAAGTTATGATGATAAACTGCGGATTTATTTCTTTTTATTTGCAATTTAACAGTTTGATTTGGAAAAACTTTTAATATTTTATAAGGTCCTTTATAGGTTGGTTGCAACTTTTTGCTAATGCCTGGTTTAAGATTTTTATTTTGAATTAAAACTTGATCGCCTACTTTATATTTATAAATGTTTATTTTCTTATCGTAATTAACCTTTGAGGTTTCTTTTGATTTAAGAATATTGTCCCTTGCAATTTCAAAGGATTTTTGTAACTTTAGTTTTAAATTGGAGTGATAATCGTCATAAGTGTATTTGAATTCTGGTTTAGCGTTTAAAGTATTAGGTATAACAATTTTGTGTCCGAATAAGAGCTCATGAGGTTTGAAATTTGTAGATTTGTGAAAATGTGTATTATAGGTAAACATGGCTAATGGAACGTATTCGTCCCAATCGGTATGTTTTTCGTTAATGTAGTGTTTTAGGTATTCTTTTAAAGTAAGATGTGATCTTTCTAATGCTCCATTAGTTTGTGGATGATAAGGACTTGAGAGAATGTGTTTTATTTTGAAAAGTTTATTTACTTCTTTTATTGTGTTTGATGTAAAATCTGTGCCCTGATCTGATAAGATGCTTTCTGGAATTCCAAATATAGTAATAAATTTCACTAATTCATTTGCGATTGTTTTCGCTTCATGGTTAGGGACGGGAACTGCATAAGAATATTTTGTAAGATCGTCTTGCATAGTAATTATAAATTTATTACCGTTTTCTGTTAGATCTAAAGGACCTACTACATCTAATGCTAACCTTTGGAAGGGGCGTTCGCTTGTAGTAGTAATCTCCATAGGTGCGCGTGCGGCTTTATTTTCGTGTTTATTTCTTTGACACGATTGACATAGTTTTAAAAAATATTTTATGTCGCCTTTCATGTTAGGCCATTTATAGTTTTCTTTTATGCGTTTATAAGTTCGTAAGAAGCCTGCATGACCGGCTAGAGAAGATTCGTGGTTATCTCTAAAAATTTGTTTTATTTCTTCGCGAGTTTTGGGCATAAAACGTGGTCTATTTACTAATATAATTGTTATATTTGTTTTCGAGAACAAAAATTCTAACATTTCATTAAACATGTTTTGTTTTAGATGCGGAATTTCTTCCACTGGGTTTTTTAGATATATCTCGGTTATTTTATTTTGTTGTAAAGAATTTCTTAGATTTAACAAAGAATGGAATAAATCATTATATGTTAATTTGTCGAAATGGTTTAATTTTGCAATCAAAAGGAAAGTAGTTTTATTCTCAAAGTTTAATAGGAGAGAATCATACTGTTCTATTTGATCACCTTGTAGACTAGTGAAGTCATAAAGTACTGATAGATTTTCAGAATACGTATTATTATCGTCAAGATCTTTCGAATAAATTAAAGCGTTAGGAAATTTAGAAAATAAGTTATCTTTGATTATTTTTATGTCGGGAATACTTTGATTCTCGTAATGATACTTAATAAATTCGCTATATCGTTCTGAATATTTTTCATTTTTTATTAACGAGTTTAATTGTATTGGGTTTCTAGAAAGAGCATCAACGTTTGAATTAATTCTACCCGGTTTGTAACGAATCTCATAGGAATATTCCTCGAGCTTTAGTCTCCAACGAATAAGACGACTACTGGGATCTTTGCAATTGAAGAGCCAGGTTAACGGTCGATGGTCAGTAAGAATAGTGAATTTTCTACCATAAAGATATGGGCGGAAGTGTTGGACAGCCCACACAATGGCTAGTAGCTCTCGTTCAATTGTGGAGTAATTACATTCAGCTTTATTCAGGGTGCGTGATGCGTATGCAATAGGGAGGTCTTTGCCAATTTCTCCCTGTGAAAGGATTGCGCCGATTGCATAGTTAGATGCGTCGGTCGTCAGCAGGAAATCTTCAGAAAAAACAGGATATTGAAGGATGGGCTCCTTCGTAAGGATGTCTTTAAAATAGTCAAGAGAAGAGTCTTGTTCTTTATTCCAAATAAAAGGTACATCCTTTTTTAATAGGGAAGTAAGTGGTTTTGCAAATTTCGAGAAGTCTTTTATAAAACGACGATAGTAGCCAATGAGGCCAAGAAATTGTTTGATTTGTTTTGGATTTTGAGGAGTTGGGTAATTTTTAATTGCCTTTATTTTATCAGGGTTAGGCGATATTCCTTTATCGCTAATGACATGACCCAAGTAAGCAACTTCTTGATGCATAAATTCGCACTTATCAGGTTGAAGGAGGAGAGAATTTGTTCTCAAACGATCAAAGACATTACGGAGTTTATCGGAGTGTTCCTCCAAAGAACTAGCAAAAATAACAACATCGTCCAAATAGGTGAAGCATTGAAGACCCTGAAGACCAGAAAGGGCGATTGTCATCAACCTTTGGAAAGTACTAGGGGCATTCTTTAATCCGAAAGGCATTCTTAAATATTCGTAATGCCCTGAAGGAGTGGAGAAAGCCGTTTTGCAAACATCATCCTTGTGCATTTGGAGTTGGTGAAAACCTGATGCTAAATCTAAGGTGGTGAAATATTTTGAGTGCCCTAGTTGATCGAGGATATCCTCAATGTTTGGAAGGGGGAATGAGTCACCTACCGTCACGTTATTTAATTTGCGAAAATCTACTACAATGCGCCATTTTTGTTCTCCAGATGCATCCCGTTTCTTCGGAACAATCCAGAGAGGGCTATTGTATGGGGAAACCGAGTTTCTGATAATACCCTGTTTAAGCATTTTATTAATTTGTTTATCTAGTTCTTTTTTATGAACTTCTGGGAATCGATATATTTTAGAAGAGATCGGTGTGTTATCAGTTACTCTAATTTCGTGTTTAAGGACTTCTGTACATGTTAATTTATCATGCGGTAACAAAAATATATCATTATATTCGTCACATATATTAAGGACTGACCGTTTTTCCTCAGAATTTAAATGAGTCAGGCGTAAGTTCTCGTGTAAGAGTTTAAGCCTGTCTTGAATATTAATTGAATTATTTTCATTATAATTTAAAATTCGAGAAGTATTCTCTAGAAATGGTTCGAGCTCTAATTGTATTTTATTAATTCTTAATTTTCTATTTGCAGTATTTAAGATGGTCGTTAAAGCTTTACCATTATTTACTTTTACAAGAGACTTTGCTAAATATACGCCTTCCGCGATATTTATTTGAGGACAGATACCTTCGGTTATATTTTGGTTTAAAATATCAACTTCAATGACAGTTTCTGATCGGGGCTCTAATGTAAAAGCTTTAGAACTATTTTCATTTTTACAAAATAGTTTAATCGGTGTTTCGAGAGATGCAAGAAACAATTGTGACTTATTTAAATTTATCACGGCTCCGTTTGATAAAAGAAAATCGTTACCTAAGATACCATCGTGTGGCAAATTATGATTTTCGGTCACTAAATGAAATTTAGCGGAGAGTTTTTGAGAGGAGAAATTTAAATTTAAAATACAGCTACCTGATGTCTCGACAGGTGCGTTGGCACTTAGGCCTGTTAAAGTAATTTTATCGTTTGTATTCAGATTATAAACGAGATTATTTAATTTTTCTTGATTTTTTAGGAGAGATACTGATGCTCCAGTATCAATTAGAAATTTAAACGAATTATTTTGACAATGACATTCCAGATAAGGATTTTTATCATTATTATTTAGATATATTTTATATTCTTTTAAAGAGTTTAGATTCGCAAAATTTTGACAAGTTTCTTTAGAGAATTTATTTGAAACCTTTGCATTAGATCCACGCGGTGAATAAACAGAGCGAGAGTCGTATTTACTATTAAGGTCACGCTTGTGGAGTGTAAAGATATTTTTATTTCGCGAATTTTGTGATTGAACGTCGGATTCGTTTATTCCCAGTCCGTGGAAACGACGCTGTTCCCGGACGTTACTTCGTTTAAATTTACGCGATTTAACCCCTCGTGTAGAGTGTTACCAGAATTATTAGAATTATTTTTATTTTCGTTGTTTCGTTTCCTTTTAAAACATTCTGAAATAATATGCCCTTGTTTCTTACAATAATTACAAACTTTATGACCTTTGGTGTCATTCGAAAATGGTTTATTAAAATGAACTTCCTTTGGTACATTTCTTTTCTTAAAACAATCTTTCGTAAAGTGGCTTTTCGTTTTGCAGTGATTACAATATTTGTGTGTATAAGAAGAAGAAGAAGATGAGCTAGATTTTGAAATTTGAAGTGCTCTTTCTTCTTCAATAGCAGAATTAAAAGCATCGGATAAGGTTTTTAGTTCTTTGGCTCGTAAAAATCTAGAGATATCGGGATTGCTATGCAAAATAAATCTTTGTAATGACAATTCTTTAATAGTTTCGACTCGTCCTACACGTTCGTTTTCGTTTTGACATGTTAGACAATTCAATAAACGTGTGCAAAGTTTATCTACTCTATTATAAAAAGAATTTACTGTCTCGTTAGTGTTCTGTCTAATGGTGTTAAGTTCTTCCATTAATTGAGTATAGTGTTTTTTGTCTGAATATAATTGTAACAACAACCCTTTTAATTGAGCCCAACTTTGAATAGTTTTATCCCTTAATTGTGCTTTAGCGCTACCCGTGATTTTAGAAATTACAAATGCTATTAATGCATCCTTTTGTTGATCATTTGCAAATCGAAACGCATTATTACAATTTGAAATAAATTCGTGTAACTCTGTGCGAGTGCCATCAAAAGATTTTGAAATTAGTGAACACAAAAATGATAATTTGTAAATAACTTCTGCTGGAGTAGCAGGGGTACGGTCATTATTATCAGTTAATATATTTGCAGTACTGGTTGACGAAGTTGCCATTTTTCTTTTATAATTATGTATATATAAAAATTAAAGTACAAAGTAGAGGTACAAGTGTCGAAACGAAAAAGAAAAAATATCAAAAAGAGAAACAAAAATAAGATATAAAAATATGTAGAGAACTTTATCAGCAAAAATTATAAATGGTGGGATAGGAAAAAGAAAGGAAAAGTACGACTTACTCTAGTGGTCCTTGCAAATTGTTCGTCTTCTCGGATTATTGATCTGCTTGCCTTGGCTGAAGATCTTCCCCGTGTTGCGAACTGGTCCCGAAGTCTAAGGAGTTGAGACTCGCCGATTTGTTTGGTTATCAGTTGCCTTTCCCGACACAAACCGTGACTTGTTGCAGAATTGTGGATTTCTGCACACCCTTACCGAACTGCGCCAATTTTATGTTGGGATACTGGTTTATTTGCAAAAACTGTCACTAGTAAGTCGTATTGTCGTTAAGATGTTTATTTCATGTCTATTTATAATTAACAAAAATAAGAACAAAAAAATAGACAAGAGACGTTTGAGTATAGAGTCGAACTAAGTGAAAAAGAATAATGATTATTCCTGCGTTGGGCCAATCAGTTTTATTAAGAAGCTTGAACGTGTGAATGGGACATTCATACGTGACAAATAAACTGTTTATTTTGAATAAGAGTCGTTAAAACAAAACTTTAGAAAGTATACTATTAGGGAAAAATGCATCATGGAATTAATAATGAGATCCTCATCTTATTGATTATTCAAGATAGAAAAATAGTAATTTGAAAGAAGGTAATTATTGGAAAACGTGAGCTTCCTGAGATTTAAGTTTTAAGCTTTTAGTTGTGTTGCATGATTATTAATTTAGGAAAATACAGGGTGTATGGTGGATACAACAATGTCTAGTAGCTACCTCTATATTCACCAAAAGATAGGAAGTACGTGAAATTTCAACATCCACTTTAATAAACAATATAGTTAGTATTCTCTGCAAAGTTCTAAAAATAATGAACTTAGATAAACATATTATTACACACTACATGATCAATAATTGCACTTGAATTCTGACCAAAACTATTAAAAATATCATGCAGATATTTCCTACTTTCCCAGCTAACCAAACTGTCTATATTCAAGTCGCCACACAAAAGTATTACGTGATATTTAACTGAAATAAATCTCAACTCGCTCGGAAAGAAATAAAACATCTAGAAATTTTTTTATTAATATTAAAATTCACCTTAGTTTCTCTAACGGTGGCATCAGCTGAGGTAGAAGGCAGACAATAATTATGCTCCATAATTATTATTTTCGCCTAAAAACAGATAAATAAAATATTAACCTATAAATTTTTCGTTACGTGAATCGTACTTACTGTGGTTTACCAGATACACAAACAGCTCAATATGTAGTTAATCAAAGTTTTCAAAACAAAATAAACTATACTAAAACGACGGAAATACACTTTTAAAACTTATTAGCACAAATCAACCTGGAAAAATATAAAAACACAACACGCTGAATGGGGTTCGTATAAAACTGGGGTATTTGATTAAGTCACCAGACAGCTGATCGATGACATATTGCTGATGTCAACTGTCGAAAAAGCTTGAGGGTTCGCTGCAAAGACTATACATCCTAACTAAAACTAGTGTATTTTTGTTATGTTATGTTTATTTGTACATACATATGCATAGCAATAATTTTGCATTTACATATTACCTAATAACAAATTTTCCATGGGCGGACACCTCTATTAGGCGGACACATTTAGACGGTCCCGTAAGTTTCCGCCTAAGGGAGGTTTGACTGTAGTTAAGGCTAGTCTTGGCGTTTCTGGATGTACATGAGAAACCATATCTTTACGTCTTACGTATTTCGTTACGCAACGAAACTTTAAATTGCGCATGTGATACGTCTGAATTTGCCTTAAGAGTCTAAATATTTTGCGTACAAATAAATACCTTATTCATTAAAATTTCCGATAATCGGTTCGGAATATTCCCGCGTCATTTCTACCTATTATAAAATATGTCACAAATCTAAATATATAATAGGTATGGTTCGAATGGCGGACCGTATAATTATAAACAGTTTAAAAACCAATAGATAAACAACATGGTCAGTTAATCGCAAAGTAACAAAAACAATATCCATTTTGTCGATAAAAATTTCGTTCGGTTATCGGATGACATGAAAATCGCATTAGAAGAAGTTTTACCACACCACACGCGGTACTATCTTGTTGTGTTTTTTTTTTAACAAATACGGAATAATTTTGCCTTTTAAAATCATTAGCTGTGGATGTGTATGTGATTAGGTAAAAAATAGTTGTCGTGTTGATAATGATAGGCGAAATTATTCATGTGCGTAATAATGATAATTATATCCATATGTTAAAAATAATTTCATGGTTAAATATGCTTTTTTGTAATTTTTTAAACGGTGAGTCAAAGTCTACTCATTTCTTGGATGACAGTTCCCCTAATAGTATATTAAGATACAAGTTTCATAAGACATTATCTTAGAGCACGCGTTTAATTTAGAAACGACCCGCGAAGCGGGGAGTTTTCTAAAGTACAAGTGCTCTAATTGTCTTACGAACCGTGTATTTTATAATACTTTTACTATTTGGGTCTTTAAAGTATGGAAAACTATAAATTTTTTATTAGATATTTAGAATTAATATTTCCTTTTTGGGTTGGCAATACTTTTACAATTACAAGTATCAAATATGCCATGATAGCAACAATTGAACACGACAAAGCTTCTTACCATCCGTCATAATTAAAAATAAATATATTATTGAAGTTAATAAAAATGAGTCAGGAAGAAAGTTTTACTCCGTCAGAAATACGAGAAATTGCAGAAAATAATCTAGAAAAACCTTTAAAAAGAATATGCAAAACTTTGAGTTATGGTGCTAGCAGAACAAAATATTGAACAAAATAATAAATAATACTATTGAACAAAATATTTTGTCGACACAGAATCTGACAGGAATAACAATTAATGCCCAGGAAATGTCTACAGTAACTATAAATATGTATATATCAAGTAATATTATGTATAATACTATATTGAATTAAAAATAAAAATAGTACTTTATTGAATAAAACTCTAGAAATAGAGCATAAATTGGAAGATATGTCTATTATTTTTAGGTTATATTGTTTTACAGTTGTGTCTAGAAATTAGTTGACGGACACCGTCATCATGTTATATATTTCCGAGTATAGGTATTTCAGGTAAATATCTAGTAAAATGATCTATTTGCAAGGTTAAAGGTTAGTATTTTAAAGTTTTCTATAAAAAAACTTTTGTCGAATCCATACTGCCAAGAAAACTAATTTCAACGAAATCAAAGTAAGCCTAAAATTCGAACTCTACTTCCTGCCAACATAAAAAAAAATAAAATTTTAGTTTCATAAGGTGGCAGGTTATTAAATTGTTTTACATTTCATAATGTAGCCATTATGAAACCCAAATAGAACAAGACTTTTATATGTATATTAAATTTTTTTACAAACTGTCCAGTGGCGAACTAAAAGCCGTGTTAGAGTTGGCAATTCTTCTCTTGCGGCAATAAAAATTGCAAGGAATCATGCGCAATACACCGAGCCGATCACCTGGCGCAGTACCTACGTCTTGCATTGCCAGAACTGGGTCTTGCGCCATTTTAATTGCCATTGCCGCTGCAATTCTGGGTAGAGATGGATTTCTGTTTAAAATGTTTTATTTTGGTCGAACTGCTAATGGCTATTTAAACTAACTGAAATATTGTCACGAGGGGGGTTGTAAGGATTGAATGGTAGACAAGTCTTCCAAAAACAAGACGTATATTAATATTAGCGGGAAACCTGATACATAAATAAACGAGACTTTCACAGTCCTAAATTACCATACTTACATTATGTGAACTTAACCAACTATAGGGGCGTAACTTTCTGGCTTGGCGTCTGCACAGTGGCGGGGTCGAAACGTGTATGGGAAGCTCTTATCGGACCCAACTAAGACCGTAAGAGGATGGGTCTCGTAAGATGATGGGTCTACGTCCCTTACGGTCTTAGTCCCAACTAAGACCGTAAGAGGATCGCCCCTTCCAAGCTTGTCGATCTGCTATTTATACTGGTCGTCCTTTGTTTAATTAGACCAGTATAAATAAAACAAACCTATGTTTATGTGCAGTTTGCAAAACAAGCTTGGACTAGATTCAAAGTAAAAATAATAATTATTATAAAACAGTTCAAGGGAATTAGGGTGATGCCCTATTTTCGTGACATCCCCCGCACCACTGAAAGCTAGCCCCTAGCTTATAAAGAAATAAAACTAATACATAATACTTATATATAAACGATAGCAACATTAATAGAAACAGACGGTTTTTGTTACGCTGTTGCTTCGCATGAAATAAACTCTACTTAGAGCAAAACTGAAATGGAAAAAATAAACCGTAAAACCGTCTATTTCCTTTTATTAAATTACTGGTCACTATAACATCTTTTATTGGAGTTCCAACACACGCCAATTTGAAATGTTTTTTAGCGCATACACACCCGACACTGTCTGTCTGTTATGAACTGTCTTATATCACTATTATCTTTAATCCGTCCATCATGTCACTGCAATTGTAGTTCCGGACCGCATTGGTTAAATGTCTGTAATACCGAACAAAACCCATAACCATTGTTCCTGGTTGGAATGGACAAAAACCCATAACCATTGTTCCTGGTTGGAGGTCATAGCTTTGGAGCTGGGGCCTATTGAAGTGGGGGCCCCCCCTCCTGGAAGTTCGGCCGCCGAACTGCTGAGCATAGCTGACCACATGATGACTACTACACCTTCTCCTCCTGGAGAAGTGGACGCTATGGCTCAGGTGGCTGGGTCCATGGGCTTGTACGGTTTGCAGGGCATGGCGGATGATGATATATCAGTTTTGGCTGCATTTGTGGGTGTGTGTCTGGCTCAGGTATTGGCAGCGTGTGGAATCCATACATGAAAGAAAAAAAAAATATGTGACCAGTAAAGCTATTTAATTAGCAATATTTTTCTTAACAGTGTAATTAATTTAATGAAACCCGAAACACAAGATACCTTCCTATAAAATTTTGAGGGAATTCTTAGATCAAGAAAGTATGTGATTGGTTTTTATTAACATTCACCCTTGTTTTTTACAATATTTTATTAAAACATTTTTTAGACTCTAGAAAATTATCATGTTTTCACATCGTATTACTCCCTTATATTTTAAAAACGAGCTATATTTTCTATAGCAGACCCTTCTTGAATCTAGGCGGACATTCAACTTGGTGAAGTCATCTTCCATGTCCCCCTATACCCTTTTACAACATTTATACATTTTCATAATTCATTGAGTTTAGGCAGACATTCAACTTAGGAAAGTCATCTTCCATGTCCCCCTATACCCTTCTACAATTTTTATTATTCCTTTCATTATTCCTCTTAGTATTTCGATTAATCAATGAGTCTAGGCAGACATTCAACTTGATAAAGTCATCTTCCATGTCCCCCTATACCCTTTTACAATATTTATATTTTAATTATTCATTGAGTCTGTTTTGGTAAAACGATACATATACAACAAAAGTAAAAGATCAAAACAACTACTCCTCTGGCTATGTGCCTCGTCAGGTATTGGATGATATGGAATTTTAATTTTGTTGTTTTATTTACGTTATGTGTTTTATTATACACTCTCAAATAACACGGGTGAATGATTTTATTTTAAAAATATTAAGGTAATATATATATAAAGTACAATTTGATATTAATGACGAGTACTTTCTTGTATCTAAGAAATGTCCGTAGTTATTCGAGAAAGACTTATTACATATTATTTAATTGTGATAATGAGCATGATAATAATGTAATATAGAGTTAATATGTATACTTCCGGAGTTATTTCGGAGACAATAGTCGTATCTGACTTGTGGCAATGCATGGGGCAGTGATAATTTAATTCAGTGATGGATGCCCCATTAAAAAGCTTTTTGGCACAATTCGGACCTTGAAATGAGTCCGCAGAAAAACGTGGAATATAGCATAACCGATCATAAAAGGGTTTGCAATGTTTTAGCCCCGAGCCCGATATTTGGCGAACATCTGGTTGCTTCTTATTTCCTTTGTCTGATACTGCCAAATATAAGGCTTGGTGTTGAATTAGGCAGGTTTGATTATTCATGTTTGTTACTAGTGGATCTAGTTACAGGTCGTTCCGCAGGGTCAGTAGGCATTGGTCGCCAATATAAAGAAAAGGGAGAAGAAATAAATATATTTCCCCAAATAATCAAAAAAAATAAATAAAATATAATTAATACCCTGTATAATAAGTAAGGTCTGAAATAAACAAACGTTTGTAAGTTATTAGTTAATTACCATCCCGGCTGAAATGTAAACATATAGTTTCATAGTGTGCATTATGACGAAGTCATTGTAATTGTTTATTTTGACCTGACCGTGAATAATAATTAAATGTGTGTAGTTATATTTACTTATGCACGGTCAGCAGTTTCCCTTTACAAACAATAATATTATTTAATGATTCAGAGCTCGTCGTCTCCGAATAATCTCAAATATTTTTGTTTTAACTTGATTACACGCGTATCTTCCGCGGAACTAAAAAATTCAGATTTTTCAAAAGTAGGTGTGACTGGTAGACCTGTCTCCTTACGTATTTTTATTTCCGCAACAACAAGACCGATCTTTTCTTGCCTTTTTCGTTCTCTTTGGTGTCTATTGAGCTTTCTACGGGCCATATGATGAAATAAAATATGAAATATTTTGATTCAAGATAAACAACTAGTGTACTATTTGTCGCCAGCTGGTAACTAGGCACAACAAACAGTAGAACTAGCGTATGTACCGCTGATAAAAATTCTAAATCCTCGCCAGCGTTAACTAGGCACAAGGTAGAATTAGTACCAATCGTACGTATCTCAAAAGAACCGTATAATATCTGGAGATGACGAAAATAATAGGGGGTGAAAAATCAGTATTCTTATGCTCGCCAGCGGGTAACTGGTAAAAATAAAAAAACCTCTATACTATCGATAAAAACCTCTAAACCTCGCCAGCGTTAACTAGGCCCAAGGTAGAAATTAATACCAACCGTAAGGACTATAGAAATATTAACCTCGCCAGCGTGAACTAGGCACAAGGTAATATTACTATCAGCAAAAGTCTGAATAACACTAATCTCGCCAGCGCAAACTGGCACAAGATAGTACTATAGCAGGCTTTAGGGAGATATTTACATTCACTAACACTCCTGAAAAAAAACAAAATAAATTATTTGATAGGTTAGGAAGAACCTACCAACGAGAACGAACACGGCGCCTCCACCAAATGTCACGAGGGGGGTTGTAAGGATTGAATGGTAGACAAGTCTTCCAAAAACAAGACGTATATTAATATTAGCGGGAAACCTGATACATAAATAAACGAGACTTTCACAGTCCTAAATTACCATACTTACATTATGTGAACTTAACCAACTATAGGGGCGTAACTTTCTGGCTTGGCGTCTGCACAGTGGCGGGGTCGAAACGTGTATGGGAAGCTCTTATCGGACCCAACTAAGACCGTAAGAGGATGGGTCTCGTAAGATGATGGGTCTACGTCCCTTACGGTCTTAGTCCCAACTAAGACCGTAAGAGGATCGCCCCTTCCAAGCTTGTCGATCTGCTATTTATACTGGTCGTCCTTTGTTTAATTAGACCAGTATAAATAAAACAAACCTATGTTTATGTGCAGTTTGCAAAACAAGCTTGGACTAGATTCAAAGTAAAAATAATAATTATTATAAAACAGTTCAAGGGAATTAGGGTGATGCCCTATTTTCGTGACAATATCAATGAAACAACCAAAAAAATTTTAACACCTTGTATCTTCCAAACAAAGCATCTACAGACCCATGTTGATAGGACCTGTTTGTCTTATTTTTGGGTAAGGAATCACCACACGATGATGGCATGTTTTTGAAACACCCTGTATACATATTCTTGCATTTAACATTTTTATGAGTGAATCCCTTTTAGATATATTGGCACGATTGTCTCTTGTTCGCTTACTAGGAATATTTTTATTGTACGCATTTAAATCCAGACACAATCAAAATTTTAAATTACTTCAAAGCCTCAGGCACTTCTCTTATCATCCACTTTAATCAACATTATCGTAAGTGGCGATAAGAACGAAACAAATACTGATAAGAGTATGCTTACTATTAAAATCAGATTGGTTTAAACAATCTACATGCAAAAGTAGTAAAATATTATTTTTTCGTGGTTTTCTTAGTGTTTTATATAGGATAGTTTTTAATTAAATGTGTTTGACGTAGTGGTGAGATAAAAAGGATAATTATGAAGAAATTAGGAAGCAATAGAAAGTGTTGAAGATGGAGGAAAATGGATCAGTATTGAATGAGCGCGATTTTTAAGTAACAGCCACTGACTCTTTGATGCTTAACTTTAAAAAATTATTTAAAAAAGACTATATCGCCGAAAAAAATACAGTCCCCCATTTAAAAACAGAATTAACCTGTATACGATGAAAATTCTAATTAAATTCAGCAAATACACTGAGAAAATTTCCATATTCGATAAAAGATTAAGACAGAGTTGAAGACCAACGAAATACAAAGTAAATATTGTTTTTAAGGTAATACTAGGCCAGTGGCGGTTCTTCCACAGGAGCACATGCGCACATGCACCCCCAAAACAAAACAAATAAAAAATATTAATGTATTTTCATTGAATATTATTTATCGTATAAAGTCCGCACCCTCCCTAATATTTTATCGTACCGTCAAACTAAAAAAGTCCTACCCTCCCTAATATTTTATCATCCCGTCAAACCAAACTGTATAGTCCCGGCAACCGTGCCTCGGTCGAGGTAAATGACGATTATGACGAGACTTGCTCGCACGTGCGATTAAGTAGTGCAGTTTCTCTGTAGTAACAGGTGGCGGGTGGCAGCGGGGGATAGCTTGGCTATGGCGATTTAACATGGAAAAGGCGGACAGTTTTTGTGTGCACCGCGCTGTTGTCTGTTCGTACATCTAGTTAGAAATTCGAGCGTTTATGTTTTAATATTTTAATATTATATATTTATTAAGTTAAAATGAATAGTTGACGGTGGACTATTTAAGAAATAACTTTAGCTCCTTTGAAATTGAAGTGAAGAATGCGGGAACACCTAAACCCGAAATTAATTTAACGCAGACCACAAAGGGTAAATCTAGGGACTTTATTAGAAAGTTTAAAAATGAAATATATGAAAAAAAAATTTATAGAGGGTATTCCAAACTTAATGAGGCTGTTATTGTTCAATTTTCTACAATTAAGAACCGAAGAATGGGCTTTACTGTTAAGCACAATTGTGTCGGGTCGATAAATGTTGTGTATTTCGATAAATGATACTCGATATGATTTTAAACCCTTTTATTTAAGGATTTAAACTAAAAAAACACTGAAAATATGAAGAATGCCAACTTGTCAGTCAATCTCGTGGCTCGATTCGTTCTGGTCATAAAACAGTTAACTATTGTTCTCGTCTTGGTTGCGCCTAATGACGTAGCCGTAGTGGTATTAGACATTATTCGGTTTTCTTGATAACTCGTAGATGGCGGTAGTAGTGTTGGACATCATTCGGTTTTCTTGATAGCTCGTAGATGGCTTTAGTAGTATTAGTAGTGGACTGTATAAATATTGTTACGAGGGTTGCATGCGACGACGTTAAGATCCGACAGCTATACACACTAAGAAAACTTTTCTTATTTTCCAAAAGTTGTATTTCCTTGTGTAAAATTAAAAAATAAATAAAAATATGTTTTACCTAACGCATTTTCTTATTACTTTTTTTCTTTCTACATTTAGAACGCCTAGAAAGTAATTGTTTAAAAATAATTCCACCACACTTGTGAATCCCCTCTATCATAGGTCACGAGCCGCCACTGTACTAGGCATAGATTATCTCTAAAAAACACTATCTAAGATATTTTCTTTATTTCGAATCACTTCTCCAATTTAATACTGTTAAAGACCACTTGAAATATCGATAATAACGATATCTTGATGCGAGAGCGTATTGGTATCTTGTGATAACCAAATATTGCGAGTTTTAAAAATATCTAATAACCAGTCAGTTTCATCTCATAAGCTTGTTTAGTTAAAAAAAAAACAACATTTCCCTTAGTGGTGCTACGCTAGCGATAAGTTACGGCGTGTTAAAAAAAAATAGCAGCAACAATTAAACCATGGTGGGTACTGGTGAAGTGGTGAGCCGGGACATTTCGGGTATGACGGAGAAGGAAGTACGAAAGTACTTGTTTTATAGGAGCCAGAAAGAGAGGGAAAGCATGGCGCTCTATGACGAGTTCTTGAAGATGAAAATCGACATTAAGAAACGTCGAGGTAATTGTTTCAATTTAAATACGGGGCATGTCCAAACAGATTGCTTGTATCTTGGAAGAGACGATGGATAAAATTCGTTTCGTCAGAAAATGTTTGATATTCTTAGAAAAAGTTTTAGAGGATAGATATTAAAAATTCGATCGGTATCTACGACATGATAATAACATACGTATATCCAGGGACGGCTTAAGGCCCGGGCACCAAAACATAAAAAAACTTTTCTTAATTAAATTTTTCGATATTTTGTGAAGACGAGGCACTTTGCCTAAAAAATAAAAATAATGCTCTTGTCAAGGCCTGCTCGATGTATAAAAAACCAAAATATATTAAATTTTATTATCTAATCAAGCAGGCCTAGATGCCAAATTGTCAAATTTCAATAGCATCAAAGTTATAGGAACTGTGACTGATTGACACTGCTACTATTACTTGGTCAAAAGGTGGTAATTGGCACCGAATTAATTACTATAAAGTTTGAACGACTACTAAGTTAAAATTATTAGTAGAAATTACGTAATACACTTACTTGGTATAGTGACAAAGGTTACAAGTACAAAGGTTAAAGGTTACTGGAACAATAGTGCGTCAACATTTAGCTACTTCTACAGGGTTCCCCATAATAGAATACCCATTTTAATAGTTGAATTAAAATTTTTTTAGTTAACAAAACAAACTTTTTATCTTACTAAATTACAGCTAACTCTTTGGGATTTATGATAACTTATAAATATTTGGCTAATTTAATTCTAACTTTTAAAAATCACGTCTTCTAAATGACCTCCACCAACTTCAACACATTTTTCAATATTGGATAACAAGTGGTTCATTACATGGCGTAGCAAACCTTCGTCTATTCCTTCAAGTTCTTCACGAATTTTGACTTTCACTTCCTCGATAGTACCTGGATGACTCGCAAACACTTTGGCTTTTAAATATCCCCACAGGAAAAAATCGGGTGCCGTTACGTCGGGGACCTCGAAGGCCAAGGCAAATCTCCGAATCGAGAAATGTGTCGGCCATTAAACATTTCTCGCAGGACCCTCATTGAGTTTCTGGCGGTATGAGCTGTTTGCCCATCTTGTTGGAATAGTAAAAATTCTGTTTATTGACCATGCCGTTCAAATAAAAATTTGCTTCGTCGGTCATTAGGAGACTGTGAATCGCTCCTTGATGTAAATCCAAAAATTCTTGACAAAATGTTAACCTTGCTTCTTTATCTTGATTGCTATGGTGCTGTGCCATTTGGTATTTATAGGGATGAAATTTTAAATCCCTTTGAAGAATTCGATCTCAGCTTCCCTTAGATACTCCTAGGATAAGGGTTTGTCGATTAGCAGACCTTTTAGGACTTCTCGTAAACGCCATTCTAACTCGTTCAATATTTTCTGGTGTACGAACTGTTCTTCGACGTCCAGGCTTCTTCAAATTTTGTACAGAACCCTTTTCACGCCAATGACGAACCCATAACTTAACAGTTTTACGATTTGGCGCGTGGCCCCTATTGTTGTTATTAAACTGACGCCGGAATGCACGCCTAACTTCTTCTATCGAATTGCTTCTTATGTAAGTTTCTACACAAAACACACATTGTTGGACTGAGTAATCTATGAAAGTTAAAACGGATGTTGAAATAATGTCTCAAAGCAAAAAACTTAAATAATCATTGATGAAAACTAACAAACTTCTCGCGGAAAAATGACATTCCACGAAATATTAATTTAAAATTTATTTGTGACAGGCGCCTACTTGATTAATAATTTACTTAAATCCCAAAGACTACAGAAGATAATCCCACAGAGAACAACCTATTTAGTTATCTCGTAGGGAATTTATTAATAATATAAAATGGGTAGTCTATTATGGGGAACCCTGTATAAGACCAAAACTTTAAAGTAAAAAGAAAACGTCGTCGTTGCGACAGAGATATAACTTGTAAGTAGGCGCGACTACAGAGTAATGTTAAAGGTACCCACTACTACAGAGTGACTATAAAAATTACCATAAAATAACCGATTCGTAAGCGTTCTATGTTATCTTACGGACGGACGGAGGACTGAACGTTTCGTTCTCGACGCTCGATACGCCATGTTTTATAGAGATCTATCGCGACGCTATTGTAAAAGACGAAATAGTCGCATTGTTATTAATTGTTTTATAATAAAAAACTTGTTTTTGTTATTTGTAAGCATGAGGGTATTTACCAAATTGCTTACTCCTCTTATTTTTCAAATTTCTAATATTTTATTCTTTGAAAGGCTTTATTTTAAGAGCGAGGTGATATTTTTAGATCTGACCTGCTTATTTTTGACAGAAAAATTAAACGCGTTTGGGTTTTAGCATCCTGGGTATACCAAAATCAAAGTCTGAAATATTACCTATATATCTATTATTTTATGCTTAAGTGCATAAAATATGAACTGACATATTGTTTGGATAGAGGTCCATATGACACACGGAATAAATATACATTATTTTAGTTGAAAGAGAGAGATATCAAAATATGTTTAAGGTATGATGGGCGTAAGTCCCATTTTGATCGGAATTGCCACACATTTACGGATTTTGAACGTTTTAGGAACGGTAGTGCAACGTAAGAATGTAAGTTCCAACGACCATGCAGGCACGAAATCGTTACCACATAATCATTCCTCGTGGTGAAGAAACGGTTGCCGATACTAGCTGAAACCTATAATAGTATACTAAGATACAAGTTTCATAAAAAAAAAACAACCCGCGAAGCGGGGAATTTTCTAAAGTACAAGTGCTCTAATTGTCCTATAAATCGTGTATTTTATAATACTTTTTCTATTTGGGTCTTTAAAGTCTGAAAAACTGTAAAAAATATAGTAGATTTTTTTCCATTTGAATTAATATTTTCTTTTTGGGTTGACAATACTTTTACAATTTAATAAAATGTTACAAGTATCAAATATGCCATGATAGAAACAATTGAACACACCAAAGCTTCTTCCCATCCGTCATAATTAAAAATAAATATATTATTAAAGTTAATAAAAATGAATCAGGAAGAAAGTTTTACTCCGTCAGAAATACGAGAAATTGCAGAAAATAATCTAAAAAATCTTTTAAAAAGAATATGCAAAACTTTGAGTTATGGTGCGAGCAGAACAAAGTTCAAAATAATGAAAAATACTATTGAACAAAATATTGTGTCGACACAGAATCTGACAGGAATAACAATTAATGTCCAGGAAATGTCTACAGTAACTACTATATAAAGTAATATGTATAATACAATATTGAATTAAAAATAAAAATAGTACTTTATTGAATAAAACTTTAGAATAGAGCATAAACTGGAAGATATTTCTATTATTTTTAGGTTATGTTGTTTTATAGTTGCGACTAGAAATTAGTTGACGGACACCGTCAGCATATTAGTATATATTTCCGAGTATAGGTATTTCAGATAAATATCTAGTAAAAATATCTATTTGCAAGGTTAAAGGTTAGTATTTTAAAGTTTCATATAAATATTTTTTGTCGAATTCATAATGCCTCAAAAACTAATTTCAACGAAATCGAAGTAAACCTAAAATTCGAACCCTACTTGTTGCCAACATAAGAAAAATAAAATTTCAGTTTCATAAAGTGGCAGTTATTCAATTCTTTTGCATTTCATAATGTTGCCATTATGAAACCCAAATAGAAAAAGATCTTTATTACAAATATTAATATGTTACATATTATCTATTAATTATATCATTTGTTTCAGAGTTTGTGTTTTGTTTTTATCTTTTTTCGTTAAATAGCTCTACTGTTTCCTGTATTCAGTTTCGGCCGAATCCGGTACAAAATCTGGCCGAAGCGGATATTAAAAAATAAGGCCGGAATTTCTGGATGCCGGATACAGATCCGGTTCCGGTGGCATCACTAGTTACGACAGATTATGTTAAAAAATAAAATTATTAGAAATCCTTTCTAATATCGTTCGTAAAATGCTCCTAATGCGAAATAAATACATTATATTCAGTTTAAAATGTGCAAAAAGATACAGCATTTCCAATGATTTATGATTTGAAAATCGTACAAAATTACATTTTATCTAAAATATCATTAAGTCCGCGCGCACACACATACACTCGAACATGTGATAAAAACCCTATTTAACCGGCAAAAACCGCGACAGCAAAACATAGTGGTGGAAAAGTTAAGGGTGTATTTCGAGTGTTCCGTCTAAACTGCGACAGTCATAAAATACCCTGCCGTGCTACAAGCCACGCTACGTTGCCACATCCGCTGTTATTCCTTTCGGGTGAAATTGGGCAAGGCAAGTAAAAAAGGTGCACCGTAAATGGAGCGACCATGTAATTATTGTCGACAGGGTCACCGACAGGCCTAGCTCGAGACCTACCGAGTTAATTTTTTTTCTTATACAATTTCTAGTACAGGGTGTCCATTTTTGGGTAGTTTTACGGGGTATCTCCGTTATTAGTAAAGATAGAAGGATGCGGTTTACTAAAGAAAAATGGTATATTTTTGAAATACGTATATTTCGGGCCTAATACTAAGACTAAAAATAAAGTGTTATATATTTTTGAGAAGCTTGTTACAAACTAAATTATATTATTCAAAAATATATAGGGTGACCCATTTAAAAGAAGCAAATTTGTTTATTTTCCTTGAAAACTATTGAATGTAGAAAAAATCGTCACGTCACTGGATTCTACGTAAAAAACTACAAAAATAACATTTTATTTCTTTTTGATACGTTACGGGGTAACCGAGATATGGCGGGTGTCCCAAAATGCACAATTCTCAAAAACATCCCGTCTATCAAAAACAAGGCGGCCTAGAAAAATTCTGATTACGGCATCTTCTGTTTGACAAAAAAGTAGCACAGTGCTGCGAAAACCGCATCCTTCTATCTTTACTAATAACGGAGATACCCCGTAAAACTACCCAAAAATGGACACCCTGTACAGTGCATCTCTGAAGCTTCGGTCTATATCGAGCAGAGGGGAGGGGGGAAGTTCCATCGCCCCTCGTGGTGATAGCGAACGACGGGAGGTCGGAGCACGCGCAGTTGTTTGACAACATAGCAGTATATTACACTGCAGTTGTAAGGGGGAACACATAAATACAGGGTGTCCCAGATAAGAATGCACTCTACGTAAAAGATGTGTGAAAAATAATTTACATTCTGATTGCCACTTTTTCTCCTCTATAAGATAATTCAATTATATTTTCAATCCGACGTTTCGTTTTTTCGCAACCATCATCAACTTTGTTTTCTTAAATGGTAGTAATATTTATTTTATGCTTTATTAAATCCAATTTATATTCTGAATCTAACGATATATCACACTCATTATTTATTAGACGTTTCGAATTAAAATCACTCATCTTCAATGCGAATAAGCACCTTATTGAAAATATTTTTTTTCTTTTTGTTATATTTATGCTCTGGTTGACAATTATTTTTAAAAACGCATCATTTTCGAAAATAATAAATAATAGGTGTAATATATCGTTGGATTCATAATATAAAGTGGAGTTCATAAAGCATAAAATAAAATCTTACTATTTAAAAACCATTGTTGATGATGGTTGCGAAAAACGAAACGTCGGATTGAAAATTTAATTAAATCATCTATGAGGTTCTCCTCAAAGTGGCAATAAAATGTTAAATTGAATTTCACATATTATCTCGTAACTGCGTAACTTTAATCTATTTTGATCATTTCCGTATGTCCTATGGTCACTGAGATCCCTGTAGAAGTACATTCTTATCTGGGACACCCTGTATATGGCTTACGCCCCATTGGAACGATTTTAGTGGTGTTTAACTAATTTTATAGACTGCCGATTAAAATTATTTTAAACTTGATTACCTAAATAATAAAATATGAACTTTAGACAAAGCATCAAAAATCCTCTATACTACCGCTATCGCGCGCAACTTGGCAACGCCAGAAATTGTGACCGGCATAACGTAAACGCCAGTGTTTTCGGGCATGGATACTTCCATTTGCTAATGGAGGATCATTAAAAGGTAATCTGAAAAGTTTTTTCTCTCCATTGGAGATAAAAATAATAAATCATTGCGATTCGACTAATGTACGAATTGTGCGAATGGGACCGATTTTAATATACTGCTGCATTTTATCGAATCCAACGAAGTCATAATGAGATTAACATACTTAATATCTAGTATGTTTATTAAAAATATATGTATGTACTATCGATTATTTATCGTTGATTGCATATTTAAAGAAATATTAACTTAACTAAGTAAATAATACCTGTAGATATAGATCTTCGCAAAATTTATATTGTAACATTGTCTGTCGAAATATGATATCTCAAATTAAACAATACACTGCATAATTACTGTTCAGGTCAGTCATAAAATCTAGTGTTGTGATCGCTCGAGCGAAAAACCGCTTGATCACTCGATTATTGAAATAACCGACATCGCTCGATTATTAAAAAAACCGCTAGAGTTATCTATTCAGGCGAAAGCCGTCGCTCGTCACTTATTATCTTTCACTCGATACCCGAGCTTCGCTTGACGCCGACGGAAATGTACCGCTGTAGTGTGATCGAGTTAAAAAACTGCTCGTATATTCGAACAGTTTTTCGCTCGATAGGAAATACTCTAGTTATAAATTCAGGCGAAAAACCGAAAAATATCGCCGGTTATTTGATAGACAACCTCGGTCTACGCGCCGCGCCATCCGGTTGGCGACGTTCGAGTTTGAAATTGAGCAGATACACGTCATACGTCTTTCTTAAAGGCACATAAACGTATATAAACATATAAAAAAGTATGCCAAATCCCTTAGCGGAGTCATCGCGACATGGTATTGTAAAGTTTTGTTTTAACTGGCTAGCCAGCGGCGTAGTTTAGGTCTCCGATTGTAAATATTAAAAAATTAAAGGATATAATTTTAAAAATTTTATTTACTATAAACTCGAGAAAAATAACATAATAATAGAACTCGTAAATAAAAATAACAAAACGAACAAAATGGTTAGTATTGTTAGGTAGTTTTAGTAAACATTTTTAAATCTAAACAGGAACTTTTTATTATTAAACTCAAGAAGACTTCTTAAAAATAACATACATTATAGAAAATATTAATTGGTAAATAAGAAAACGAGCAAAATAGTTAACAAACCATAGGTATCGACAAATTTTTTGGTAACCAAAAGTAAACATTCTTAAATTTAAACAGGAACTTTTAGGTAATTTTAACATGAATTTAAAAAAATAATCACCTATTTTCTTATTTTGCCAGTCGCGTAACTAAGCCTAAATTTTTGAAGGGCACACAGTGGGCACCTGATAATTTAAAGTGGAAGAATTTGACAAGCCATTTTAAATATTTACTTATTTTATGCTCGTAGATTGAGAAAGATGTGAAGAAAAATAACTCTTGGTAATACTTTTTGTTTTAAAACAGCACAAGAATAAACCTGAACAATAAATACATATTTGGGTGATTTTTTTGCAGTTTTTTTGTTTGGTATCGAGACACGTGGCAAAAATTCATTATTCACAAATAAATAAATTTCTGGAATTTTTTTGGTGGCTACTACAATTTTTAGCTAAACCTGTGCCCACCCGTAGTTACGTGCCTGCTAAATATTCTACCTGATCATATGTAAACGGCTAGGCAGCCAGTCGAGCAGTCGACGTCATCGCTTGGTGAATTGGAATTTCAAGCGATTCACTCGATTATTAAAATCGCTCAAGTGTCAAGTACTCGATTATTAAAATCATCGGTTTTTCCCAACACTAATAAAATCCTATTTATCTTTTATATTTTTAATCCTACTTGCACATTGGCAGACAAAATTCCCCGGAATAGAACTGTTCGCAGTTGCGCTTGAGATGTGCCGCCGCTTAGCTCCTTAGGCGTGAATTTAACGTGCACGTCTCGGTTTACCCGGATAAGTTGTTGTTGACCAGTCAGTCGTGTTAAATCTAAAAGTTAGATGCTAGACATGTTACAATAACTTATACCATGGATGCTATAGAGCAGATGAGAACCATAAACATATTTAAACATAAACCGTATGGATACTAAATCTTAAAGATATATACAAATAGAACGTTTGTACTATATCTGTATAATATCATATGATACATACAATTTATCTCTTAGAAGTACCAAGTACGAGGGGGTACGGTGACAACGTACTGCGTAGCCATTATTGATGATAAAAAAGATGAGTATGTAAACTACCTATATACAGTGTTTTCATATTCCCAGGGATAATGATTGAAAACCAAGATAACAATCTACTACTACATTCATGTAATAATGACTATCTTTAAAAGGTGGAAATTTGACGTTTTTTTACTTTTACTTTCCACCCGGGTGGAAAGTGATCACTTTAAAAGGTGGGAAGCTGACGTTTTTTTACTTTTACTTTCCACTCGGGTGGAAAGTAAATAATTTTTTGTAATTTTTTTAAAAATCGATGTCTCAAAATAATATACGAACACACTTTTTAAAAAATGCTAATAGCTTTGCTTGTTTAGATATGTCTACTTTTTCCCTAATTGATAGAGTAGTCCTCAGCATTGTTCCCCGTACACCATTCTTTGAAACATTGTCATATCTCGGGCGGCTTTTAGTTGGCAGAAGATCTTCTTCTACTATTTTTGCTGCTTCTCCAATTTCTGGTGGAGTAGCAGCAAAATCAAATTCCTTATCTGATAGCATTTTTTTGTTGTTAAAAATATACATTGTTTAGTGACATGGAAACCACATTAAAAAAATGATATTTGCCATCTTGATGTGTATATAGTATAACCGTTATTTTACCACCTGCGGTTATTTGAAATTTCTGTCCAATTTTTCAATGGAAAAGTCAAAATGATATCTATCTTTTATTAATAATTTTAAGTCAAAATAATAAGAAGTGGATGTTAGATGTGGTTGTAAATGAAATAGTATACAAACCTCGCTGAAAAGTTTCATTACTGTCTTGAGATTTAGTTACCGACTCTCTCGACAGGTATGAAACACTTTCCACCTCGGTACGTAATATACTATTTAAACAGTTTTTTTAAATTCTATACTCCTATCTTTCTATCTTACGTTATTTCATTAAGTTTCATATTTTGTTGAGATTCCTCAAATTTACTAAGTTGAAAACAAAAAGTGAAGTCTGGTTTCTAAAATATAATTTTTAATATAAGTAAATTAATTTAAATTCATGATTTTACCTGTTTAGTGTAATATATTTTTTTTCTTTTTCAGGTAAGCACATTGCCATCAAGATATTTGACGATTGCTAGGTAAGAGATCAGCAATTAGATTACAATAGAGAAAACTACATTTAGTTATTTATTTTTCAATCAATTTTTTTACACATGCAATTGATTTCTTGTGACATTCCTTGATCATTAATATAACACCTGATACCTACTTGAAATAATTTATAACAAACACTTGAATAAAATAGGAGTCCGTAAAGAATGGACTTTAGCTACAATAATATTCACCGCACTACATCCTGTTCACGTCTGCCGATATTTACCTGAAGACTGGCGGAAAAATCGAAACGTTGTGATTTAATACAATAATAAGACAATGAAAATTCGAATCGCTTCACATTAATTCGTTTTCCATAAGAGAAGTGCTAGTATAGTCCTCAAGATGACATTTTTTAATTAAAATCGGACACAAGCTTTGAAATTTAACAAGAAAATTACCATTTTTGTTTCCTGTATAATGGAGGACACAAGCTGTTCTATTAATACAACAATACTGCAAATTATGATTTGTCGGTATGCAGACAATGCATTCCAGCCAGGCCGCGAGTTAGTTGAGGTAGACGCGGCAAGAGACGCGTCTGCCGCAATAGCTCCCCTCCGTTCTAAAGCATCTACTGGATTTATTATGAAAAAAATGACCCAATTAACAGGGTTCTTTCGTTTTAAACATTTTGTATAAAACAATTGTTTTAAACAATCGGTTGAATTTAAAACAATGTTTTGTTAAAAATGTTTAAAACAGGTAAATTAAACACACGTTGTTTTTTTTAGTAAATTGATTATTTAACAGGAGTATACTTAATTTATGCAACAACTTGGTGTAAAAAATATTTATTGATAAATAGTAATAAAACTACTTACTAAAACAGTAATCGAACAAACCCAATCAAATTAACAAAATAATAAAAGTGAGGTACCTAATGAACATCATGCACAGAACTTTGGTATGTTCAAAAAACTACAAATAAGTGTATAACCCGTAAGAAAAAAAAAGGAATAAGGTAAAAATGTATAATACTCACTGATCGGAAGTGACATCAGTTAGCGTCGTAAGTGGGTGCATTAGAATTTAGTTCTTTAAAAATTGTAACCAACTTAGCTGCTCTGACATTGCCTAGCTTATTGCGGAGTTTGGAATGAGCTATACCATAAGAAGAAAAAGTCTTTCTATGTTGGCGGATGAAGCAATAGCTGTATGTAGCTGTTGGATAAGTTCCATTGCTCTTGTATTTAAATGTTTAATATACGGACACCATGCTAATGGTTTTACATTTTCAAGTATCTGTTGAGAAAACCTGTATGGCATGGCATATATAGTGCACACCTGAATGGTAGGTTCCTACATATTCCATGGCAATTTCTAATTGCCTTTGAGTTAGTCTATCTCCCCTTAAACAATGATCAAGCAAGTTTGCTAAAAAATGAACTGGAGTTAGGGTCATCTCCAAACATTCTATAACCTTATTTACGTCACTCATTCAAAATTCCTCATTTGATTTCCTTTTTCAAACGACTCCAACAGTTCGAGCCATATTTCTGTCGCTTCTCCTATCCTGCAAGTGTTTTTTTGAACTTTATCTAGAGCCACAGCAATGTATTTTAATTTTTTGTGATACTCCTATGCATTAACTTTTAAATTAACGTCAGTAACTAATTTTATGATGTCGTTTTCAATAAGTATTCTGTTAGTACACACATCAAATAATATTGGCCAGTTTTTCAAATAACTCTCCAAGCAGTCTGATAAAGTGTTCCAGCGAATATCCTGAGGTAATACGAGAGCGGAGCCATCAGCTTCTTTAAATTTTGCGCTAGCGCCATTTCTAAAGTATTTACAAACTTTCTTTACGTTACTCTTGACTCCCAGCATTTCTAAATCATGAGCAAGTAAGTTTAATATATGAGATGAACAACCATAAGTTATTATATCCTTTCGGTCTAATTGAAGAAAAAGGTTTTTCCTCATTTTAGTCATATTGGATCCGTTGTCTGTTACTACACTGGTAACTTGACCTGCATACTCTTCTTCGCATAGCTTTTTTCAGTAGTTGTAATAAATACTCCGATGTGTGGCTACGGACTCTATTAGATGCACCCGTTCACTTTCTATATCTGTGATACATATGCCTATTATAGGTTCATTATGGATGTTACTCCAACCGTCAAGGGCTAGATAAACTTTCTTCTGGCACAAACTATCTTTCATTGTTGTTTGTACTGAGTTATAAACCGTATCGAGCAAATTGTTGGAAACAACATTTCTGTTTGGTAATGAATATCCAGGACGTAGCAAATTAATCAACAGTTTAAACTCACGATATTCTACTGTACGAAATGGTGTGTTCGTCGCATAAAAATATCTGGCTATTTGTATATCCATCTTTTTCTTGTCTGATTCGCTCGTTTGAATAATAAAACTTGACATGCTGCTACTTGATACTGAACCAGTAGAAGTAGACGATTTCGGAGCCCCACAGCGTTCTATCATCTAACAAACTATGTCAAAATGTCGTAAAATTCCAAAGGGTTTCATAAATAGAAAACATTCTGAAATGTCCACTGGGAAAGGAGTTTAAGTTATCTTTTAAATTGTACTAAAAACATTGAAACAGATTTTAAACTGATGAACTTTAAAAGCAAAAAAACATGTTTAAAACAAAAAAACGTTTAAAACAAAAAACACACTTGTTTTGTTTAAAATTAAAAAATACATGATATTGTGCAACCCTGTCAATTAATCGAGCCAAAATAACGCCAATTAAATTGTGCAGTTTTTAGTAAAAGTCGAGGTGAGTTTAGAAAATTATTGGTAATTTTTTGTCTTTTTTAAACAATGTGCTAAACATTTTACCTATTTTTTTTTATTTCGAGAATTAGAAGGCCGCCGACATGATTGGCAGCGATAAATTCGCAGCTCTACCTATCGATGTATAGTTGTTTTGTCTCAACTTTTTCCTATCCGGTACAATTACATTAATTTGGGTAAAAAAAAAACAACAACAAACGTTATCGATGATAGTCGACAAAAAGCCGACAAATAAAACCAATTTCGACTACAGCCCTGGTACGTTTCAATTATTTATTGAGGAATCATTTTTAATTGCAAGATTAACGAAAAAGTAAAACATATTTAGTCGTAAACTTAATTAATCTAATCGCGAACACGTTATATCGGCAATATTAAGCCGAAATGGCCCAATCGAGCCCAATTACGAACGGGCGTAAAAATCGAATACAGCCCGGAGCCGATGAGCCGTTAAATTATCTCGCAGAGTGATGTTATCGGGCTCACTCCCACGGCTTGCTTGCTGTTGCTAATTTACATGGCTAGGCCTGCCTGTCTACAACAGGTGGTCGACTCGGCTGATGGTAGCGAATAGTTTCGTTTAAAAGACTTCCTTAAATTATTTTTTCAATTGTCACACAGCCAGTGCCGTTGCCGAGCGTTAATTTCGACGCGCGTCAAATTGTGCGTTGTTGAATTACATTGTCTTCAATGGAGACGTACACACGAACGTAAATTAACGCGCGTTATAAAACAGTGTATTTCAGCATCCCGCGTACTGGCGTACGTTGACGCGCGTTGAAATTAACGCTTGTGTGTAACGGCACGGAAGGTCATTCGCGAAGCGCGGTTCGTCCTGTTTGTAGCGAATCGCACTGTTTGCGAATCGATTTTAAACGCCCTAGCCCCTACACACTATTTACGAATTGTCCTGGAACTACGCATTGCGCTTCACGAATGACGAATCGACGCATAGTCTATGGCCCCATTAATGATTACGTGATGCACAAAAATGAACAAACCCCACACAGTACCGGTTCTTCCATAGGAGCACATGCGCACGTGCACCCCCAAAATAAAACGAATAAAAAATATTAATTTATATTAATTGAATATTATTTATCGTATAAAGTCCAACCCTCCCTAATATTTTATCGTAACGTCAAACTAAAAAAGTCCGACTATCCCTAATATATTATCATCCCGTCAAACCAAACTGTATAGATCCGGCAACCGTGCCTCGGTCGAGGTAAATGACGATTATGACGAGACTTGCTCGCACGTGCGATTAAGTAGTGTAGTTTCTTTGTGGTAACAGGTGGCGGGTGGCAGCGAGGCTATGGCGATTTAACATGGAAAAGGCGCCAGTTTTGTGTGTGCACCGCGCTGCGCTGTTGTCTGTTCGTGCAGCCAGTTAGAAATTCGAGCGTGTATGTTTTAATATTTTAATATTATATATTTATTAAGTTAAAATGAATAGTTGACGGTGGACTATTTAAGAAATAACTTTAGCTCTTTGAGTTTGGAGCAAAAAATTGATGTGAAGAATGCGGGAACACCTAAACCCGAAATTAATTTAACGCAGACCAGAAAGGGTAAATCTAGGGACTTTATTAGAAAGTTTTAAAATTAAATATATGAAACAAATTTATAGAGGGTATTCCAAACTTAATGAGGCTGTTATTGATCCGTTTTCTAAAATTAAGAACCGAAGAATGGACTTTACGTTTAAGCACTATTGTGTAGAGTCGATAAATGTTATGTATTTCGATAAATGATACTCGATATGATTTTAAACCATTTTATTTAAGGATTTAAACTAAAAAACACTGAAAATATGAAGAATGTCAACTTATCAGTCTCGTGGCGCGATTCGTTCTCGTCATAAAACAGTTAACTATTGTTCTCGTCTTGGTTGCGCCTAATGACGTAGCCGTAGATGGCGTAGTGGTATTAGACATAATTCGGTTTTCTTGATAGCTCGTAGATGGCTTTAGTAGTATTAGTAGTGGACTGTATAAATATTGTTACGAGGGTTGCATGCGACGACGTTAAGATTCGACAGCTATACACAATAAGAAAACATTTCTTATTTTGCAAAAGTTGTATTTCCTTGCATAAAATTAAAAAATAAATAAGAATATGTTTTACCTAACGCATTTTCTTATTACTTTTTTTCTTTCTACATTTAAAACGCCTAGAAAGTAATTGTTTGGTCGTTACACAAAAATAAAATTTTAAAAATAATTTCACCATACTTGTGAACCCCCTCTATCATAGGTCACGAGCCGCCACTGCACGCATTGCATTGCGCTTCCCGAATGACGAATCGACGCACGGCCTGTGGCCCTTTTAATGATTACGTGATGTACAAAATGATTATTATTGTCTGATCCATCTCGTAATTGATAGAGAAAAATATGTATAATATATCTACGGAGAGCGGAACTATGTACATAAGAAATAAAATTAAAGTAATGAAGTATTTATTTTAGTGTAGGAAGTCAAATTTAAAAAAAACTTTATTAAATATATACAGGGTGTCCGCAATTTAATGGTACATGGAAAAACCACAGACTCCTTCGTAAAAATATTAGGTTTTAATTATACTTACCTATATCCGAAAGTTGATATTAACTGAGATACCGAGTGTTAAGGTTAAAACTTTTTTGTTTTTCTCTAATACCTTTTAGAGAAACTAACGTTTTTTCTTACAAAATTTGACAAATATGTTTTTTTTTAGGACGGGAAATTGATTTTTTGGTGAAATTTTAATGTTCAACGTAGAAGGCGCTGTCTGCGGTTTTTTTTGCACATTTATTAGGTCATAACTTTTTTGTGCCTCGGTGTATTTAAGGTTTTAATAAAAATAATACTTTTCTCGTATTTATTATGTAAAAAAGGTATACTAAGTTCAGGTCGCCCAGAGTTACCGTTTCGGAGATATTTGCATTTAAATTGTTTAGTGCACCATGCCCAATTATTATTAATTTGCAAACAAAATTTTTTTCTTAACGTAACCTATGAGAAAACAAGTAAAATTTAGAGATTCAGTTGCTATGGAACAGAAAATGTTTCATTTTTGAGTTTATCGTAAGTTTGTGTTTTCGTTGCTGTTGGTTTCTTTCGACACGATATTTTCTAGGGTCAAAGTTATTTTAATTAAAGTAAGTTAAAGAACAATCCAATTGTAGTATTTATTATTCCCAATTACCATTACTAGAACATTAATTATCATGTAAAAGTTAATTGGTAAGAAATAACAAAATATTATTTGCTTGCCTGAGTTAACGCGCTAACAATTTAAATGCAAATATCTCCGAAACGGTAACTCTGAGCGACCTGAACTTAGTATACCTTTTTTACGTAATAAATATGAGAAAAACTTAAATACACTGAGGCACAAAAAATGTTCGAACAAATGCCGCAGACACAACGAACACCTTCTACATTGTACATTAAAATTTTACAAAGAAATCAATTTCTCGTCCTAAAAAAACCATAATTGCCAAATTTTTTAACAAAAAGGTTAGTTTCTCTCAAAGTTATTAGAGAAAAACAAAAATTAAGTTTAAACTTTTACACCCTGTATCTCAGTTAATATCAACTTTCGGATATAGGTAAGTACAATTAAATCCTTACGTAAAGAGTATGTGGTTTTTCCATGTACCATTAATTAGCACACACTCTGTATATGAGTCGGTTTAACAAATTATCTTGAATTTATTTACATTTGAGTCAATTTTGACCAAATTATTTCTTGTTAGCTTAATGAAAGGCTATGGAAAAATCTGGCATAATTTCACCGCTTTGCAAAAAACAGACGACGGCTACAGCGTTGCCATATATCTGAAGACAATGAATAGAGATTTAGTTTTATTAATTTAAATATTGTGGAAAATGGTCAATTATACACCTTCATGTATGTATAACAATTTAAGACCTAGACCAATTAAAGTGATACTGGATTCCGCTACTGATGTTAAAGCTATTGTCCGTCAGGCTAAGGAAGTAAAGAAAATTGGTGCCTACAAAAATATCTCTCTGGCCTATGATAGAACGCCCAAGCAGATTGAAGAATACAAACAATTAAAAACAACCTTGGACTCCCGTTTAGTGAATGGTGAAACAAATCTTAAGATTAAATATTTCAATGGTTTTCCTAAGATTATTAAAATTAAAGAAAATTTAAACTAATTAACTTGTCTAACAGTGCGGCACCATCCTCAAAACTAACAATATCCTGTTTATATCAAAATGTACGGGGACTCAATACGAAATCTATCGAATTTTACAAATCGGTTTGTGAAGCTGATCAAGATGTTATAGCAATTTCCGAGAGTTGGATCCAGGATGGTGTTTCTTCGAGCGGACTCTTCGATGGTCGATACACAGTATTCCGTTGTGACAGAGACTTGGCTGGTGTGGGTGTATCACGGGGTGGTGGAGTTATACTGGCTGTGAACAATAAACTTAAAGCAATTCAACTAGATTTTCAGGCCGTTCGCACCAATGTCATCAAAGTGGATATTGTGGGTTGCAGGGTGAGCGTTGACTTTGTCTCATTGCTCATACTAGTTGTCTACATACCGCCTAGTGCAACTCATAACGACCTGACAACCTTCTTTGAATGTCTTGAATCACTCCACTACTTATATGATAGTAATATTGTCATCATGGGTGATTTCAACATACCTGCACTCTACGGTAATAATGCCGACGACGCTAAATCCGAATCTCTCAACAATTTCCTTCACCTACTCGCCTTAGAGCAAGTAAACAAAATCCCAAACTCCTATGGTTCATTCCTAGATCTTGTTCTTTCCAATGTTATATGTGATGTCTCCGGCGAATCTTTCCCTCTAGTCAAAGAGGACAATTACCATCCTTGTCTAAGAATTAACCTATCCCTTCTATCCGGCCTTGATTCAGGTTTCCCTGTAAATCAATCTCAACTTAAGTATAATTTCAGGAGAGTAAATTATCCTCTGTTATATGACGTGATCTTGAATATGGATTGGTCAACTCTATATACCTCGTCTAATGCTAATGAAGCTTGTGCCTGTTTCTATAAGTTACTGTATGAAGTTTTCGATGCTTACGTTCCGAGATCTGTCATCCACAAGAGATCATTTCCCTTATGGTTTACACCTGACATTATTAAAGATACAAAGCGCAAACATAGACTTCTCAAAAAAATCAAAAAATCCTACTCGCTAGTGCTCCAGCAACAATATAGAGCACTCCGTGCTAGTATTAAGAGAAAGATCAATTTTGCCTATAAAGCCTACACCAATAAGGCCGAAACTTCTATATCCAACGATCCGAATAACTTCTGGTCCTTTATCAACTCAAAAAACAAAACCTGCGCTTTACCTGAGATATTCACTGACAACACCACCCAATACTCTAAGCCTAACGATATCGTAAATGCATTTGCAAACTTTTTCAAATCTGCTTATTCCACCCCTTCCAGGCAAGCTCTTTCACCACACTTATCTATGGAGAGCTCATCTATCTCCCTGGAACACCTTCCTGACGAACTAATCTTGAAGTCTCTAAAGAAATTAAAAAATAAGCCAACTCATGGGCCCGACAATGTGCCTAGTTTTCTTGTCAGAGACTGTGCCGCTCCCTTTCTTAAACCTCTATCTTTTATTTTTAACCTATCGCTTAAAACTAGTTCCTTTCCTGATGTATGGAAGGAAGCAAGGATTACCCCAGTACTTAAAAAAGGTAATGCCAGTGTGATATCCAATTACAGACCTATCTCTATATTGTCGGCCTTTGCCAAGGTCTTCGAGATGGCGGTTTATGAATGTACTTTTAATCAGGTAAAACTGCTTATCTCACCTCATCAACACGGTTTCTTCAAATGCTCGTAGCACAGTGACTAACCTGGCTTGTTTTACCCAATTTGTTGGGCAGGCTATGGATGACCGCAAGCAAGTAGATGCGATATATACGGATTTCTCGAAGGCCTTTGACAGAGTTGACCACTCCATCCTGTTACATAAACTGGCCGGCTTGGGTTTTGTTAATAAATTTGTCTCTTTTCTTAACTCATATCTTAGGGATCGTGTACAATATGTGATGATTCGTGGTCATAAATCCTTTACTTTTTTAGCCTCGAGTGGTGCTCCGCAGGGTAGTAATTTGGCCCCCTTATTATTCCTCTTGTTTATCAATGACATAAGTGTAAATCTATCCAGCAAAGTACTACTATTCGCCGATGACTTGAAACTTTTCAGAATAATACTTGATATAACGGACTGTATATTGTTGCAAAGGGATTTGAACATTCTGGAGATGTGGTGTAAGACAAACAACCTGCCGCTAAATTTAAGTAAATGCTTCACTATGTCTTTTACGAACAAAGCCGATTACGTTTATTTTGATTACACTCTTGACAACACAACCATTGAGCACTGCGAAACGTTTAAAGACCTCGGGGTAGTTTTCGACAATAAGCTTTCCTTCTCCCACCACTTTAGGAGCATTCACAGCAGTGCGATGAAGGCCCTGGGATTTATCATACGGAATTCGACTGATTTCTCAAACACCAAAACCCTGAAAACCCTTTATTACAGTTTTGTGCGGTCTAAGTTGGAGTATGGTGGTGTTATTTGGCATCCGGTCTTTCATAAATATATTATTTTACTAGAGAACGTACAAAGAAAGTTTGTCAAGTTTATCGCCTATAGAGAAGATGGTATATATCCTACCCGGGGTACTAACCAGAATGCACTGTTGTCTAGATTCCAGATGCCATCGCTCCTTAACCGCAGATACCTCATGTTTATGCAGTTTTTGTATCGTATTTGCTGTTCGCTCATCGATTCCCCGGAGCTGCTGTCTTGTATTCTTTTCCATGTTCCTCTTCGTTCAGTTAGGCACCATCCCGTCTTTTATCTCCCAACTCCCTCCTCTAACTTTCTGATTAAAACACCTGTATACCAATCCATGTTGATTTTCAATAATACCCTTAATGACATTGATGTATTCGGTTTGTCCAATGCCCAATTTACTAAACTTATAAAACATAAACTGTTACCTTGATGCAACCATTATTTTGTTCTCTTTTTTTTCTACTTTTTCCTATCTTTTGGATTCTTTGTTGCTTATGTATTTTTTTTTCTTTTTATAGGTCATATTGTCTTGTAATTGGATTTTACTCTGTTAGACAATAAAGATTATTATTATTATTATTATTATTATTATAACGGCAGCATAGCCTAATTGTTTGTTCGCATTCCTTCCAATGTTCAGAAATGACTGGGCATACAATACACCTCCATTTTCACCTAAAACTCGGGAATAATCCCGAGAACGATCCTTATAATCCTATTGTGCATTGTGTTACGATGTTCCGCAGTTAACCCCGTTGCTTCTTGCAGATAACGCCGATGTGCATGTGAGATAACGGCTTATGCCCCGCATATAACGCGACATCTAAACCCTCGGTGCCTCTAGAGACACCTTCTTGACGTCGTGACGTCATTGAAATGTCGGTGCTATCTGCTCTATTCGGTAGAGTACAGTTATTGTATGGTTTGGTTGTTTTATTACGATAAGATAGAGAGGAGTATAGGTGGTTTGTATGGGGGAGTAGACTAGTAAAATGGCTATAATGTTGTCGTAGAAGCTATACAGGGTGTTATGGAAATGGTTTATTATATATTAATCGGTTGACTTCTTTTGGGTGACCCAGAGGAACCCTATCAATCGTCTATAAAAAAAGCGCCGACATTCCTTTTTCGCTTCCACGATGAGACGAGATTCTTTTAAAGGATATTTGCGGCCTTTACGGTTTAACCCCCTGGGAGAGGTAGATGTTACCCTTAAGATCTTGAATGGGAAGGCGCACATCATTCCCAACTTTTTATATTATGTACTGGAAGCGAGATATTAAGGGTGAACGTTTTCAAATTGTAAAATTTAGCATAAAAATATGCAGGGTGTCTCTTAATAGCATGCAAATATTTAAGGGGTATCATTTAACTGGTTAGCAAAATATTCTTATTTTTGCGAACAGAAAAATGTAATCGGTCAACCAAAATGGCTAGTTGGTCAGCAACTTATGGACAGCAAACATTTCTGAATCGGTCAGTAATTAATGTCATACTAGAGTGCTCTAAATTATTTTGGTACGCAAATTAAATATATAAGCTGCTATGAGCGATCCACTTTTAATCAGATATTGGTAAGCAATCAGCGGGTAAGTAAGATACTTAATTTTGGTCATAAAAAAAAGCAATTAAACATGAAATAGTGAGAGTGCCCTGAGAAAACAAGTGAAAACCCGCTCCCGCTACACCTTTGATAGACGATTTCCTTCTGTTTCGGCAAGAGAAAACACAAGAAAGTTACATAAATTGACAGTGCTCTGAGACCTCTGAAGTAAACTCCTTCTAGACATGTTTGTTTCTACTGACCAATTGTAAAATCTTGCTGACCAAGTAATCATTTCGCAGCTCGACTGTTAATTAAGCGAACAAATGATATTACAAGCGGACTGATATCGGCTAAATTGTTGACAGTTTGTAGCATTTTTTGCAGAGCAAGTGTTGCAGTCCGATTTTTATTTAATGCAAGCAAAATCTTTTTATGCTGATCAAATGATTTAAATGGCTATTTTTTACTGCGAACCTATGTTAATAACGGCAAACCATTTGAGGTTATTTTTGGGTCCATTTTCAGACAAAAACTTCATATGAACATATGTCCTAAACGTCTTAAATTTCGAGATACAGAGTCATAGATTTTCAAAAAATCTCCTTTTTTATTAATATCTGTGATAATGCTCTAGATATGTTTGTGAAATTTGGCACACACTTTCTATGCATCAAGAGGCATTTTATGATGTATAACAAACCCGAACAAACCCACCGAGTGCCATTCGTGCGGGAATTGTCCTTGCTCTGAGCAAATGCGTCTCTTGATTTTTTGTCGTTTGACGTACAGTTTTCGTATAAAATAATCAAATTCATGCATTTGCACTCTGTTATGAAATTAGGTATTAACAAAGATTAAAAATGATCTAGTAGGTAAGATGCGGAGTTTGTTTTTTAAACATAAACAGTTTTGACAGTTGACATACTAGTCTAGTTGTTATGTATTTAAATCATTAACCTTAGCAAATTATTAAAAAAACATGAAAATCTTTAACACCCTGTATCTCAAAAGTTAAGACCTTTAGGACATAGTTCATATGAAGTTTTTTCTGAAAATAGACCCAGGAATAACATCCTTAAATATGAGCATTAGTTATTGAGAAACACCCTGTATTTTTATTTGTTTTTTTTTGACGAATTGTAGCAGGTAGGTATAGTTGATATTCAATTCTGTGATCGAATTCCCACGGAATAAAAAGTTCTCTCTTGAATTATTTATTTAATAAATATTGTTTTTTGCGAGCAAATATAACGAAGCCGACGGCACCGCCTGAACTAATTGAACCGATGCCGGTATTGTTACCGGCCGGCGTTCGGAATTCGATCAAAGACTCAAATATCAGCTATATGCACTTTTTTATGATAACGGCGTGGAAGTCCACCCGTTCGAGATATCGCAAAATTGGTGCATGAATTTCACCCATCGATGTAACAAGCGCGTGGAAATTTACGGGCGGTTTAGAACAATCATTAATGCGGATTTTCCCTAACATTGTCGCTAATTTTCAATGCACGCATTATATTCGTGGGAGAGTCGTGGAGAACATAAAATTAACAACAAGAATCATACAATGTAGATAAAATAAAACAAAACGACTTGTATTCAGCATAATTTTAATCCTACCATCGCCAAGGGCTTTCGCTCTATTAAAAGGCCATCATCAGGGCTAAGGCCGTCAAAGTTATCCCAGGCACACAAGAAACATACCCCGAGAAGATATTAAACATTTTTTTAAATTTAACTATTTGGTTGTTAAATATAAATTTGTTTATTGAATAATTTAAATTATTAAATTTTATTATTTATATTTAAGAAACCACCAAATAGTTAAATTTAAAAAATTACGCTGAATACAAGTAGTTTTGTTTTATTTTATCCGAAAGAACAGCGTACAACCGACTTCCCTCTCTTATACAATGTAGAATTATAACTTTCGAAGTAGTATTTTTATTTCTAGACCGGCGTTTCCCAAACTGGGGTCCACGGACCCCTTGGGGGTCCGCGAGCATATACTTAGGCGAACCACTAAGTGGAAATAAAATGTCACAAAAACAACATATCGTAATCGACTTAAATGCCGAACTAGCGCGATACAAAACGCGTGCATAAGAGGCTCCTGAGAATATTTGCTGCAAGCATTATTCAGCTTATTGCTTATTAATCCTTTTTGATTTGTTAAAAAAACAATAACATCCGAATAATAATTACTACTAGGTAATTAATTACGCATGTCATCTTGTCCTAGAATTAATTCTGTGCTAATGAAGCTAGCAGTTGGGGGGCCACAACGATTCTAAAATCAAAAGGGGTCCGTGGTCAAAAGAGTTTGAGGACCGCTGTTCTAGACTTAAAAAAATACATTTAAAATATACATACGTATGTATTATTACCTATAAAATAAAGTTCAAGAAAATAGATCGGCGGGTCGGACTGCGGCCGCCCGATAAGCGGGGGGGGGGGGGCATTGATGAATATAAATCTCGTCCCTGTGCGGCCTTATCGGCGGCCGCCACTCCGCCCCCACTGCTGCTGTTTAGATATTCTAACGGCGGACGAATATCAGGACCGGATAAAAAAAAAATTTAATGGTACATTTTGTACTTTTATTGTATTAAAAAATATGTTATATACAGGGTGTCTGTAGAAGGTCTTTACAAAAACCTACCACATATTCTTCACACCACAATTTTTTTTTATGATCAAACACAAGCACTATAGGAACAATCCTTTATGGCACTCTGGGAGTGGTGCGTGTGCGCAAAAACCGATTCACGTTGGTTTTGAATCGTTGGAGGTTATATTCGTTAGGAAAAATGACCTCGGGAAGGTCATTCCATAACGATGAAGTCCTAGAGATGAAAGTATTCTTAAATAGTGAAGCTTGAACCACATATGGGCCGCTCTGGGCGGCAAGGTCGCCGAGCACTTTCCATGAAAATATATATGTAAAAGAGAGTCAAATCCCCAACCTGTCTCCGATGTTCTAGGCTGTCGAGGTTCTTCGTCAGCTCGCGGTCTCCAATCAGACGAATGGCCCTCCTTTCAATGGAATCCAGTAGCCGAAGAGCATGTTTGGGTGCAGAGCTCCAGACATGAGAGCAGTACTCTAGTGATGGTCGAATCTGGGCTTTGTATAGTGTCAAAAGTTGTTGAGGTGTGTACAACTTTCTGGTTGGGAAGAGTACACCAAGTTTCTGTGAAGCTATCTTGGCGATTGTCACAACGTGGTTATGCCAAGACATATTTCCTCCCAGATTGACGCCCAGCAAATTATGAAGCCAGTGGGATTGCGTGTCCATCCATGACTATATCCGGTTCTGTAATGTTAACCTATTTAGAGAAAACTGCTGCCTGGGTTTTTTTAGCGTTAAATTCGACTTGGTTACTGTCACCCCAAGCCAAAATTTCTTCCAGGTCTTTGTTGAGGCGTGATACTTCATGTGATACTTCATGCTGTCTGCGAAGATGTACGTCGGCAGCCGATGTTTGTGCATTCAAAGAGAAAGATGAGATAAGTGTGCTATCATCAGCAAAACTAAATATCGGATTTCTCGTTTTCACTAGAAGTTATTAATGTAGAGTAAGAAGAGGGTGGGAGACAATATTGGCCCTTGAGGAACACCGGCACTGACGGTGAATGTGTCTGAGAGAAATCCGTCAATCGCCACTTGCAGAGAGCGGTCCTTAGGAAAGCTAGACAACCATGCACAGAAACGACTGGGCATACCATAGGATCGCAGTTTACTTAGAAGTCCCTCATGCCAAACACGATCAAAGGCTCGAAGGCTTAAATTATCCGATTTAAGTAAACTTACCTTAGTGCAAAGTTGTTTAGTTTTCTCACTGGACGGCGCTGAAGTGACAATTTTAAAATCGTTTTTTTGTTCAATGAACAATTATGGTTGAGACTGTGATTAGCACAATGGACAAGTTGGTTGAGACAATAAACAATTTTGTTGAGATAATCTATAATCGCAGCAGCTAGACTACGTTTTTTAAGTGTGATATAATAGAAAAAAATATTCGTTATGTCTACCTAATGATTATCCTCTTGATTACATAGTTTACACGTAATTAAGTAAAAAATAATAACAACTTTTATCTAATCTAGATTCTTGCTTATGTAAAGTTATCTAAAAAATACACTTACATTTTAAATCAGTTTTAAAAATATAAATATGTAGGAGTTGTCGGGGTAAGACGACGACCGCAACTAATGGTTACCATGATGGTCATCTTACACCATTGCATTGTAGTATTATCCAGAATATTAAATATCTGTAGATCCATATCCGTAAATTCAAATCAATAGATACTATTCCCGATACTTTTTAAAAAAGCCATGTTTAACGTTTAATGTTGGGGAGTCTCGGGCTGTTGCACTGGATATTTCTAAAGCCTTTGATCGTGTGTGGCATGAGGGACTTCTAAGTAAATTGCGATCCTATGGTATGCCCAGTCGATTCTGTGCATGGTTGTCTAGCTTTCTTAAGGACCGCTCTCTGCAAGTGGCGATCGACGGATTTCTCTCAGACACCTTCACCATCAATGCCGGTGTTCTTCAAGGGTCCAAATTGTCTCCCACTCTCTTCTTACTCTACATTAACGACCTTCTAGTGAAAACGAAAAATCCGATATTTAGTTTTGCTGACGATAGCACACTTATCTCATCTTTCTCTTTGAATGCACAAACATCGGCTGCCGACGCACATCTTCGCAGACAGCATCAAGTCTCACGCCTCAACAAAGACCTGGAAGAAATTTTGGCTTGGGGTGACAGTAACCAAGTCGAATTTAACGCTAAAAAACCCAGGCAGAAGTTTTCTCTAAAAATGTTAACATTACAGAACCGGATATAGTCATGGACGGACACGCAATCTCACTGGCTTCATCTATTAATTTGCTGGGCGTCAATCTGGGAGGAAATATGTCTCGGCATAATCACGTTGTGGCAATCGCCAAGATCGCTTCTCAGAAACTTGGTGTACTCTTCCGAACCAGAAAGTTGTACACACCTCAACAACTTTTGACACTATACAATGCCCAGATTCGACCATCACTAGAGTACTGCTCTCATGTCTGGAGCTCTGCACGCAAACATACTCTTCGGCTACTGGATTCCATCGAAAGGAGGGCCATCCGTCTGATTGGAGAATACGAGGTGACGAAGAACCTCGACAGCCTAGAACATCGAAGACAGGTTGGGGATTTGACTATCTATTACAGATTTTCATGTAAAGTGCTCGGCTGACCTTGCCCTTTTAATTCCGCCCAGAGTGGCAGAAATACACGACGAACCGCAGCCGCCCATCTATATGTGGTTAAGCTTAGTACTCCTCGAACTTCATTATTTAAGAATTCTTTCATCTGGAGGACTTCATCCTTATGGAACGACCTTCCCGAGGTCGTTTTTCCCCACGAATATAACCTCCAACGATTCAAAACCAACGTGAATCGCTTTTTGCGCACACGCACCGCTCCCAGAGTGCCCTAAAGGATTTTTCCTATAGTGCTTGTGTTTGATCATAAAAACGCAACAGAACAAAACCTTTCGATCCGACGAGACGCTTGTAGATCTAAAGAACTGCCAGGGGAGTAGTTGTTTTCGTTTCCAGTAATCGCCCGATTGACGCGATCCTCACAAACAATAAAAGGTGGCCGATTCCAGTCCTGACTTCTACATGCATGCTGGTCCCCGATGATAAGGCGTCGCGGCGGGCGCGATTCCGACGCTGGTGGCCGATAAAGACGCTGCCAGGACTGCTGCCACCGTGTTGCCTTGCCTGAGTCGGATAAGGCGTAGATAAGAAGGCGAAATAATGTGCCAAAATGCAGACCGGAAGGGGCATCAAGAAATAAGCAACGTAAATTCACTATTTCAGAGATCTTTAAAGCCATTCGTCCTTGTTATAGGTACTCGAATGAGAATTCACGGTAAAACGTAGTAAATTAAAATAGTAAAACCATAATTATAATTTATGGCTTTATATGTGACTGAAATGACTTTTATTAACTGCCATAAAATTATAGCAAAATCTTAACAAAAATCGTAAAAATTACCAAAATATTGTGTAAAAATTATTAAAATTTGTTGTTAAATTTACTGAAATCTTTCTCAAAAATTTCAACACATTGTATTCCCAAGCGGCCACCCATCGAAGTAATAACCGTGCCCAACGTCGCTTGACTTCGGTGATCGATAAAATCCTTCCTATTACCTTTCCCCACCTGTTCTTCTTACGAGTAACGAGTTCTGATTGATCCGTTACATCTGATTTAACCTTTTCATTATTGTACCTACAAATGCATTTTTACAACATTTTATTTGGTCATTTTTACGATAAAAAATACTTAAAAGTGCAATTAACAGCCGTCAGTAAAATGTACCATACATTTAAAAATATTTAACTATTTTACTTTTTTTACTATTAAAAATTTACAATATACAGGGTGTTATGGAAATTACTTATTATATTTAAACCGGCAAATTCTGAGATGAAAATAAATTGAATAAAAATAACATTAAATGGCGCTTTGAATTATTGTACGAAATATACACTTTATATGAAATCTTAAAATTTACGTGGCCGCTACTGAGGACGTTCACAATCAATAGTTTATTGAGGCGGTGTTGTTATATATTGCAACATAGAATTGTAAACGCACGTGTTCAGTTTTTGACAACAAGACGTCTTTAACCCGCGTTATCGCTTCTTTTTCAAACTCTTTAGAAAAAAAATACTACAATTTTAAGGTACCTTCGATCTTATAATCCGTTTTATAATTAAATTCCATAAAAAAAAGCCTCGTTCCATCCCCGAGTCTCAAAACATATTGAAGCAACGATAGTCGTTTGCGGCAGGTATCCAAACAAGGGCGAAACATGCGGTGTGATCTGACAACACTGTTAGTATACTTTAGTGACCCCCATTGTTGCTAAGTGAATCCAGAAGGAACGGCGCGACAGTATGTGGTTAAAAAGGGTTTTTACCTTAGTATTTAGATGTATATTCTCTAAGATACCCAAGGAGTCACCCATTTAAATATAATACGTCATTTCCATAACACCCTGTATTTTACTTGATTTTAGTAAATTTATTAGAAACCCTAACTATAGTTTTTTGTAAATTATATTTACAATATTATTTTGGTACAGATTAATAATGAAAATTGTAATTAATACCATATATTATATATTTTAGTATATTTACTTGATTTTACTAAATTTATTAGAATATACTTTTTTAGAAATGATGTTTACTTTATTTACATTACATTATTTTGGTACGGATATTTTAAAGAAAATTACACTCATACATTAAGCTAGAGGGGTTGTCTTCGATTGATTACATCGAAAACAACCCCTCTAGCTATCGACAACAACCCGCCAAATTTTTATTGTTTATTGACAAAGATAATGATACTTTTTGACGTTTAAAAATATAAATCTTATATTACTAATTTTTTTAGTTCTTTATTTAAAAGTTGTAATATAAAGTTGTTTTAACCATTATTCGAGTAATTTTCTCCCTAAATTACACTTGTGCATAAAAATTCTCAGATAATTTTGCATTTAAGCGTATTTCCTTTGAAAAACAACATTCGTTCATTTTCAAATTTTGTAAAATATGAAAATGAACTCTTGTTGTTTTAGGCAATACGCTTTCATGCAAAATTATCGAAAATTTTTAGGCACTAGTGTAATTACATCCGAAAATTTTACAATAAAATCTTTACTATAATAATTTTTTTCCATGTATGGTGTTTAAAAAGTATTTCTCTAGAATAGACTAAAAACTATTCCCATCATTTGGGACACCCTAGATATTGTTACCTTAAGTTGCAGGTGTTTAGAAAAATCAATTAAGAAATCATATTAGATAATAATCTTTACGAGACAATTGAATTAGAAAAGTCCAAAGATCAACGGAAATCGTACATGGTGTGCCAAAACTATCAAAATTTAGAAATAACAAGAGCCAAAATTCACAAATTTTCGCATCAATTTTCTAATTATAACACATTATACAGGGCGTCAATTTTAAAACTTCCCACTTTTAATAACTCGCTTCCAGTAAACAATAATAATAATAGGAAAGACACTTCAATTTTATTGTTAGGGGGACGCTTGCTAAATAATATTTATGTCATACCAGTCCGTTATTGTGTTTTTGTACCTTAGATACCATCTACATAATGGAGTACTTTATGCCCGTGCGGGCATAAAGTATACATTATGGCCCGCGCTGGCTTTAAGACGCAAAAAACAGTTTTCTATTAACAAAATAACATTTTTCAGATAGATCATTAAAGTACCCCAACAGCACAGTTTCGTTAATGTTTTATACAGCATTTTCTAACATCCACTTCAAAAATTGGTCATATTCTTTGTCGTAAGAGTCTCTCTGGATTTTCTCGATAACAGGTTTTGCGTTGCCTTTTGAGCCTTTTTTCAATTTCGTCGGGAATTTCAAAACCTTATTCCATTTTTGATTTTTGATTTTGACACATTAAACATTTGAATACTTATCTCCCTAGCAACAAAAACGCAGGCTAAATTTCAAGGTAATGTCGTAGATAAAAATAAAAAATTGGCAAATCAAATTAAATTTTTAAAAAATATTTATTATTTAAAACGAACTGGTATGACATAAAAGTTTGTATGCACCACAGGTACTAATAGATATATATATACCCTCGGGCCACTTACGAACCCTCGGGTCAGAGGCCCTCGGCTTCGTAAGACTGTCGCCCTCAGGGCAGGCGCGGAACTACTATGCAGCAAGACCATGCAACGCAGGGGGGCCCAGGCGTCCAGGGGGCCCTCGGCCCAAAGTGGCCTCCCGTTAGGAAATGCGAGGCCCTTCGCCACTGCAAAAAGTGTATTTTTCTTACGCAACACTATTTTATTATGATTTTATACTATCATGAAGAAAAGGAGTTCCTATACACCTCTGTCGATTGCCTTAGATTTTAAGAACCTTTACAATTTTTTTTGTAATAAAAAAGCATAGGAAAATAGGTCCTGGATAATGTTTATAGTAACAAGGAATTAACAACTACAACATTTTAAAGTTTTTATGACACCGTAGGTATTTTTAATTGAATGCAAACTTCCTATTCCTAAACAAATAATTTAAGGAAATTAAATTTAAAATATCCCTAGCGCAACGAAATAGGTGCTCCGGAGCGACAGCAAACTGGTATAAATACAGCACTTGTTATTGTGAGTCTAAATTATTTGAGGAAAGAAAAAACTTTTTTTGCGACTTGTTTAAAGTAACTTCTAATTTTAACCTGCCCTGTTCTAATTATTCGATCTTATTATGTATTTTTAAATTAATTTTACGAGAACTTATACTTTTGTAAATATTTCGTGGAAATTTGGTTTAAAAGTAATTTTAAACAATAAAGTTATTCAGAAAAGAATAGTGTTGTCACTTTTTAAATCATTTTATAGGGGGCACAATAAATAATTTTGCGGGGGGGGGGGGCCAAATTTTGGAAGTTCCGCCACTGCCTCAAGGCATAATCATCTACTTAGTGCCCTTGATACATAAATAACTATTATGTTTGTTTTATGTTTTATTCGTTTTTCTGCATTTTTTTTTGTGTGTTTTGAGTTTGTTTTTCTTCTTGTATAGGATTCCGGTTATATTGATACTGTACATTGTTATTAACGCAAATATATTGATAGTTGTTATTATATTATACATATAAACCTATTTAAGAACATTATGACGCATACAGCTATTTGATTAGCTAGGCGTCTTTAATTAAGACTATTTTGAATTGCATTATATAGTTTAATTATTTGTCTATAAGTTCAGAACAAATACAGAAATAAATATTATTATTAAATATTATTATTATTATTAAAAATGTATCAAGGGCACTAAGTAGATGATTATGCCCTGAGGGCCTCTGGCCCGAGGGATCGTAAGTGACCCGAGGGCATTTATCTATTAGTACCCGTGGTGCATACAAACTTTTATGTCATACCAGTTCGTTTTAAATAATAAATGTTTTTAAATTTAATTTGATTTACCAATATTTTATTTTTACCTGCGACATTACTATGAGATTATTATAGCCTGCGTTTTTATTGCTAGGGAGATAAGTAGTCAAATGTTTAATGCAACGAATACTTATGAACAGGAAGAAGACAAACAGCCGTGTTAACAAATCGAAGCAAGTATGAACAAACGAACAAACCCGGCATCCATTACGTCTGGCATCAGCTGACAAACGCACGTGCTTTTCAAATGTCACTTTTGTCCAAATTTGTATTACTGTCAATATTTCAAAGTGACATTTAACCAACAAAAAACATTCAAAACCCTTTTATTTGATTTACTAAGTGGTGAAAATCAAATATTAGGATTCTGACATGTTTTAAGCTGTAAATATCACTTTAAAATAATCCTTACACACTCTGATATCATTTTTTGAACTAGTAACGTAACTAGAAATGAAAAATTAAACTTCAGAAATAAGCTTGTAAGTAGTTTTATTAAAAAATAGGAAGTAAATCATAATTTACATAAAATATTTTCTTCATCTTCAACTGGGCCTAGGTCCTAGCAAATATTTCAAGTTTCAAGTCCAAGCATATTTTTGGGCCCCATGTGATTTAGGAAAATAAATTATTATTGATGCTTACTCTCAGTAAAGATGACTAAATGAATATTTCAATTACAAATTACTCACTTGCACCAAAAAGGAAACGACGTTTTTCGTGAAAAGATTAGAAAATTAAATATTATTTAAAAATTTAAAGATGCGTCTTCTCCACCATTTTAAAACACATCAGATGTTACTTGATTTCCATTCCCGCCAGACGAAGGAAGTTAGCTTGTTTAACAATTCGTGCTGTTCGCATTATATGCCTGTCTCTGTCTGCAGCAACCTTCCCTAATTCAGTAAAGTGAGACAAATATGACCAGGATCAAGCGATCAAGTGGCCTGCATAAACAATCACTGTTTGGCATTATATTAACTCTACGTAAGTCTGATATTGACGCTTAAATGATAGAGTGAAACAGATAGATAAAAGTAGGTTACTTGTGAGCGTATGGACCAGAGTAGGCTTAGCATCACTTCCAAGGCCTTATTACGTGTTTCGACCCCCCCCCCAGAATATTTCAATTACAAATTACTCACTTGCACCAAAAAGGAAACGACGTTTTTCGTGAAAAGATTAGAAAATTAAATATTATTTAAAAATTTAAAGATGCGTCTTCTCCACCATTTTAAATCACATCAGATGTTGCTTGATTTCCATTCTCGCCAGACGAAGGAAGTTAGCTTGT